>JARQOC010000002.1:315531559-315991559 GCA_033576535.1 Allobates femoralis | reverse complement strand
CACGCCGTTTTTTTTCTTGTCAGCCAGGTACACCTAGGTAGTTGGGGGTGGATGGCAGCTCCTAGCTGCCTAGTTGTACCTGGCTGGCAAAGAAAAATGTGGCGAAGCCCCACGCCGTTTTTTTTCTTGCCAGCCAGGTAGACCTAGACAGCAGTGGACTGCCATCCACCCCCTACTACCTAGGTGTACCTGGCTTGCATGAAAAAATGGCATCTGTCTTCACCACATTTTTCTTTGCCAGCCAGGTACAACTAGTCAGCTGGGGGTGGATGGCAGCTCACAGCTGCCTAGTTGTACCTGGCTGGCAAATAAAAATGCGGCGAAGCCCCACGCCGTTTTTTTTTCTTGTCAGCCAGGTACACCTAGGTAGTTGGGGGTGAATGGCAGCTACCAGCAACCTAGTTGTACCTGGCTAGTAAAGGAAAATACAGCAAAGCCACATGCCATTTTTTTCTTGCCAGCCACATACAACTAGTCAGCTGGGAGCTGCCATCCACCCCAAACTACCTAGGTGTACCTGGCTGGCAAGAAAAAAAACGGCATGGGGCTTCGCCGCATTTTTCTTTGCCAGCCAGGTACAACTAGGCAGCTGTGAGCTGCCATCCACCCCCAGCTGACTAGTTGTACCTGGCTGGCAAAGAAAAATGTGGTGAAGACAGATGCCATTTTTTCATGCAAGCCAGGTACACCTAGGTAGTAGGGGGTGGATGGCAGTCCACTGCTGTCTAGGTCTACCTGGCTGGCAAGAAAAAAAACGGCGTGGGGCTTCGCCGCATTTTTTCTTTGCCAGCCAGGTACAACTAGGCAGCTGAGGGCTGGAATCCCCAGCGTAGGGAGGCCCAAGCGTTCTGGGCCACCCCCGCTGAGAATTGCAGCTCGCAGCCGCCCCAGAAAATTGCGCATTTATAGAAGCGCAATATTCTGGAGCTGTACCCAGCTCTTCCAGCTGCCCTGTGGCGGTGGCAGACTGGGTAATAAGGGGTTAATGCCACCTTTCTTTTAGCAGCTGGCACTAAGCCCGAGATTTATAATGTCGCGCCAATGTTAGACACGGCCATTATGAATCTCTATTTAGTATTAAAGAAGACACAACACCGAGAAAAATTTTTTTATTACAACAAAAAACACAAACACGTATTTTGACTCCATCTTTATTACTCCCACATACCCATCCAGGATCCTGGTAGAGGTCCGTCCGTTAGTGAAGATTCACTAACAATTATATTTGAAGGCTCGTGCAGTGAAGCATTCATGGTCTGTGTCACCTGAGGTCGGATAAAGCAATGTGTTTCTCTGACCTCATGTGAAACTTCCCACTTCACAGCGTGACCCACATAGAGTGAGTTTTCAGTTACCGATGTGAACAGGGTGACATCAGTGTAGATCACCTGAGGTCAGATAGAGTGACGAGGATTAACTCTGACCTCAGGTGAAGTTTACTGCGTCACCCAGGTCCCAGCGTTACACAAAACTCACAGACCCTCTCACCCTCAGTCTCTCTATCTCTACAAAATATATATACACATGCACACACACACACACACACACGTGTATGTATACACACACACATGCACACACACACGTATGTATACACACACTTGCACGCACACACACGTATGTATACACACACATGCACGCACACACACACACATGCACGCACACACACACACACACGTATGTATACACACACATGCACGCACACACACACACAAGTATGTATACAAACACATGCACACACACACACAAGTATGTATACACACACATGCACGCACACACACACACACGTATACACACACATGCACACACACACACGTAAGTATACACACACATGCACACACACACACGTAAGTATACACACACATGCACACAGACAAGTATGTATACACGCACGCACACACGTGTATGTATACACACACATGCACACACACACACACGTGTATGTACACACACATGCACGCACACACACACACACACACGTATACACACACATGCACACACACACACGTAAGTATACACACACATGCACACACACACGTAAGTATACACACACATGCACACACAGACAAGTATGTATACACGCACACACACGTGTATGTATACACACACATGCACACACACACACACACGTGTATGTATACACACACATGCACGCACACACACACACACGTATACACACACATGCACACACACACACAAGTATGTATACACACACACATGCACGCACACACACACGTGTATGTATACAAACACATGCACACACACGTATGTATACACACATGCACGCACACACACACACACACACGTATGTATACACACACATGCACGCACACACACACACACACACGTATGTATACACACACATGCACGCACACACACACACAAGTATGTATACAAACACATGCACACACACAAAGTATGTATACACACACATGCACGCACACACACACACACACGTATACACACCACATGCACACACACACACGTGTATGTATACAAACACATGCACACACACACGTAAGTATACACACATGCACACACAGACAAGTATGTATACACGCACGCACACACACGTGTATGTATACACACACATGCACACACACACGTGTATGTATACACACACATGCACGCACACACACACACACACACGTATACACACACATGCACACACACACACGTAAGTATACACACACATGCACACACACACGTAAGTATACACACACATGCACACACAGACAAGTATGTATACACGCACGCACACACACGTGTATGTATACACACACATGCACACACACACACACGTGTATGTATACACACACATGCACGCACACACACACGTGTATGTATACACACACATGCACGCACACACACACACGTGTATGTATACAAACACATGCACACACACACACACAAGTATGTATACAAACACATGCACACACACACACACGTATGTATACACACACATGCACGCACACACACGTATACACACATGCACACACACACACGTAAGTATACACACACATGCACACACACACGTAAGTATACACACACATGCACACACAGACAAGTATGTATACACACACATGCACACACACACACACACACACACACACACACACGTATACACACACACAATCTAACTATATATATGTGCATATATATATATATATAGATGCACATATGAAATGTGCCTAATAAAAGTGAATGTACATATGTGTGTGTGTAATCCATATGTACATGTGGATTACACACACATATATATGTGCAGTTTTGGGAGGGTGAGGGGGCCGCCGATACTCACCTTCCGAAGACGCCGATCGTTGCCTAGCGACGACGGCACTCGCATCGGCTTCACCCGCTGCACTGGGCATGCGCGGCACGGAAATGACGCGCTCTCATCGTCATTTCCGGGCCGCGCGTCATGAAGAGCGGGGCGGGATGATTCCAATGGGCTCCCCGCTCTTCAAATCGATAATGCCGCCCATTAGGGCGTTAGGAAGGGAGCGAGGCGGGGGGAGCGCGGCTCTGGGGAACCCGCCCTTCGGACAAGAGCCCACAGGAACGCCCCACTGTCACAGAAACTGTAAGTTTATAAAGTGGTTTATTCACCTTCTATAAAGCCCTATTAGGACAGGCAGGGATGGTTAGGGAGCTAGTTAGGGTCTGTAGGGGCAGGTAGTGATAGTTTAGGGGCCATAGATTAGGTGACAGGTTCCCTTTAATAAAGAAAGTGTACTCATCATTCATCTAAGTTCCCCCTGTTAGTGAGGGAAGTCTGGGTGGTTTTGAAGTATTGTTTGTTAAAGGTGAGACATTAATTGGTGGACTATTGAGGTGGTTATTTTTCATAGTCTGGGAGACCTTAATGTGTTTTTTTTGCAAACTATGCAGGCTTTCATATATGTCTTACACGAGACCAGGCGTCTGTCGAGCCACTCTGCAATAAAGGGTTGACTGGTGGAGGGCTGCAGTGATAGTTGATTTTGTGGAACTTTCTCCCATTTCCCTACTGCATCTCTGGAGCTCAGCCACAGTGATCTTGGGGTTTTTCTTTACCTCTCTCACCAAGGCTCTTCTCCCACATTTGCTCAGTTTGGCTGGACAGATAGGTCTAGGAATACTTCTGGTGGTCCCAAATGTCTGCCATTTAAGGATTATGGAGGCCACTATGCTCTTAGGAACTCTGAGTACTGCAGAAATTATTTTGTAACCTTGCCAGATGTGTGCCACAATTCTGCCTGAGTTCCTTGGGCAGTACCTCTTGATTCTCATTGGTCTGATATGCACTGTGAGGTCTTATATAGGCAGGTGTGTGCCTTTCCAAATCAAGCCTTATCAGTTTAATTAAAGGGAACCTGTCACCTGGATCTAAGCCCCTACACTATCACTACCTGTCCCTGCACCTTCCTAGCTGCTCCCTATCTATCCCTCTCTGAGCTAAATCCACCCTATAAACAGCAGAAAAATAACTTCTAACTTACAGAAGTCCCGGAGGCTGGGGACTGAAAAGGCGGGCCCAGGCTTATTCTGCTCCTCCCCGATACAGCAGCACACGCCCCGCTGGGCGACGTTATTCTTTCTTCATCGCCGCCTCCTCCATTTGGAATCACCCACCTGCTTTACACTGTAAAGTAGCAGTTAGGATCGGCGCGACAGAAGGCAGTGACTCAGGTATTAACTCACACAGCACACAGTTTAATGGCACAGTTCAGGTATTCAGAGACCACCAGGTTCCGGGGCACGGCCGAGTACAACCTCATACAATCCCAACAGCTGATATAGAAGCGCTGTACCTTCCCCCGGGTAGGCTGTGTTAGGTAAGCACACAACCGTTCTCTCCTCACCGTCCGCTCATTAGCCTCATGAACGTCCTCTCTGAGAGAGCTCACAGGCTGTGTTAAATCTTCACACAGCTCTCTCTACACAGCAGCTCCTGCTGCTCTCCTGACACACTCCACCCCCTCCCCACAGCCCAGGGCAGCTCATATCATCTCCTATTCACCTGCACACCTGGGTGTCAGTGCTTTCAATCAGCACTCAGCTCCAGCAGCAGCTAACCCTGTATGTGCTGCTACCAAGCAGAAGATACAATCTCCCATATGCTGTGTCCCAGTCAGGGGACACATCGAGGTCGCATCACCACAACGGGAGATTCCAAATGGAGGAGGCGGCAATAAAGAAAGAATAACGCCGCCCAGTGGGGCGTGTGCTGCTGCATCGAGGAGGGGCAGAATGGAGCCTGGCGCCGCCTTTTCAGTCCCCAGCCTCAGGGACGTCTGTCAGTTATAAATTATTTTTCTGCTGTTTTATAGGGCGGATTTAGATCAGAGAGGGATAGATAGGGAGCAGCTAGGAGGGTGCAGGGACAGGTAGTGATAGCGTAGGGGCTTAGATCCAGGTGACAGGTTCCCTTTAAACACAGTTGGACTCCAATGAAGGAGTAGAACCATCTCAAGGAGGATCACAAGGAAATTGACAGCATGTGACTTAAATAAGAGTGTCTGAGCAAAAGATCTGAATACTCATGACCATGTGATATTTCAGTTTTTCTTTTTGAATAAATTGCAGATATCTATATTTCTGTTTTTCAGTCAAGATGGGGTGCAGAGTGTACATTAATAAGATTTACTTGTTTTTGAATTTACCAAATGGCTGCAATGAAACAGAGTGAAAAATTTAAAGGGGTCGGAATACTTCCGTTCCCACTGCATAAATCATGTTAATGCAAATCTGTCAAGTCTCAACCTTATATGTGTATAGACATCTAGCTTATTTTACTTTAAGGCCAACTATTTCTCCTTGTTACATTTGCTAACTATGTAATACATTTTTTCTAGGCACTACCTTGCAGAAAGATGATTCCCTGCCAGACACAGAAACAGACTCTTCAGGCACTCCCCTACTGAAGGTTTACTGTTGACAGAAGTCTAAATCCAACAATATCAGCCGGGGACGTTAAGGCGTTTTTGTTGCTAGACAAATTTATATACATTTATTTGTCAACCATGTTATTTTCTCATGTTGAAATATTAGACAAACTCTTGTTTCTATTCAATGTCTTTGGTCAAGTGTGTGCTACATTATGTAAATAGTAAAACTGTGGATATTCATTTAATACCTTGTGTTACTTTCCATTTCTGAAATTTTACATAAAAGTTGGATATAGCCAAGCTTCTGAGTTATCTACATATGTACAGAATTTTATATTATATGTAATGTAATTAGAAGATGCTGTTGAATATATGTCATGTCAGGTTAGACTTGTATGAATCCATTTACCTATTTGATTAAAATCCTTTAAGAGTTATGCACAACTTTTTAAGCCACTTTTTAGTTAGTTTAACCCATACTATCCCAATTACCAAGGGTGGGTTTCATAGTAGGATCTAACTTTAATTACTCTAGCTTCTGTTCTCAATTTGAGTCCTTGATGAAAAACAAAGTTTTGGATGCTTTTTGCCCAGAAACTGCAGCATTGATGTAATTTCCACAAGACATGATCAGTTGAGTGTTTTGGGGACTGGAATTGAGAAATGTAGCAGCATAGTACACTCTACAAAAGATGGTGTAAGAGGGAGTTCGGGGTTTGTATGTTAATTTCTGTGTGACTATATATAAATGTAAGTTATGAATTACCCAATAAAACATTGTCCTGTGCTCCAGCTGATGTGTAACTGAATCAAACCTCATCCCAGATGGGTATTTAGTATCAGTATATGATAACTGAGAATAGAAAAAGGTGTCACTTCTGTTTTGGTTTACACACACTATTGTGAAATACTAACCAAAGAACAAAAATGTTGTTCATGCATTATCTTCCCAGTCATCAGTTTTTATGAAATTTCCTTCTTGTAAAAGACTTGAAATAAGTGTTGTAACTACACAAAGACCAGACAAAAAAAAAACATTAACATGAGTAATAATGATCTACATAGTTTTTATTTTAAGCTCAGCATGCCTCTTCTTGTTCCAACAGTGGGCCTTATTTTCCTCACTTTACCCACACAGTAGATGCTCTTAGCTGCCACCGTATAAGCAGATGATTAACGTTACTCATGAAACATCAATGCGTCATTGGGATTATAGCTCACTGCTGTAGGTTTATAAACACAGCCAAAATAACTTCACATAAACCATTGGAACTTCCATGCTAGGATTAACTAAATTTGGCTTTTGAGAAATCCATTTCCGGATGCTGGTCCATGAACCTTAAAAGACAGAAAATGAATTATTGTAGGTAGTTCACTTCATATCTCATAAATGTATGACTAATCTGTTCCAGCAATCACTATTGATTGTTTATTGCTGCAATCCATAAATGAATCCCAGCCTTCAAAAGGACACAGCAGTTAGAACTAATAATTCCATCTGTGTGGTAATAAGGAATGTTTTGTTTAAAGGGAGCCTGTCATCCCCCAACGCCAGATTCCCAGCACCGCAGTGTGCATACAGCATAACACACCACAGGGCGGGATCTGGTGCTGAATAATATCATGTGACTTCAGCACTTGGGTAGAGCTCACGGAGATGCCCAAGAGCTGAGAGAACACATACGCACCGATGCTCTGAAGTTAGAGAGGAGAGGTAACATCAGCAAAGCGTTCAGGTCCAGGGAGGAGAGTATACCTCCCGTCCCTAAACTAATATCTAATAAAATGTTTATATCAGTGCCCCTTGGGGGGGTAGGATAAAAAGAGCCACCTGCTCTTATCACCAGCTGCTGGAGGTGGCTCTTTTAGCTTAATAGGCACTGAGGGGGGTGGGTGACAGGTTCCCTTTAATGGCACAGTTTTTGGGGTGCACATCCAAGTGCATGCAAGAAAAGAAATCAGTGTATGTTATAAATTACACCTTAATTTGTTATTTAGTATAAAATATAAAAGTATCCTGTTGGCAGAGGGAGACTTAAGACAGGCAAAGCTAGAAAAAAGGCATGCCTTATCTAAAAGAAAGCTGCCTCTAGTTATTATTTATTTATATAGCACCATTAATTCCATGGTGCTGTACATGAGGGGTTACGTACAAAATTATAGTTTACAGTAAACAAGTTAACAATTTAGAGACTGGTACAAAGGGGGAGAGGACCCTGCCCTTGCGGGCTTACATTCCACAGGATATTGGAGAGGAGACAGGGATGCAGCAGCTTCGGTGGTGGTGGGGTGGCAGCTCGGTCAATGCAGGCTGTAAGCTTTCCTGAAGAGATGGGTTTTCAGGTTCAGAAAGATCTGAGTGTGGTGGATAATCTGACGTATTGGGGTGTAAAATTCCAGACGATGGGGGATATTCAGGAGAAGTCTTGAGGGCCTGTCACACGCGTCAATATCGCCTGCACGATATCGGCTGCACGTGACGTTGCAGCGATATTGACGCGTGTGACATAGTGAATCAACCAGCGATAAATCGCTGGTTGATGATCGCCAGGTTTTAGAATCAGTCCTAAAACCTGGCGATTGTCGCCCGGTGGACACGCAGCATCGCTGCGTGTGACACCGGGACTAGCGATATTCCAGCTCCCAGCGCCTCTCAGAAGCGCTGGGAGCTGGTATCCAAGGTACACTGCGGGTAACTAGGCAGCGCGCGCTGCCTAGATACCCGACTGTGTACCTTAGTTACCAGCCTCCTCCGTTCACCGGGTGAGCGGAGGAGGCTGGTAACTAAGGTACACGTCGGGTATCTAGGCAGCGCGCGCTGCCTAGTTACCCGCAGTGTACCTTGGAGACCAGCCTGCTCCCGCTTCCAGCAGGCTGGCAGCGGGAGCAGGACATCGTGGAAACGATATTTAAATCGTTTCCATGATGTCACTGGTCAATTGATCGCTGGTGAGTCTGTCTGTGTGACAGCTCACCAGCAATCAGCCGTCAATGTCGTCAGCGATCAGATCGCTGACGACATTGACGCGTGTGACAGGACCTTTGGAGGTGGTTGTGTGAGAAACAGATAAGTGTGAAGGAGGGGAGGAAGTCTTGGGAAGATTGAAGATTACAGGGGGAAGATAGCGGGAGATTAGTTCAGAGATATAGGGAAGAGACTGGATAAGGATGGCTTGGTAGGTGAGTGTTAAGGCCCCACTACACGGTACAACATTGAAACGATATCACTAATGATCTCGGGGGCGCGCAGTCGTTAGGACATCGTTGGTGAGCTGTCACATGCATAGATATTGTGGACGACGCACCAACGATCCAGCGAGCAAGTATTGTTCGCACAACCCAGCGAACGATACTTGTTCACTGATATGAATGGGCGAAATCGTGAATGACATCGTTATTGCGGTGTCACACAGAATGATGCAGCAGGTTGGCTGATCGTATATCGTCTGTTTTGAGAACATGTTCTCAAATCTGCGATCAATGATTTATCGTAATCAAATCTCCGTGTTACACGCAACAACGTCCTAACGATGTCGTTTTAACGAATCCAAACCCGTGACGTTTGAGCAATATCGTTAAGGATATTGTGCCGTGTAACGGGGCTTTTATAGTAGCGTGAACTGGATTTGTTAGGGAATTTGGAACTAGTGAAGAGATTTGCAGAGCGGAAAAACAGGGACGTTAGTAGTAGAAGAGAGGTGGAATAGTCAGGCAGCAGAGTTAAGGACAGACTGGAGAGGTTCAAGAGTGTTAGCAGGGAGACCACAGAGGAGGAGGTTGCAGTAGTCGAGGCAAGAGAGGATTAGGGCATGTACAAAAATTTTAGTAAATTGAGGGCTGAGGAAAGGATGGATTCTGGAAATATTCTTGAGCTGGAGGTGGCGAGAGTTTGGATGCGTGGTTTGAAGGACAGAGCAGAGTTGAGAGTTACTCAGAGGCAGCGAATTTGAGGGGTGGGAGAGAGCATGATGTCGTTTACCATAATGGATAGATCAGGTGGTGAAGATGAAAGATAAGACTCAACATAGACAAAACAGAAGAAGCGAGAGGAGGAGGAGTTCTACACTAAGCCAATGTCAAACCATTTATCAAGCCTTGCCACATGACTTGGGAGGGATAATTGGCTACACCAGAGTTTTTCTCAAAAGTAAAAGCTGCGAATATATGCTGTCATATACTGATATTCTTTATAACCTCTTAAGTCTCACATACACAATAAACTAACTCTTTGTCTAATCAAATTTTTTTATGAGAAATAAAGAGTCATACAAAAATGTAGCAGTACAATCAACTGATATATGCAATACTAGCTGTACTACCCAGCTACGCCCGGGTTAATAAATAACTGATGTTAGCTGTAACAAAATAGAATTTGAATATGTCATATTAATGACCTGTAGGAAAATAGAAGCTGAGCTGTGATTGATTGGATTCTGCTTTTCCTTTGTTCTGAGATTCTTGGTCTCCCAGTCCCTCGCTCGGGAGCTGTGAGTCTGTACCCAAAAGACTTTTATGGGCTCAAAATGAAACTCTACATGGGGGAGGTTCTTAGAAATATAGACCTCCTGCTTGTTGTTTTGGTTGAGGGAGTGGGGGTTTTGTTTGAGGCTATACTGTGCTGGTTGCCTTTCTGCTTTGATTTGAGACCCATGCATGTGAAGCACGGAGGGTTGTTATTGTTACATAGGTATATATTTAAGTGCATCCTATATAATTTATCTGCAAAAGCTCGTGTTCCATTATTAGGGTCCTTATTAGTAAATGTCCACGAGGGCTTATGATATTTATATATATTTTCTTTTTTTTTTATAAAATATTTTTATTGAGTTTTCATTTTTAAAAACAAGGAAAAGAAGAAAAACAATCCAACCCCCATCAATAGTTACAGCGAAAATACATCCAACAATCTCCCAAGACATACAAGGTCAGACATTGATTATAATTGATATTCAATACCAAAACTACACCATAGTCACATCTCCTAACAGTCATAAGAAATGAAATGGAAAAAGTGTTATGCCTGCCCCGAGTCGCCTGGAGCAGGGGATACCCGTAGCCTTCCCAAGGACCCTTGTAACTCCTCCAGCAGATACCAGGACGATTGCACAAACGGTAGGACTACTAAGTGCAGTTCTGCTGACGATAGCTTGGTGGTTATGAACCCTCTCCAAGTCTCAAAAAACTTCCCCGTCAACGCGTCTTTATCCCTTGCCGCTTCCAGGCATTCCACGTGCATTACTGCCTTCAATTCGTTGAGTATACCAGTCATGCCAGGGTTGTGCCCAGATAGCCAGTCCCTCAGGATTAGCCGTTTAGTAACCATTGCCAGCATATGGAGTATTCTAGCAGGTTTGCCTTCCCACACTCCAGATACCGGGAAATGAAACAACCAGGCAAGCATATCCAATGTAACGGTTTTGCCGGTCACCTCCCTCGCTAAGGCTTCCATAGTTTCTGCACCTCCCCACACAGCCATATACCATGCACCATATCTGTTTTTGGTTGTCCGCATTTCGGGCATTGTTGTCGTCTATTAGGGAACCTAGCATTTGGGGGTAGGGTGAATCCGTAGATTGCCCTGTGTATGATCCTATATTGTACATCCCTACATTTTTCGCTGATTATATTTTTCCTCAGTATCTCCCAGCCCCTCAGAATCGTGTCCGCTATATCAGTCCGAGGTATGTACTTTAAGCCACCCGCGAAAGATGTTATCCTCCCTTAAGGCCAGAGTCGTGTCTTGTAAACTACCATAAAGGTAAGATACGTTGACAGTCAGAGGGTCCGCTCCCAACCAGGTATCCCAGATAGTCAATCTGCATTCCTGTGATACATTTTGAAGGTGTCGAAGGACGTGATGGTGTAGCTGCCTGTATTGGATGATATGGTACGGGCTCAATTGGAACTTTTCCAAGACTTCTGACTCTGTTAACCACCTTCTGTCAGGTTTGTGTAACAAATCCCCCAATGTGTGAATCCCCTTTTCTTGCCATGGTGGGAATAAGACGTTCTCACGCCCTAATCTGAATCCTGCGTGGGCCCAAGGATTAAGGTATTTCGACGTTTTCCAGGTCATCATTAACTTCTTTTGAACCGCTTTCCAGCACATAGCCGTATCCCTATAGATGATCATGTTTTTCAGGTGTTTAGGCACGGCCGGCCATGGCGAGTGCAGTAAGCTGGCCGGTTCCCAGGGTCTGCATAGCGCCGCTTCCATGGTATAATTAGAGTATCTGTTGGACTTTTTGAGCCAGTCTATAACGTGACGTAATAAGCACGCCAAATTATATCCCCTGATGTCAGGGAGATTTAGCCCCCCTCCAAGTTTTGGGAGCATTAAGGTGCGACTGGCTATTCTGGCCTTCCATCCCCTCCAAAGAAAGCTGTGTTGAGTCTATGCAAATCCGCCCTTCGCAGTAGTAGTGGTATGGTCTGCAGCGGATATAGTAACCTGGTGAAGCTAACCATCTTAAGTAGATGGCACCTCCCCAGAAGAGTCAGCGGCAGGTCCCTCCATCTGTCCAATTCCCGCGTGATTTTGGTAATTAAAGGGCCATAGTTCAGGGGGTAAATTTGGCTAGTGTCGCTGCTGAGTATGATGCCCAGGTATTTGATGTGGTGAGTTTTTACTTGTATGCCCTCCATCTCCGCCCCTCCCTGGCCCCCCCTTCCCCAGGACGGCGACGAGGCTTTCCCAGTTGCAAGATCTCGCATTTAGCTTTATTGAGCTTAAAGCCCGAGAATGTGCCAAAAACCGTGAGTTGTTGAAGCAGTTCCCTTAAGTCCCTCTCCGGTCTATTCATATAGATGATGACATCATCAGCAAATAGCGCTGACTTCACCGTCACCCCTCCAATGTTGATGCCCTCGTGTGAATCATTGCCGTTCAAATATCTGGCAAGAGGTTCGATGGCCAGATTGAAGAGCAATGGCGAGAGAGGGCAGCCTTGCCGCGTTCCCTTTTCCAGAGGGAAAGGGGCGGACAGAAAACCGGGGGTGCATATTCTAGCACTCGGGTTCTCGTATAATGTTTTTAGGAATGTCCTGAACGGGCCTTGTAGGCCTATCTTGTCCAATACTAAGTTCAACCAGTACAGATTGACATTGTCGAATGCCTTTTCGGCATCCAACAAGACCAATGCCGGTGTTGATCATCACGTAGATTCTCTCGATGCCCCACTGAATCCAACACTAACATAGTTTGTCTGATATTACCCACCGCCGATCTACCCCTAACAAATCCCGCCTGTTGTGGGCCCACAAGAGATGGCAGTAGCCCCGCCAAACAGTCCGCCATAATCTTGGCCAGAATTTTCAGGTCTTGATTTATCAGTGAGATGGGGCGATATCTGGCCGGGTCAGTGGAGCTCACATTCCCCTTTGGCAACAATTTAATGTGTGCCGTGTTAGTGTGGTTCGAGATCTTGCCCCCCGCTAGAATTTCATTGAAAAGAGAGACTAAGCAAGGAGCCACCTTGTCGCATAAAGACTTGTAATAGTCGCCGGTAAAACCATCTGGACCCGGAGCTTTATGGGCACTCAGGTTTTTTGATAGTCATTTGAACTTCAGCCAAGGAAATCTCAGCGTTCAAGGTGGCCAAGCTGTCCTCAGCTATGGTAGGTAGTGAGACCTTCTCAAGCCAGTCCCCTCCCACCTCCCTTGCATTCTGCACTGTATCCTGTGTATATAGTTTTGCAAAGAATTTGCCTAAATGAGAGTTGATATCTTTTGGTGCATGAAGGATGTTACCCTCGGAGTCCACCAAAGAGGCAAACGTCGTGGGCTTAGTTTTACCCCTGGCAAAGTTCGCTAGGATCCTCCCCGCCTTGTCTCCATACTTATAGAGATCTACCTCCCATTGTTCCTTACTCCACTGTTCCCTTCGTTTAGCCCAGACGTCATACTCTCTCTTTGCTTCCACCCATTTCTCCTTTGCTAGCGGTGAAGGCTTGTTTTTAAATTCCTCATATGTGCTTCTTACCTTTGAACTAGCTAGATGGAACTGTTGAAATGTTTTCTTTTTGTGAGTGCTGGTGTATGCCATTATTTTACCCCTCATGACCACCTTACTCGTTTCCCAGTATAACCGAGAGTCCGTCTCATGGTCTGCATTGTGGAAGACAAAGTCAGACCACCACTCCCCCAGGAGTCTGTCAAAATTGGCGTCCCTTCTAAGATGTGATGGAAAGCGCCATATAAAGTCAGTGCCCCTAATGTGCACGTCTCTTAGTTCCAGGGCCACGGGGCTATGGTCGGAAATTACCATATTTTCAATACCCACTCTGACCACTCTAGCCAATAAGTGGTTGCTGAGTAGAAAGAAATCAATACGAGACCAGGACCCGTGGGCATGGGAGTAATGAGTGAATTCCCGGTCTAGGGGGTGGTGTATCCGCCACACATCATGCAATGCCAGTCCCCTCGTCAGCGTATGTAGCTGGCTCAACGGTCGGTGGTCAGGGGTGGAAGCAGTATTCAACTGGTCGCGTCGCCTATCTTCGCCCCCAAAGAAGACACTATTGAAGTCCCCTCCCACGATCCGGAGATGCTCTGTATCTCCTAACAGCTCCTCCTGCAGGTGGGAGAAGAAGGCATCTTGCGACTGGTTAGGGGCATATATATTCGTGATTCTAAGACGTCCCGCCAGGCTATCTAAAACCAGCCGCACATACCTTCCCTCATCATCTTTAGTTTCAGAAATAATTGTACAGGGGCAATTTTTATGGATAAGTATCAGTACCCCTGCCTTTCTCCCCACCGATCCAGAGCCGTGTACCGCCCCCACCCATAACCTGTGCATTCTAAAAAATTCTGTGTCTTGAAGATGCGTCTCTTGTAGGAGAGCCACATCTGTTTTCAATCTCTTGAGATGTTTCAGTACCATCGAGCGTTTCTCGGGTGACCTGAGGCCCTTAACATTCCAGGACAACAGATTAACCATGATCAAGAAACAGTCGATGGGATATGTCAACCCCCGCTATGTCCAGGGATGTTTCGAGTAGATCGCTGAAAAATAAGCATACTGTACAAGATGGCTGTAACAACATAAATTCACGCCCCCCACTCTCCCTGTAACCCCTCAACAAGCAGTCTAGTGACCGCGTACCGAACAATCCAATAGAACAAAATCCCTCCCCCTCCCATCTTCTCCCCTCCCCAAAACTATTCAAATAAAGGATATGGACTTCCATATTCTGAAGGGTACACCTCTCACACTATGGCCGCAGGGCGGGAGTGTTGAAGTCGAGATAGTCAGCACCGTGCACTGGAGTCAATCGATACCTATTAACAGTAGTATAACCGCATTGTTGTCATTATCAATAACATTAACACTTCCCAAAAGTCGGTTAAGGCATCTAGTGTGCAATTGCCCAGATAACGCAGATCAGGATACGAGATCCGTAAGACGTGACTTCAGTCCCTCCTGGCGCAAAAAATAAGGAAAAACAAGAAAGGGAAAAGAGTCACCATATGTTCCGTTCAAGTCCCGTCATGGACCTCCGCATCCCTCGGTCCAAGCTCAGAGTCCGTACGACGTCTCCCTCCACTTCCGTCACGTCGCTTGGACCTCTGTTCGTTTGGCGAGCGGGGCCCAGTGCTAGTCTCCCTCTCAGACCCCCGAGGAGAGCCTTCTCGTGGCCCAGGGGTCTCCGGACATGAGTTCTCGCCCCCTCCTTGGGTTCCAATGTGGTGCTCCCATTGTCCTCCATGGTGGCTCCCAGCCGGCTTCCGTTGGGTCAAGCTCCTAAGGGCCTCCTCAGGACTATGATGCACCTTGATGGAGCCATCCGGACCCCTATATTTCAGAATGGCCGGATACAGGAGTTGGAATCGTACATTGCGATTGTACAAAATACTGCACGCCTCCCCAAAGGCTCTCCGCTTTCTCGCGACCTCAGGAGAGTAGTCTCCGAACAGTAGGACCTTGTGTCCTCTGATGGTTAGAGGGGTCCGCAAGCTCTTGTAGGAGCGTAGGAGATTCTCCTTGTCCCGATAATTTAGATAGCGAGCAATAGTTTGTCTGGGCTTCCCTCTCCCCTGGGATGGAGAGCCTGGTTTGATTATGTGGTCTGGCGGGGGGCCTATGCGGTGAGCTCTTTCTACCATGCAAGGGCCCCTACTCCCCAAAATCGGCGGGAGGTCAGTCTCAAATATGTCCAGCAATGCAGAGGGGGCAATGGTCTCGGGAAGCCCCACCAGGCGCAGATTGTTGCGGCGGGAACGATTTTCTAAGTCCTCCAGCTTATTGACTGTATGTTCCTCCCTCTCTTTATAGGAAGAGACTTGTTGTTCCAGCCAGACTACCTTATCTTTGGTGTCTGACAGTCTTTGCTCCAGAACTGTAAGCCTGGATTCCTGTGCAGCAGCATCTGCTTTAAGGCTATGTGCACACTGGCCGGGTTTGTGCAGGTTTAGCAGCGGAAACCGCCGGTCGGTTTCCATGAGGTTTATGTAAATTTATGTTAATCCAAAAGCGGCTTTTGGGTTAACATATAAACCTATGGAAACCGACCCCCGGTGTGCACACACCGGCGGTTTCCACATGCTCATCCGTTGCTAACCCGCTGGGTTCCCAGCGGGTTAGCAAAGAATGAGCATGTTCTATAATCCGGCCGGTTCTGCAGCGGCTGCAAGCAGAATCATGTGCTGCTTCCAGCCGCTGCAGAACCGCCGGCGCTAACCCGCTGTGCACCCGCCGCACACCCGCCCGTCTCCCGCTGCACATACCCGACAGGAAGCCGGTGGACGGCTCCGGAGCTTCCTGTCGGGTCCGCCCAGCCGCCGCCGACACTAAGCCGACGGTAAGTGTGCACATAGCCTAACGTCTCTGAGGGATTCCTGCAGCAGCTCCTTTATCATATTCTTGAACAGATGCCTCAGCTCCCCTGATAGTTGAGAGGAGACCTCAGTGGCCAGGAGCTTATAGTCTATAGAGGACCCAGGCCCGCGCCCCTCCGCTCCCTCCAGCGTCTCACCTCCCCCGCCGCTGCATCGTCCTGGGTGTCCTCCAGCTTCTCTCCCTTGTGATCGGGGCTGTAATTTGTTTGCTGCCTCCTTGCCTCTGTTGTTTGCCCCACTCGGCGCCACCTTGGAGGAGGAGGGCCCGGTCTGCCTCGTCGCCATGTCCGCCGCCGGTGCTCCGGAGCCACCGGCGCATGCAAGGATGATGTAGTGACTGGTAAGTGTGCCTCCGGTACCGGTTGTCGGCGGTTTGCACGCCTATTTAGCAGGTTAGCGGCCGCAGGCTTTGGGAACTCATCCCCTTGCGTCCTCACCCATCAGGCCGGAAACCGGAAGTCGATGTTGTTTTAAATAGAGATCCAGAAGACAGATTATTTTGGTTTAAAGAGTATATCCCAATAGTTCATATTCTGAGTAAACTGATAGACCGGTGAGATGTATTAATCAGGTTCTTCAGAGATGCTTGTGCTACGAGATTATATAATTGTCAGGAGATTATATGAAGCATAGCTTGTCTCCCTCAGTGCATCAGCACCATTCAACTCCAGAGCAGTCCATCCTGATAGTTTCAGCAAGGCTCCTTAGATGACAATAGGGGCTCTTTTCCAAGCAGCTGCAGAGGTGAAGTCTGTATGCTGTGTCCCTCATTAATGGCTGCGTGGGCGGAAATGAGCTCCTCTCTCTGGTTCCCACACTTCTCTTATCTCTTCTCCCTGCTGATTTGATGAGTCTCCTCACAGAGCCCCGATGATATCACAGTATGTAACAGGGATTTGCAGGCTGGCAGTGTTAGGTGTCCAGGAGCAGGGAGGAATTCAGACAGTCTGAGGCAGGGAGGAAGGGGAGTGCAGCATTCACCAACCTGAGAAGAGAGTTTAGAGGCTCTGCAGGCTTTTAAGATCCAGATCCTCCGAGTCTCTGGTGTTATGGACTGCAGCTGGTGTATCTTTGATGGCAGATTATGTGTTCTCTGAGGCTGGATGGCTCGGATGGTGAAGTGTGGCAGGGAGCTGTGTCAGATGCAACCTCCCTGGTCAGCGGCCATCTTGGATCTCTATATTTTCTTTTTGTTATAATGGCTGTTGGGACTGGGTTGGTTGCTCGGTGTCCAACCACTTCTCACATTAGTGCGTGTCTTTGACACATTTGTTCAGAGATTTCTCTGACTTGTTAAGTTCACATTGAACCTGGTGGCTTGGAGCCTCCTGGTTCCTCAGACAGACTACTGTCCTCTGTCTGATCAAGTTTCTTATTTCTTCACACTTTTTCCCTTTTACACTTGACCTCTACTTCATTTTTCCCCTAACGCTTTCCCTCTCCCTTCATTTACCTCCCCCCCCCCCCACTCACTCACTCTTGTTTGTCCTGGTTTGGCTGTAAGATAGGACCGGGGGTTCCCAAAGCGAATCTGCAGCTCTGTTCCCTGAATGTCAGGGGATTCAATGTCCCTGAAAAACGATCGTAAGTGTTGTATCATATGTACAAGAAGCGGGTAGATGTTCTCCTACTTCAGGAGACGCATTTTAGGACGGACAAGATCCCTGCTCTTTGTCATAGATATTACACACAATGGTTCCATGCTGGCAACCCAGAGACCAAGTCTAGGGGGGGTTAGCATAGCATTGCATAAAAACCTGCGGGCACAGGTGTTGGCCTCAAAGTCAGACCCAAACGGCAGATTCTTGTTTCTCAAGATCAGAATTATTAATGACACCTTTACTGTAGCTAATTTCTACCTGCCTAATCAGGACCAGGCTCCGACATGCAAACGTTATCTCCGTGATCTCTCAGCATTTGCGGAGGGATATGTGATAGCATGGGGTGACTTTAATATGGTGTTGGACCGTGCCATGGACTCCTCCTCGGGCGGGTCGTCGGTGCCCCCTTCACAGCTAGGGAGCTGGAAACGCGTGCTGACAGATTTGCGATTGGTAGATGCCTAGCGGATCATGCATCCTACAGACAGACTACACCTATTTTTCCACAGTCCATAATTCTCATAGTCGGATTGATTATTTTTTGGTGAACCATGGTCGTCTGTGCTTTGACCTGGAGACGGGAATTGATGTCATAATCTGGTCGGACCACGCTGCGGTGATGTTGTCCCTTCGGCTGCCGGGCTCGGCCAGGGGGGAGTGGACCTGGTCCCTGAACCCTGGATTATTGAGCGATCCTTCTTGTCTGCAGGCGGTTCGGAAGGCAATTACAGAATTCTTTGGCTGGCTTCACACTGCAGTTTTTCACTGATCAGTGTCCATCAGTGTTTGGGTGCCAAAACCAGGAGTGTCTCCAAAACTCAGAACAGGTGTCAATCTTTCAATTATACTTTTTCTCTGCAAGTTCCTTTCCTGGTTCCTCTCCTGGTTTTGGCACCCAAACACTGATGGATACTGATCAGTGAAAAACTGCAGTGTGAAGCCAGCCTTTGACATACATAAGGCCGATCCTACGGCCCTCCCCTTTCAGTGGGAGGCATTGAAGGGAGTTGTCAGAGGGGTTCTTATTCAGGAGGGGGCCCGACTAAAGAGGAGCAGAGCTGTGGCTATTACTGAGTTGTTGTCTCAGGTTTAGACCCTAGAGACTGCCCATAAGTAAACGAGAGACCCGCAGACGATGGCTGACCTCTTACAGGTTAGGAGCAATTTGAGCACTCTAGGCGACACTACACTGGCAAGACAACGAGACCATTTTCATAGTTACTTGTATGAATATTCTGGCAAACCGGGCAGAGCATTGGCGAGATTTTTGCATCCCCATACATCTACTACATACATCGCTAACATAAAGTCGGGGTCAGGGGCGACGGCCCACTCTCCTGTGGAAATAGCGGACTCCTTTAGGCTGTATTATGATTCACTGTATAACCTCAGAGACCCGCTTGCGGATATGCCCTCGGAGAAGTTCCACGCGAGGGTGGATGAGTATGTTCACGACACACCGCTCCCTTCTATTCCGTAGGCTGAAATTGAGGCTTTGGAGAGTCCTCTGTCTGAAATAGAAATCACAGAGACCATTAAAGGCACAGGCGAACGGTAAGAGCCCGGGCCAGATGGTTTCTCGGCCAAGTTTTACAAAGTTTTTGCTGAGTCTCTGTCACCCTTTTTAGTTCAATTATTTAACTCCATCTTGGCGACCTGTCCTTTCACTCCACAGACACTGATGGCCACGATTGTGGTTATTCCCATACCGTACAGAGACCCCGGCCTATGCGCAAACTACCGGACCCATCTCCTTCATCAATGTTGATGTGAAAATATATGCAAAGATCATAGCGAACAGGCTGGGCCCAGCTCTCACCAAGGTCATACACAATGACCAGGTGGGATTCGTGCAACGTAGGGAGGCTAGAGATAATACGGTGAAAACCTTGCTCCTTACTTCATACATGCGCACAGGAAAGGTTCCAGCCTGTTTGCTATCCATTGACGCAGAAAAGGCGTTTGATCGACTAGGATGGCCTTTCCTGCGAGCCTCCTTAACACAACTGGGGTTGAGAGCCGGGTTGCTTGAAAAGATTTTTGCTTTGTATCAGGGCCCCACAGCACGACTTAAAATAAGCGGCATCTTTTCAGCACCCATCGCAATACACAATGGTACCAGACAGGGTTGTCCTCTATCCCCATTACTTTGTTATTGCCATGGAGCACTTAGCGGTGGCACTCTGTGGCTCACCAGATATTGAAGGAGTACGGATTGGTCAGCATAACTTTAAGCTATCGCTATATGCGGACGGCTTGTTTTTATATATTACTAACCTGCTCATAGCTTTTCTGGTGCTCTAGGGAATTTCGGAAGTTTGGGGACATCTCGAACTTCAAGGTTAATTACTCAAAAACAGAGGTACTTAATATATCCCTGTCTGGTGACTTAGTGTCGCGGCTCCAGACGTCCTTTTCTTTTAAGTGGAAAACCTCTGCACTTAAATACTTGGGTGTGCTGATTCCTACAAATTTGAGTGAAAATTATGAGCTAAATTATGTCCCACTTCTGATGAGGACGATCCTGGACCTGGCGAAATATGACAGACCTCAACTTTCTTGGTTTGGACGCATGAGCATCATTAAAATGGACGTTTTGCCCCGGTTTTTATATCTTTTCCAAACTATACCGATAAATATTCCGGATAGTTTTTTCCGACATCTTCAATCGGCGGTAAATAATTTTATCTAGGGAAGCAGAAGACACCGGATCCGATTTTCTTTTTTTTTTGTAACATATTTTTATTGAGTTTTCAGTATGGTAACAAATAAATAGACCAATAAACAAATAAACAATTAAACAATCCATCCCCCCTCCCCCCAACCTCAGCCACCCTTGAGTTCAGCCGAAAGTACTAGATTTCAGTTCAAAACATACGGCGATAAACCATGTTCATGAACAGTACTGAGTATTGACCTTGGACCTCAGTAGACGTAGAGCCCCAAGAAGGTAGGTTGTCACTCCTGGTCTGCTCCATCCGGGGTTGTAGATATCTGAAGCCCACCCAAAGACCCCTGCAACTCTCCCAACAGATACCATGGTGATTGCACAAATGGAAGAACCACTGCTCGAAGCTCAGTAGGAGAGAGCTTGGATAGTATAAACCCTCTCCATGTTTCGAAGAACTTCCCTGTCAGTGTGTTTTTATCTCTCGCAGCTTCTAGACTTTCTATATGCATTACAGCCTTCAAATCCTTGAGTATGCCTGACATACTTGGGACGTGCTCCGAGAGCCAGTTGCGGAGAAGCAATCGCTTGGTGACCATTGCCAGTATATGAAGTATTCGGGCAGATTTGCCATTCCATACCCCAGACGCCGGGAAATGGAGAAGCCAGGCCAATATGTCCATTGTGACATGTGTATTTATAATCTCCCTCGCCAGGGTTTCAACCTGCTTCCACAAATTCTGTACTTCCCCACACAACCATAGACCATGCACCATATCTGTTTTTGACTGGCCACATTTCGGGCAATTTTGTTGCCTGTCTGGAAATCCTGCAGTTGGAGGTAAAGTAAAATCATATATCGCCCTATGAATGATTCTATATTGCACATCTCTCCATCTTTCGTTGATTATATTCTTCCTCATAACCTCCCATCCTCTTCTAATCACATCTCCAATATCTGATCTAGGTATATACTTGGACCACCCGCTAAATGTGGTGTCTTCCCTCATAGTTAAGGTCGTTTCCCTCAAGCTGTTGTAGATGTAGGACACATTAATGGTCAAAGGGTCTGATCCCAACCAGTCATCCCATACCGAGGGTCTGCATTCCTGGGATACATTATGAAGATGGCGTAAAACATGGTGATGCAACTGCCTGTATTGTATGATGTGGAAATGACCTAACTGGAATTTCTCCAGGACCTCTAATTCCGTCATCCACCGCCCATCTGGTTTTTGGATGAGGTCTCCCAGTGTTCGAACCCCCTTCTCTGACCAGGCTGCAAATAAAGCATTTTCTCTGCCCAAGCTAAACCCTACGTGTCTCCAAGGGTTAAGATATTTAGATGTTTTCCACGCCATCGTCAACTTCTTTCTAACCGCTTTCCAGCACATGGCCGTGTCCCTATAGATGATTGTGTTCTTTAAGGTCTTGGGCACCTTGGACCATGATGAATGTAGTAAACTAGCCGGTTTCCAGGGTCTACACCTTGCAGCCTCGGCTGTATAATTAGAGTATCTGCTAGTCCCCCTGAGCCAGTCAATAACATGGCGCAGTAGGCAAACTAAGTTATAGCCCCTGACATCCGGGAAGTTCAGTCCCCCCTCTCGTTTCGGGAGCATCAGGGTACGACTGGCTATCCTGGCCCTTTTTCCCCTCCAGAGAAAGTTGGAGAACGCTGCGTTGAGTTTATGAACGTCCGCTTTCTTAAGCAACAGTGGTATAGTTTGCAGCGGATACATAAGTCTGGCGAAACTAACCATTTTAATTAGATGGCACCTTCCCAGAAGAGTCAACGGCAGACCTCTCCACCTCTCCAATTCTCGAGTTATTTTAGTAATTAATGGGGTGAAGTTCAGGCTATATATAAGATTTGTGTTGCTGCTAAGAATGATACCCAGATATTTTATGTGATGAGACTTTACTCGGATACCCTCCATCTCTCCCGCTGGTCCACCCCCTCTCTCCCTGGTCTGTGATGTGGTGTCCCTAGACGTAGTATCTCACATTTAGCCTTGTTGAGCCTAAAGCCCGAAAATGTTTCAAAGGTATGAAGATGTTGAAGTAGTGTACCTAAGTCTCTTTCCGGTCTATTCATATATATAATGACGTCATCTGCAAATAGTGCTGATTTCAACACTACCCCTCCCACATCAATACCCTCATGTGAACTAGAACCATTCAAGTATCGTGCTAGAGGCTCAATGGCCAAATTGAAGAGCAAGGGCGAAAGAGGGCATCCCTGTCTCGTCCCCCTCTCCAGAGGGAAGGGGGCGGACAAAAAGCCGGGGGTGCATATTCTTGCACTCGGGTTCTCATATAATATCCTTAAAAATGTCCTGAATGCCCCCTGTAAACCTATCTTATCCAGGACTAAGTGCAGCCATGGCAAATTGACACTGTCGAACGCCTTTTCGGCGTCCAACAGTACCAACGTCGGACGGTCAGAATGTAAATTCTCACGATGACTCACGGTATCCAATACCAGCATGGTTTGTCTGATATTGCCCACCGCCGATCTGCCCCTGACAAATCCCGCCTGTTGAGGGTCAATAAGAGATGGAAGTAGTCCTGCCAGGCGATCTGCCATTATTTTGGCCATAATCTTTAGATCCTGATTAATCAGGGAGATGGGGCGATAGCTGGACGGGTCAGGTGAGCCCACGTTACCTTTCGGTAGTAGCTTAATATGTGCTGTGTTAGTGTAATTCGAGATACTATCACCCGCGAGAATGCCGTTGAATAGAGAGACTAGGCATGGGGCCACCTTGTCACACAGAGATTTGTAGTAGTCTCCAGTGAAACCATCTGGACCCGATGCCTTATGAGCACCAAGGTTCTTGATGGTCGCTTGAACTTCAGTTAGAGATATCTCAGCGTTCAAGCTAGCCAAGTCATCTTCTGTAAGACCAGGCAAGGAGACCCTCTCAAGCCACTCCCTTCCCGCCTCCATCTCATGGTGCCCCGGGCCCTGCTTATACAGTTTAGCAAAGAATTCCCCTAAATGAGAGTTGATGTCTTTTGGGTCATGTAGTGTATTTCCTTCAAAATCTAATAAAGAGGTAAATGTCGTGGGCTTAGTTTTGCCTCTGGCCAAGTTAGCCAATATCCTCCCCGCTTTGTCGCCAAATCTATAGAGATCCACCTCCCATTGATCTTTACTCCACATTTCTCTCCGTTTAGCCCATACATCAAATTCCCTCTTAGCTCCCAGCCATTCCTCTTTCGATGTCGGTGAAGGATTGTTTTGAAATTCCTTATGTGCATCTCTCACTTTGTTGCTGGCTAATTGAAACTGAGTAAATGTTCTTTTCTTTTGAGTGCTAGTATAAGCCAATATTTTCCCCCATCACCACTTTGCTCGTCTCCCAATATAGTTTAGGATCTGTCACATGGGTTGCGTTGTTAAGAGCGAAGTCAGACCACCACTCCCCCAAGAGTCTGTCAAAGTTACTGTCCTTTCTCAAGTAAGATGGGAAGCGCCATATAAAGTCAGATCCCCTTGGATGCTCATCACGTATTTCCATTACCACAGGGCTGTGATCAGAGATAACCATAGGTTCAATGTTTATTTTGACCACTCTAGATAGCAATTGATTGCTGATCAGAAATAGATCTAGGTGTGACCACGACCCGTGGGCATGGGAGAAGTGAGTAAATTCTTGTTCAGTGGGGTGGTGCAATCGCCACACATCATGTAGGGCCAGTCCCTCGGCTAGTGTCTGCAGCAAGCCTGACGTCTGCCCATCTAGATTAGAACCGGTCGCCGTCTTTTCACTTCGTCGGTCAGCGCCTTCAAAGAACACTGAATTGAAGTCTCCCCCCACTATCCTAAGGTGCTCTGTGTCCTCTAATAGTTTTACCTGTAGTTGGGAGAAAAAAGCATCTTGTGACTGGTTGGGAGCATATATATTAGTAACACTAAACCGCCCAGTCGGGCTATCTATAACCAATTGCACATATCTACCTTCATCATCTTTGGTCTCGGAGACTATAGTGTAAGGGAAATTTTTATGAATCAGTACCAGTACTCCCGCCTTCCTTCCTATTGCTCCTGATCCATATACCGCCCCCACCCAGAGTCTATGCATCCTAAAAAATTCCGTATCTTGGAGATGTGTCTCCTGAAGTAGAGCAATGTCCACTTTCAACCTCTTAAGATGATTAAGTATCATGGAACGTTTCTCCTGTGACCTAAGGCCCTTAACGTTCCAGGACAGTAGATTAACCATTATCAATTGTCATTGGGTGGGTCATAGTCAACGCCATCGTGTTTCGAGAGGACTCCATCCATACAACACATAAACAGAGTCTATACAGTGGCTGAAACTTCAAGATCACCCAAACCCTATAACCCCAACAGCTTTTTAACAGGTGGCTAAGAGGCCACATCCCAACCCCCGTACCCACATAAAACCCCCTTCTCACCCGACTATTCCCAAACCAACAGTTCCCCAAATACAAGTTATGGACTTCCATATTCTGAAGGGCGCTCTCCTTTTCAGCTCCCGCCCTGTGACTCCAGTATGCAGGAAGATAAGTAATACCGTGCACTAAAGTCTATTATCACATATCGTCAGTGTTATACCGTATCATATCGTACCCCCCGCATCTGGCGAGGCGTCCGGGTTGAACGCCACTAAACCGTCCAGGCCAGGGCTTGGGGTTTAGGAGTTCTGACAACAATCATCTCCGGTATAAAAGTATTGAAAAAATAGTAAAAGAAAAAGGGAAAAAAAATCACCAAATCAGGACTCCTCTCGATTGTCCTCCACTAGTGATCCATTTGTCCCTGAAGGACGCCTTCTCCCTTCACTACCATCACGTCGCACAGTCCTTTGCTCCTTCGGGAGTTAGATCCCGGACTTCCCCTCCCAGCCGACCAGCGAGGAGAGTCCTCTCTAGCCGTTGGGGTCCCTGGGCGAAGATCCTCATTGTCTCTCCGGGCTCCTGAATGTCGGCTCCGTTGTCCTCCTTCATGACTTCCCACCGGGCTCCGTTGTGTCAGGCTCCTGATGGCCTCCCCCGGGCTGTGGTGCACCCTGATGGAACCGTCCGGACCCCTGTACTTTAATACGGCTGGATATAGTAGCTGAAAGCGTATATTGCGCTTGTAAAGTATACTGCATGCTTCCCCAAAGGCTCTCCGTTTCTTTGCCACTTCAGGAGAGTAATCACCAAATAGCAGAACCTTATGTCCACGAAGTATCAGTGGGGCCCTCGAGCTCTTATATGCGCGCAGAAGGTTTTCCTTGTCCCTGTAGTTTAAGTAGCGAGCAATAGCCTGTCGCGGCTTCACTTTCTCTTGGGCCGCTGTGCTCGCTTTGGCGGGACGGTCTGGTGGGGGACCTATCCGGTGTGCCCTTTCCACCATACAGGAGCCCCTACTTCCGAGAATCTGGGGGAGTTCAGTCTCAAAGATATCTAGCAGGGCCGTGGGGTGATGGACTCAGGGAGCCCTATCAGTCGCAGGTTGTTCCGGCGAGACCGGTTCCCCAGGTCCTCCAATTTATTAATTGTGCGTTCTTCCCTATCCTTATATTCTGAGACTTGTTGTTTCAGCCATGTCACCCTGTCTTCAGCATCTGACACTCTCTGCTCCAGTGCTGTTATTCTGGCCTCTTGAGCTGCAGACTCCTCTCTAATGTCAGTGAGGGAATCTTGCAGCAGCTCCTGTACTAAAGCCCTGAAAGTCTGCTTCAGCTCTCCCACCAACTGTGCTGAGACTTCTGTGGCCAGTAACTTATAGTCAATGGTGTGTTCAGGATTCAGCCCCTCCGCCTGCTCCTTGTCTCACCTCTCCCACTGCTGCTCCGGCCAGGATGGACACCGGGATCTTTCCCCTGCGAACGGGGCTGTTGTTTACACGCCGCCTCCTTGCCTCTGCTTCCTACTCCGCTCTGCGCCATCTTGGAGGGGGGCCCGGAGTTTCTCGTCGCCATCCCCGCCGTTACCTGCCTGGTGCCGGTGCTCCGGAGCCACCGATGCATGCAGGGGTAGTATGAGAATAGGGGAGCGTGACTCCGGTAGCGTTTGGCGGCGGATTCTTGCCTTTGAATCGGGTGTGGAGTCACGGGCTCTGGGAGCTCAGTCCCTTCCTCCCTCTCCCATCAGGCCGGAAACCGGAAGTCCTTATGTGGTTCTTATAACCCGTTAGCCTTTACTGCATATTCAAGAGACTTTACATGATTTTATATATCCATAGTCACAGAGAAGTAGTAAGTGTGTGGAGATCCAGAAGATGTTACACTATAGGACCGTATGGCATTTAGCACCTCAGGAGTTGACAAGGAGTTAATAAATCTGAATGCTGCAGAGGCTGTAGAGCAATGGTGCTGTAATCCTATATGAGAGGGGGAAAGGTTGGTGTAAAGAATGTCTTTATGTACAGGGATCAGAGTCCCACAGCACATGGATGAAATCTGCTCTGTAGTAGTTCACAGCGAGTCAGGATGTCCCTGCGATGACAAGTGTGATGCCAGCCACTTATATATACTCTGGGATCAGAGTTATAAGGTCCTGTAAGGGCCGCGGTGTTATAATTGCCAGGAGATTATATGAGGCAGAGCTTGCCTCCCTCAGTGCATCAGCACCATTCAACTCCAGAGCAGCCCCTCCTGTCACCAATAGTTTCAGCAAGGCTCCCTAGATGACAATAGGGGCTCTTTCCAAGCAGCTGCAGAGGTGAAGTCTCAGATCCGATTTTCAATTTTGACTAGACCTAAGAGTAAGGGGGAAGGAGCGGGTCTCCCCGACTTCAAAAAAATACTATCATGTGGTTTTGCTTTCTAGACTAGTGGATTGGAGGTTTAATAGTGTCCATAAACAATGGGTGACCCTGGAGGGTCTCCTTTCCTCTATATCTCTGTACTGGCTTCCCTGGCTTGATAGGGCCTCGCACCCTCCTGTGGCGGAGTGGGTCCCACTCAGACGGTTCTAAGACATTGGGATAAGATTAACCGTAAACTGAAGCTGACCTCCAGATCGGGTAGGCTGAGTCCCTTGTTTGACAACCCCGCGTTCCCCCCTGCGATGGCTAGATCAACCTTTTTGTGTTGGTCGGTACGTGACCGGATAGGCCTAGGACAGGTCGCGGATAGACTTGCGGGGCTCTCTGGCGTGGGGGGGCTCCGGGACCGAATCGGTGGGACACCGCTCTCGTGGCTGGAGTTCGCCCAGATTCGAGATTACCTCTCGGGATTCCTTTGGGGGTTCCGACACCATTTGAGTTGCTGATGCTCTCATCTGAGGGCCCTTCCCATGTGGTCTCCATGCTCTATGTCCTGGTCCTGGCTGGGTTGGTGTCCGACCCTCTTGGATACATGGAGGCTTGGGAGAGAGATCTGCAGATCACCTTATCTGAGACTGATCGCCAAAAAATCTTTGTACTCGCTCATAAAATGACGGTCTCATGTGCTGCTCAAGAATGGAACTACAAAATTTTAACACGTTGGTACTGTTGCCCCAATTTCCTCCACAGGCTTGACCAAGGAGTCTCAGATGCTTGCTGGAGATGTGGGATAGAGAGGGGCTCTATGCTCCATATCTGGTGGTCGTGCGATCTCCTCCAACCCTTCTGGGGTCTGCTCTTTGAGGCCTTACACCTGATGTCTGGGGTATATCATGAGCCTTCCCCCCAGATTGCCCTCCTGTCCTTGATTCCTACCTCTGTATCCTCAGTAAAGAGGGGAATTTTGAGGTTGTGTTTATTGGCGGCTAGAGCTGTCATTCCTAGACATTGGAGGTCGACTGAGGTCCCTTCCACACTGGAGTGGATAGCTGAGATGAATAAACTGAGTTGTACTGAGTCTCTGATGGCCGATGATCATGGCACTGGATCAGACAGGGGCAGCACATGGTTTCTCTGGCATTCTTTTAAGGAGAGTCTGGAGTTTGTGGACTGGCTGTTGCGGTCCTCTGTTCCTTCTTGAGCTTGGTCAACCAGGCTTCCCCTTCCCTCCCACCCTCTCCCTTCTTTTCCGCCCCTACTTCATTTCTGTCCCCCCCTTTCGTGTCTTTTCTCTTTACCTTTCTTCTCTTTTTTTTCTTACTTTTATGGTCCGCAGGGATGCTAGTGATGTTTAGTTGGCTGTTGTACAGCGGGGAAACTGCTTCCATTTAATTTCATGATTCTTTATAATGTGAAATAATTGAAGAATTATATGTGTCACGGCCGTTAGAGATTGATGCCGGGGTCTTGCCTTGGCAATGGACTGCGATTTCTGCTACACCCTGGACTATGTATGACTGTGTAATTCTTTTTGTTAGAATTGTTATCTTTTTCTTCTTTATGACCATTTGAAAAATAATAAACATATTTACTGGAAAAAAAGAGGCAGAGATTCTCATGAGGAGAACATAATACAATATTGTGTACAATTCTGGCCTCCGGTGTATAAGAAAGACATAGCTGAACTAGAGCGGGTCCAGAAAAGAGCGACCAAGGTTATTAGAGGACTGAGGGGTCAGCAATACCAAGACAGGTTATTAAACTTGGGGTTATCTAGTTTGGAAATATGAAAGCTTAGAGGTGATCTTTTTACAATGTACAAATAAATGAGGTGACAGTACAAAGATCTTTCTAATCATCTTTTTACACCTGGGCCTGAGATGGGGACAAGGGGGCATCCTCTTCGTCTGGAGGAAAGGTTTAATCATAATCACAAATGCAGATTCTTTACTGTAAGAGCTGTGAGACTATAGAACTCTGTCACGATGTTGTAATGACTACTAACATTTAAGAAGGGCCTGCATACCTTTCTTGAAAAGTATAATATTACCCAGCGTGGCAGCGCCACCAGGGCCGCTGAGAGTAAAGTACCTGAAAATGTCGCTACAAAAGAATGTGCCATTTTCAGGGGTGGCTGCGATTTTCAGCCGAGCCCACCCCGCTGTATGCATACTGCATGATCTGGAGCAGGGCAGTTTCCGGCGCTGACATCACAGGCAGGAGGCGGCACAGAGAGGCAAAAAGCAGGGAGGACCCCTGGGAACAGTGAGGACTCCATAATCAGTAAGTCCCTCTGGACTCGTTATCTCTAAACTTTATAAAGTGTTGTTTACAACTTACAGTTTTGAAAGCACCAGGGGGGGTTACAGGTCCTCTTTAAGCTCTAATATAACTCACTTTTTCATGATTTCTTGTTTTTTCTGTTCATCTGAAGTAGGAAGACCCATTGACTTCTGCCTCTGATCATACATCATTTTTTCTACCATACTGCGTGTTTCTCCATCTAAATCTGAAAGCTAATATATAAATACATCTGGTGAGTACAAGGCATTACAAAGGATTCAGTCTATGCCTGGGCTTTATTTTTATTGTCACCTTAGAGTTTTCAGGATTAATTTTCTTGGTATTAATTTCCGGCTCTGTCTTGATGACCTGACTCCACCATTCCATAGTGTTTATCTGCAAAAGATTAATGGTTAGCCAAAAAAATGCTGTGCAGTTTATGAGCTGCAAGGTATGTATAGAGCAGACATTAAACAGATTGTTTAGCAGTACAGATCCATTTCAGAAAGCTGTTAATGAATTTGTTGCATTTTAATTGTGAAGCGCTGCAGAATATGTTGGTGTTATATACTGTAAATAAAGATAATTATTATTATTTCGCTTTAGCAAACACATCATCAAGGCTGTCATATAAAAGGCCATGATGAATTGAAACCATAATCTTTATGGTGACATTTCCCTTCCAGTTGGAACCAATTTTGCTCTTGTTCTGAGGATTTGTGTTGTTGTCTCATGAACACAAACATAGGAGGGCTTGTTTTATTATGTTCACAGAGTTATAGATCTGTGGATAGATAGTGTGGATATACGAATAGCATTTACTAAACTGTACAGGTAGCTAAATTTTGTATAAGGAGTTTATTTGCATAAATGAAAGAAATTACACATGTAAGAATACCAGGGACATCGCTGATTCCATAATAAATGTACTTGCGCTCTTATGACATTTGGTACAAAACTATCAAAGTAAAGTGTATTGGGACCGAGTTATGTCATTGTTGGGGACAGTATATAATGCGCTTGATTTTTTTGGTACAACCCTCCTATACTTCTACCACTTTAGAATAAATCATTACCCTTCTCTTCTACCCTAGAACACCAAAAAAACAAGTACAACAGTAGTCCACCAATATTACCCCCTCCACATCTGTATATCACCAGATTACCATATTTATCAGACCATAAGACATATTTTTTCCCCAAAATTGTGGGGGAAAGTGGGGGTGCGTCTTATGGACCAGATATAAGAACCTCTGGGGCTGTGCTGGAGGGGGGGCGGCTCTGAAACGGTATTTGGAGGCAGGAGCAGGCTGCACGTGGCAGCGGGAGGTAATGTAATTACAGTTAATTGCAGTTCTCAACCTCTGAGATATACAAAGATGGCAACACCCTTGACCTGGTCTTTACCCGACTCTGCTCTACCTCCTCCTTAGACAACTCATCTCCTTCTCTCTCTGATCACAACATTCTCTCCTTCACACTCACAAACCCTCGCCCATCACAGCATAGTCCGACCTATCACACATTCAGAAATCTACAGGCCATTAACCCTCATACATTCACAGACTCTCTTCTCTCATCACTGTCCCCAATCTCCTCCTTCTCCTGCCCCAATCTGGCTGTGAATTGCTACAATGATACTCTCAAAAGTACCCTGGACCAAGTAGCGCCCCTCACCCTCAGAACCTCCAAGCACAAAGTAAAACAGCCCTGGCTCACATCACAAACTCGATTCCTCCAGCGATGCTCTAGGAGTGCTGAACACCTATGGAGGAAATCTTGCTCACCAGAAGACTTTATCCATTATAAATTCATGCTCAAAACCTACAACTCTGCCCTTCACCTCGCCAAACAGACCTACTTCACCACCCTGATCTCCTCACTAGCTAACAACTCAAATAAACTCTTTGACACCTTTCACTCTCTCCTCAGTCCGAAAGTGCAGGCCCCTATCACTGACCTCTGTGCTGATGATCTGGCCTCTTACTTCACAGAGAAAATAGAAAATATCCGTCAGGAAATCAGCTCCCAACCTTCAAGTGCTGTTACTCCCATCTGTCCCTACATCCCCTCTGGCTCACTCTCCATTTTTGACCCAGTCAGAGAAGAAGAAGTCTCCAGGCTTCTCTCGTCCCACTACATGCACCACTGACCCCATTCCCTCACGCCTACTCCAGACCCTCTCTCCAGTGGTCACCACTTACTTAACCACAATCTTCAATCTCTCTCACTCTACTGGCATCTTCCCCTCCTCCTTCAAACATTCTATTATTACTCCACTACTAAAGAAAACGTCCCTTGACCCATCCTGCACAAATAACTACAGACCTGTCTCCAATCTCCCCTTCATCTCAAAACTCCTGGAGCGCCTGGTCTACACCCGCCTCACCCATTACCTCGCCACTCACTCTCTTTTAGATCTATTGCAGTCTGGCTTCCGCCCCTTACACTCTACAGAAACTGCCCTTATCAAAGTGACCAAAGACCTTCTGACAGCAAAACATAATGGTGACCACTCTCTCCTTATCCTTCTTGACCTCTCTGCAGCTTTTGACACTGTTGACCACCATCTCTTACTCTCTATGCTGCACTCCATTGGCATCAGGGACACGGCTCTCTCCTGCTTCTCTTCCTATCTTTCTGACCGCTCTTTCAGTGTATCATTCTCTGGCTCCACTTCCTCCCCTCTTCCCCTCACTATTGGGGTCCCTCAGGGTTCAGTCCTTGGACCTCTTCTCTTCTCTCTACACAGCCCCGATCGGACAAACCATCAGCAGATTTGGCTTCCAGTACCATCTTTACGCTGATGACACACAACTATACACTTCCTCCCTGACCTTACTTCTGCTCTAATACAGAACACCAATGACTGTCTAACCACAGTGTCCAATATCATGTCCGCTCTCTATCTGAAACTCAACCTTTACAAAACTGAACGACTTCTGCTCCCACCCTCTGCCAACCTCCCTAAACCTGACATTTCTCTCTCGGTGTGCAGCACCACGATAGCGCCCAGTCAGCAGGCTCGCTGTCTGGGTGTTATGTTGGACACAGATCTCTCCTTCACCCCATATATACAATCTCTCTCCCACTCCTGTCGCTTGCACCTGAAAAATATCTCCAGAATTCGCCCTTTCCTCACCATGGAAACAACTAAAACCCTCACCGTGGCCCTAATTCATTCTCGCCTTGACTACTGTAATTCTTTATTAGCTGGCCTCCCCCGCTGTAAGCTTTCCCCTCTCCAGTCCAACCTCAGTGCAGCAGCCAGGATCACCTATCTAGCAACCCGTTACTCAGATGTTTCTGCTCTGTGCCAGTCACTGCATTGGCTACCCGTTCACTATAGAATCCAATTCAAATTTCTTGTTGTCACCCACAAAACTATTCATGGTGCGGCACCTCCCTACCTCTCTACCCTCATCTCTGTCTAACACCCTACCCGTCCCCTTCGCTCTGAATGCGACCTCAGACTAACATCGGCATTAAACCTCCCATTCCCGACTCCAAGACTTCTCTCGAGCTGCACCAATCCTCTGGAATGCTCTACCCCAAGAAATTAGGACCATTCACAACTTGCATAGCTTCAGACGCTCCCTAAAACAGTAGTCATTTAGACATAAGATATTCATTGTTATAAGTCCCTGTACTTTGTGTTTCCATCCCGTCTTAGATTGTAAGCTCCTTCGAGCAGGGTCACCTTTATTTTTTGCCTTTTTATTGTACTTCCTACATTGATTCTATGTTTATTGTATGTAACTACTGTTCTGTATTACCTACCATTCTGTATTGTATATTTTTCTTATACATACCATTGTACTGTAAAGCGCTGCGGAATATGTTATTGCTATACAAATAAAGTTTTATTATTATTATTATTAATAATGTGCTCCCGCACATTAGCCTCATATAAAATGCACTGCATTCCGCTGTCCACCACTTCACTCCTGAAGCCGGAGCTGAGAGGTGGACAGGGGGAGCGGCGCATATTATATGTGCCTAATGTATACTGCCACTCCCATCCTAGTTATGGCTCCCCCCGGTCAAAGTATATGCCCCCTCCTGGCACGCACATAAAAATAATAAACAAACAATGTTAACTTATCTCTACGTTACTCCCTGCTCCCAGCACCGCCATCTTTCTTCCTGTCTGTGTCCGGCATCCAATCATGTGATCGGGTGCAGCACAATGACGTAATCGGTGTGCGCCCCGGTCACATGATTCGATGCTCGGGGTACACAGGAAGAATGGAGAATGCTGCAGGCAGGGGAGCTACAGAGGGTAAGTTAACATTGTTTATTATTTATATGTGTGCGCCAATAGGGGGGCATATACTATGACCCAGGCGGGGCATATGCAGGATGGGGGGCCATGTACCAGGATAAGGGGGGCCATATTCAGAAGCTATATCCATGATGGGGGGCATATAAAATGACCGGGTTGGGGTTATATACAAGATAGAGGTAATATACCATGACCATATACAGGATGGGGGCCATATACAGGATGGTGGCATATACTGTGACCGGGGGGCCATATTCAGGATGGGGGGCACATACCATGACTGTGGGGGCGATATCCAGGATGGGGGCATAACGTGACCATATACTTGATGGAGGGCTACAGAAAGAATGAGGGATCATATATTACCTGGAAGGGGCCCAGGATAGGGGCCATTACCCCCATAACAGTGTTAGCAGCAGATCTCCCCACCAAAACTGTATTATAACCACATTTTTGTTTAATTTTTTTCCCCTTATTTTCCTCCTCTAAAATATAGGTGAGTCTTATTGTCCAAAAAATACGGTAGTGTTAATATTAACATTTATTTTCTTATTTTCTGTTATCCAACTCTGAGTGCGTATTATAGTCTGAACTATACAGTGGTCAAAATGATTTGGATGCTCCAACTTACAGTTGTGGCCAAAAGTATTGACACCCCTGCAATTCTGTCAGATAATACTCAGTTTCTTCCTGAAAATGATTGCAATCACAAATTCTTTGGTATTATCTTCATTTATCATGATCCGCGCCAATTAACATGGGGTCTATGGAGCACGGGTCCCCCGATGTGCAGCATCTATCTCCCAGGACAGGACCTGGCGTTGCATGGCAACCCGATCAGCTGATCGGGTCACGTGAACAGTTATTGCGGTAACTGCGGTCATCTGACTGATGACTCTGATCGGGTAGCCCCGCCTTCCTAGATTCAGATATCGGGGGATCGCTGGAAAGTTGAGAATATATTTCTTTATTTTTAACCCTTGCCTTTACTTAATTTCACATACATTGCGGAAGTGAAAGTGCCATGCACAGCTCTTTCTGTGTACGGACCCATGAAAATCACGGCCCCGGACCCAGAAATAGCCTTGAAGTTCACATCCGATCCTGATCCTTTCCTGTCCGTGGGATCCTGCAAAAAGTAGGATCCCACGGACAGGAAAAAAAATCGTGATGTGAAACCAGCCTTAGGGTAAACTACTAATTTTGCTACTAATGCATCAACTATTGTGGAAGTTGAGGGTGTTGCAGTATCGGCGTTTTGAGGGATTAAGGATTATACTTCACTATGGGAGACACAGTGGCTCACTCATTTATTTTGGCCAAAAGGGTTTCAAAGTTGTGTTTGAGAGGTATTCATAGAGTATTCAACATTTTTTTTTTTTTGAAACATCATGTTTATTAAAGATTTTCTTTTTTGAAAACAACATAGAAGAAAACAAACATCAATAGATCTTCACAATATGTTTGTATCACACAGTAAATATATAATATAAAGAGAAACCTGCGCAATATAGAAAATAAATCGAAACATAGAAGTAAATCCCATTATCCCCAAATCCTCAAGATGCAGTCAAAAATGGCTATATAAATCAAAGGCAGATATCTGATTATAATACCCACGCTCAAAAGTCCGAGTGTGCAAACTCCCTATATCTGAAGCACACAATAAGCGCATCCATCTTTTTCTTTTAATCTAGTGTGAAGGTGAGTTTCATGCCCTGTCCCTTTGCTATCTGTCGTTCTTTATATTCCCAATTTCCCCAGTGTCCCATCCAAGTCATTCAGCAAGTACCACGAGGTGTCTTTAAGAGGTTCCATGATGTGGCTATAGATTCCTTTGACTCTATATACCCCCTCCATTTTTTCATGAATGTCCCCATTAGTGATTCTTTATCTCGTAATACCTCCCTTCTATCAATCTCCAATGCTCTATCCAATCCCGCCTTGATATCAGATTCTTTCGGTAGGTCGGGACGTAACCAATATATAAGCAGCATCCGTTTAGCCAGGAGAATGAGGACATGTGCAAACCTCAGGGACATTTTGTTATTCCCAGTCGCCTCTATGTCTTGGAATATCCACTTCGTGGGTTCCAGTGCATATCGGCTTCCACAGTACCTATATAGCAGAGCGTTCGCCATTATCCAGAACGATCGCACCTTTGGGCATGTCCAAAGACCATGGATCATGTCGGTGCTTTCTTTTTGGCATTTAGGACAACATGTTATGCGGTCAGGATTGGACACAGAGCGTGGGAAGTTGAAACCATAGACCATCCCGTGCATGATGCGATAATGGGAGTCCCTCCATTGTTCACTAAGAATAAACCTTCTCACCTTGTTCCACCCCGTCAGGATGCTTTCCGCTACCGCATCATTTCCCAAAAATTTCATCCACTTAGAAAACAAATGTGAGTACCCATTTGGAGTCAGCGTTCCTCTAAGTTCCCTGTATATAGAAGATATGCTAAGATGTGAGGATTCCAGGCCAATCAACTTGTCACATGTTATGGGTCACTTCTGTGGATACGTCTTTAAGGTTAGTCATAACATGCTGTTTCAGTTGCATGTATTGAAGTCCCTGTGTCTCTCCTAAGCCAAACTTCCTCAGAATCTCCGATCCTGTCATCCAACGTCTGTCTGTCTCATGCAATAAATCCCCCATCTTCTGTACCCCCTTCCTCCTCCATTCCGTGAACAGTGCGTTCTCCCATCCCATCTTAAAATCAGGGAAAGCCCAGGGGTTGAGGTGCTTAGATATTTTCCAGGATAACCCACATTTCTTCCTCACTGTCTTCCAGACTGCTATCGTGTCCCGACAGATAACGGCCGATTTAATTTGCTCCAGAATATGTACTAAAGAAGAATGTAGTAGGGAGCAACGGTCCCACGGAGCACAAAACTCTGCCTCCAACTGACCAGCAGAATATCTATTAGCTTTTGTAATCCATTCCACGACGTGCCTTAGCAAGCATACCAAATTATATCCCCGTACATCAGGCAGATTCGTACCTCCTTCAGCCCTGGGTAACATTAATGTTCCCAACCGTAGTCTTGGTCTGCGTCCCTGCCAAATAAAGGCGGAAAATGCTTTGTTGACTCTTTTAACATCTAGATGTCTTAACAATAGGGAAAGCGTTTGCATAGGATAAAGGAGACGGGCAAAGCTGATCATTTTTATCAAATGACATCTACCTAGTAATGACAATGGAAGATTTGCCCATTTCTTGAGCTCTTGTTCAATTTTATTAAAGAGTGGGGGGTAATTAAGCGCGTAGACCTTGCCCGGAGTCCTGCCCAATTGTATTCCCAAGTACCTGATATGTGAGCGGGCCAATGAGATACCTAATTGCGCTGCCAGCTTTTGCAAAGAGTTCCCTCCCCTAATACTCAGTATTTCTCATTTGCGTCTATTAAGAGTAAATTCGGCAAATTTGCCAAATGCCTCAATATCATTGATCAACAATGGCAGGTCTCGTTCCGGGTTTTTCATGAAAAGAACGATGTCGTCTGCAAACAAGGCAGATTTCACCTCACAGCTACCCATTGTGATACCGGAAAAAGAACTGACATCATTGATGAATCTTGCTAGGGGTTCCAAGGCTAGGTTAAATAATAGGAGAGATAGTGGACACCCCTGCCGTGTCCCTTTCTGTAGTGGAAATTTCGGGATAAGAAGCCCGGTGTGTGCACCCTTGCCGTGGGTTAGAGTATAGGTCATGTAGGAAGCAGCGAAATCTACCTTTAATGCCCACATGATCAAGTACTAGACCCAGCCATGGCCACCTAACACTGTCAAACGCCTTTTCCGCGTCCAAGGCGACCACGGCTAGGTCCTCTCCATTCCTTTGGTCGCTGCCTCGTACCACATCTAGCACCAAGAGTGCTTTACGTATATTAGAAAAGGCCGAACGACCTTTGATGAAGCCGGTTTGATGGTGGTCTATAAGGTCTGGGAGAATCCGGGCCAGCCTATCCGCCATTATTTTTGACAGTAGCTTAAGGTCTACGTTCACTAAGGATATGGGCCTGTAGTTTGCCGGGTCCTCTCTATCCTTATCCCCTTTAGGCAATAATTTGATATATGCCATGTTGGCTTCGTCTGGAATGGATTCACCTTCCAGAAATCTATTAAAAAAAGTCCCATCAGTGTGGGAGTTATTTCCTCCCTCAAGAGTTTATAAAATTCGCCCGTGAACCCATCCGGTCCTGGAGCTTTACCTGAGCCCAAATTTCTGATAGCTAAGTCAACCTCAGCTTCTGATACAGACTGATTGAGGAATTCTAGGTCAAGATCCGTGACAGTACTCAGTTTCACCTTTCTCAGCCATTCTTCTCCCCCTGTCGCCTGAGTCTCCCCGTCTCCATACAGTTTGCGGTAAAAATCCCCTAAGATGTTATTGATGCTTCTAGGATTAGTCGTGACCTCACCCTCTTTCCGACGGAGTGCCACAATTGGATTGGCAAGACGTCTTCCTTTAGCTAGATTTGCCAACAACTTTCCCGCCTTGTCACCAAATCTATTTAATTCCACCTCTAACTGCCGCGTGTCATAGCTTCCCTCATTTCTGCCCATCTGTCATAATCTTTCCGGGCTTCCAGCCACTTCTGTCGGTCCGTTGGGTCATGTGTTCGGTGAAAGGCCCTGTAGGCGTCCATAACTTTTGCACTGGCTTCATTATATTGTTCAGTCAGTTTCCTTTTTTGTGTTAGGGTATGAGCAATGATATGACCTCTAACCACCGCCTTTCCATTTCCCAAAAGAGCCTGTGGTCCACCTTATGGGCTTCGTTATCCCTTGAGAATCTGAGCCACCATTCCTTGAGTTTGGTCTTAAAGTCTCCCAATTTTGATAAGTGTGCGGGGAATTGCCATAGGATATCAGAACCTTTGGGCTGTAACTCTAGAACGTCTAGGGAGACCGGGCTATGATCTCATATGACCATTGTTCCAATCTCGGCTGACTCAATCATGCGCATTAATTTCTCGTTTATCAGGAATAGGTCAATCCGTGACCAGGATGTGTGAGGGCAAGAAAAATGTGAGAATTCTAACTCATGTGGATGTAGAGTGCGCCACACATCAATTAATCCCAATGAACCTATCATATCCGCCAACCTTCCTCCTCGCCTGGGGGGTTCTATCACATCTGATATAATCGATGCCCCGTCGTCACTCCTTTTCCTGTCTAGGTCTTCTATTACCACTTCGTTAAAATCACCACCCACGATTATATTGGTTGTCCGGTCCTCTAATAATCTCATCTGCGGATCTTCAAAAAACTGACCCCTCGAGCTATTAGGGGCATATATGTTATAAAGACTTTGGGTGTTTATATCCAGTTCCACCTGTCGTATTCGTCCCTCTTGATCCCTGGTCATAGAAACTAGTGTATGTGCAAGATGTTTGTTGACCAATATCAATACTCCCGCCTTACGTTTCTGAGCCCCAGAGGCCCAGCCCACCCCTACCCATTGCTTCAACATATAGTGTAATTCATGTTGCCTCAGGTGTTTCTTGCAAAAGGGCAATATCTGCCTTGAGCCTTTTAAGATGCCTCAACACCATATGTCGTTTATTAAGGGATCTAAGCCCCTTGACATTCCATGTAATTACTCTAACCATTGTATATAGTATAAGATAGACACATCGGGCTCTGACCAGGAAGATTGCACACATTCTCCCTGTCTTTCTATGTGTACGAAGTAAGGGGCAATGGGATGAACTTCATATAAACAAATATATGCCTTAGGTACCACGTGGTGGTAGATAGTACAATAGAGATATGAAAAATAAAAAAGGTAAGAAACATAGTAAATGTAAGAACCATCTGAAACATAAGAACCCCCCCCCCCCCTTCATATATAATATCCGATCATTTCGGAAACACGAGGTGGAAACATTTTCCGTGCTATGTCCACTCGGAAAGGAAACCTTCTTTGGCCACATGACTTCCTTTTTTCTGTACTGGCCCAAATCCCTACCGCGTCTAATGTCCTTGTGTGGAGCCATTCTAATAAGGCCATATGTCATCTCTCCCTGGGAGGAGGGGGAGGGGGGGAGAGAATGTGTAGGAAAGGAGGAGTATGGGTATAAAAGAAGACAAGTACGGTGTGTGTAAAGAGGTGAAGGGAGGGCTGAAGAGAGGCGGGGAGGTGCATGTGAAAAGTATGAGAGAGCAGGCTCAGGGGGTGAAGAAAAGAGGAGGAGTGGTAGTAAACAAGAGCGATGTGGGTAAAGAGGTGAAGGGATGACAGGAAAGAGGCGGGAAGGTGTGTGAGAAAAGTATGAGAGAGTAGGAGCAGGGGGTGGAGAGAAGAGGAGGAGTGGGGCATGATGGATCACTTATGGGGGGGAGAGAGGGGAAGTATTGGGGTTGCCCCAGAGAGCTTGTTACAATATGCCATATCCCAGGATGTATGGTCTCTTTGTCTAACCACCCTCTGAGATTTACCCTTTGGCTCTCTACAAGTAATACTCATCATGTAAGTGGGAGGGAGAGTGGATGCTTCTCCCACAATCCATATCTGCGTAGGTAAGTCGGGGTACATCGTTCAAGAGATTTCTCTTTTTCACACGTCCGGACTGTTCACATCATTATCCGAGTCTAACACTGGTGATGAATGATAGTCTCTCAAAGGCGTGTCATCGTACGTATGACTCTTGCGTCTACGACGTTGCTGCTTTGTCCAGGTTGTGTCTTCTGAGCGGCGTTCTCGGGCGCATTGGCCTGCGTTGTCATCCATCAATGCTTCTGCGTATGTGCGGCGCTGCGATGATCTCGGGGACCTCTCTCCATCGCTTGAACGTCGTCGGGTGTTAGCAGAAGAATTGTCCCGTTTAATGAAATTTAGTGCTGCACTGTTATCTGTGAAAGACTTTAAAGTACCTTTGGAGTCCCGAAATCTGAGCACCGCGGGGAATGCCAACTGGAATCTCACGTTCTGTTTAAAGAGTAGGGAGCAGGCCGGGCTGAAGAGCTTTCTTTTACGTACCACCGCTGCTGAGAAGTCTTCATAGATCCTTACTTTGTGACCACCAATAAGTAGTGGGATCCTCCTAGATCTCTACTCTCGCAACAGTTTCTCTTTTTCTTTATAATCCAAGTACCTTGCAATGACTTGCCTCGGTTTATCTCGCGGGTCACGTGGCGGGCCAACTCTGTGGGAGCGTTCAACCCTGCACCTATGCTGGAAGCTCAGTATCTTTGGCAGTTCGGCTTCCCATATAGCATCTAGTTGGGTGGGGAGATGGACTTCGGTAAACCAACCATACGGAGATTGTTTCTCCGTGAGCGGTTTTCTAACTCGTCCAGTTTATCCTCCGAATATACCGCCTGGTTTTGTAAGACTTCTATCTGACCTTCTAATCGTAGGATCCTGTCTTCCGCCTCTCCGACCCGGCGCTCAGCCTCCTTCAGCCTTTCCTCCTGTGCCGCTACGGTGCTTTGTATCCCCAAAATCGCCTCCTCGACCGCCTCTTTTAGCGCGGTCTTTAGGTCAGCTGCCAGATAGTGTACTACCTCCCTTGCCAACGCTTTTACATCTATCGTGTTGGCAGACGTATAGGGGTTTTCTGCTGTCGGCTGCAGGGCCTCCGCCATGGGGCCACCCTTTTCTTGCGTTTCCCCTATCTGCGTTGTCACCGCTTTCGATATCGAGGGCTTCCTCACAGCGATGTCTCCCGCCCGTGTGTCGCTCCTTCCTCCGGCACTATTGTTTGCCCGGACGCCTCGGCTCCCTGCAGTATTCTGGTCATGTTCACTCTCTTTCCTTTTGGTCACCGCATTGCTACTCACTGTCGCCGCCATTTTGGACTGCGTCCCGCTCGGCCCCTTATCTCTCTTGGAGGACGGGTCTTTTCTGCCCGAGTTCCTCAGGACATATCTGTCCAGGGTCCCCGAGGCTCGGGGATTGAATGCCAGGGTGGATGCGGGCCGGATGGCTCCTTGCTCACGGTGATGTTGACGGATTGACGACCCGGTCTCGGGAGCTCTTCTCCTAGGCAGCCATCTGCACAGCGCCGAAACCGGAAGTCGTATTAAACATTTTAACAGGTGACTTAGTCAAAGAATTTTCACAATTACAAATATATAAAACTTTTAATGCCTAACTGAAAACACAGTAATAAATATCAAGCTTTTGAGACTACTCAGGTCTCTTTATCAGGCTCATGATAACACAAAATCTGAAATCACATATTCACTATCTTAAGGCCCCGTCACACACTCCGATATCATCAACGATATCGTTAAAACGTCACGGGTCTTCAGTCGTTCTAATGGCGTCGTAACAACACTGTTCAGTGTGACATGTACATCCGATAAACGATAATCGGGCAGATCGTTGATGGGAGGTTTGTGAACTGGACCTTAAACCAAACGATGAGCGTTCGTTTAACCTGCAGCATGGGTGTGTGTGACACCTCGATAACGATGTCGTTGACAACCTTACCTATTCAGAAGTGAAGGACGTAGGCGAGCTAACAACTGCAAGTTTGCTTGTCGCGGAATCGTTGCTGCATCGTTAACGATATCTATACGTGTGACATTTCACTAGCGATCACTGAACGTCGTTCAAGTGATCTAGGTCAAGTTGGATCGTTGATCGCATCGTTCGACCATTGAAGCATGAGACGGGGCCTTTAGATACACACAAGAAGCAACCATCCAACATCATTGCCAGGAGAGAAAGGCCATACAGTCTTTGAAAACCAACAATAAAATCATCATTATACCTACAGACAAGGGTGGTGCAATAGTTATGATGAACAAATCAGACTACCTGAAGGAAGCAAACAGACAACTGATGGACACACACTACTATAAAAATTTGGAGGTCTACTACAAGGAATTAAACAAGATAGTCTTTTGGCTGCCTGACAAATACTTAAAGGGGGTATTCCCATTAATACAATACCCTTTTATATGCTTAAAAATGTCATAACGTAACTTTTTCTAATTTGGAGTATTTAAAAAAAAAAAAAAAAATCTATAGTTTTTTAGCAATCTTTAGAAGTATGTGGTGCTACAGACCTTTATCTGAGTCATGTCAAGTCTGTCCAACCTGTATGTGTCCTCCTAGAAACAGTCGCGCATGGAATCTTGCCGAGAAGAGCTTACAATCATGGCCATCAGTCTTTTCACATGAATGCACAGGACTTAGTCATGTGCACTGTCATTTTTCTGACAGGCTCGCTGATAAGCTAAGGAGAACGGATCTAATATATATTCTCGGCTCCATTCCTTCCCTCTCATGAACTCCACTCCTGAGTCAACCCTTGGGAATGTGTGACAGAAGCAGGCATGATGTCCTATAAGATGATTATTATCCCTTCATGTGCTTCACAGGAACTAAAGCAATGTGGAAAGTAAAACAGAAAATTTTACATCTTCCAACAAAAATGTTACTTTAGCCTCAAATATTGCATTTTCAGAATAGGTAACAGGAGAAAATGGACCCTAAAACTTGTTATGAAATTTCTCCCAAGTATGCGGATATCCCATATGTTGTAAAAAAAACACTGTTTGGGCATATGGCAGGGCTTTGAAGGGAAGGAGTTACATTTGACTAGGGATGGGCGAGCATCTCTCATTTCCCCATGGAGCGAGGCCGGCCAGTTAAAGCAATGAAAGTGTTAATCCGATCGAGAACCTCCTCTCTCAGATTTATACTTTAGAAATTTTACATAAGCGGAACCTATCAAGACTGACTTTAGCTGATTTGACATTGAAAAAAACAGAATAAAAAAATCTACTGGACCAAAAACACCGCAAATACACCGAGAAGTTAAAGAGTTATTATTACTCCAATTCACACAAGTGCGGGCATCCCTTAGCCAGATTGCTCCACCCTCGATTGAACCCACCTTATGTTCCATATATATCAACCAATCAAGGTAGACGAACGTTCATCCCAAATGAAATTTTGGAGGAATTCAGAAAATACTATTGTGCTCTCTACAATATTAAGGGACACTTCTCCGATCTCTCACCCCCTGAGTTGTCGGATAAGATTAAAGCTTATATAAACCAGACGGCAATTCCATCTTTGGCTACGGGGACAGCTGCAATGTTAGAGGAGGATTTCTCAAGAGGAGGAGTTGTCACAGGCTATCCAAACTACTCCTTCGGGGAAATGTTCGGGCCCTGATGGGTTTTTACCCAATTTTTATAAAACACTGAAGTCACAACTAGCCCCGGTAATGTTGCTGGCCTTTAATACTATACTTCAGGGATCGGATTTTGTGCCTCACTCTCTAGAGGCCCATATCAGCGTCATACCCAAACCAGGGAAAGATCCATCTTTGGTTTCGAACTACAGGCCGATTTCGTTATTAAACGTGGATGTAAAACTTTTCTCTAAACTACTGGCCGATCGTTTAGCACCATTCCTCCCTTCTGTGATCAACGCAGACCAGGTGGGCTTTGTCAGAGGCCGGGAAGCTAGGGACAACACTATTAGAACCCTGCTCCTTATAGCTAAGGCCAAGAGCTGCTCGGCTCCACTAGGCCTAATTTCTGTGGATGCGGAGAAGGCCTTTGACAGAGCCCACTGGGGGTTTATGAAGGAGGCGCTGATACAACTTGGTCTGGGTCCTCGGTTCTTGCACGGAATCCTATCCTTGTACTCCTCCCCTTCTGCTAAAGTGAAGATAGGAGGAGCTCTATCCTCTTCGTTTAAAATAGCTAATGGCACCAGGCAGGGATGCCCATTGTCACCCCTGCTTTATATTATCGTAATGGAACACCTGGCCACGGCACTCAGGACCAATATGTGTCCACGGGATTAAGCAGACACGGAGCCATCATAAATTGGCCTTATTTGCCGATGACCTCCTATTATGTTTCACAGCCCTTGGTCTCCATCCCCTCTATTTTAAAGGAGTTTGAACGGTTTGGACAATTAAGCAATTTTAAAGTGAATTGTACCAAGACCGAGGCACTTAATATCTCTCTGCCCGGAGACTTGGTTTCTCATCTATCTAATCAGCTCCCGTTTAAGTGGAGGACGGAGTCCATTAAGTACTTAGGAGTTTGTATACCGAAAGATCTTGAACAATTATTCAACCTGAACTACCAGATCCTTTTGACTAGCGTGGAATCGGCATTTAACTCTTACAGACAGCTAAAACTAACCTGGTTTGGGAGAGTAAATGTGGTCAAAATGGACTCTTGCCTCGACTCCTATATACTTTCCAAACAGACCCTGTCCAGTTTGATAGGAGATTTTTCTCTAAATTGCAATCTCTGATCCTTAGATTTGTATGGGGAGGAAAGAGATCCCGATTAAGGATGAATATTCTCTCCTTACCTAATACCAAGGGAGGAGTTGGACTGCCCAATATACGGGAGTACTTCTTGGCTTCCTCACTCGTTAGAGCCTGGACTGGCAATACAGTGCGTCTTCCAAAAAATGGGTTGAGGTGGAGCAAGAGGGTCTGGGGATCCCGTTGAAGCATTTATTTTGGATCCCCCCTGGGGATTTATCTCACATAGAATAGTTGACAGACATGACCAGGACAACCTTAAAGATATGGCGTTCCGTGATGAGAACCCTCCACTTGGAAAATAAACTTAGCCCTTTGACCCCCCTTTTTTCCAGTCCATCCTTTTCTCCTGGATTTGGAAGACATAGTTTTTTATCTTGGAAGAGTGTGAGTGATACCCGAATGGGTCAGACTTTGTCTGATGGTGATTTGCCCTCATTGACAGAGTTGCAATCTAAAAATCCCACGAGGCCACTTAAGTGGTTTGAATCTTTCCAGTACAGAGCATTTCTATACTCAGCTGACCGCTCGTGCAGGGTGAGATCGACGCCCAACGAATTGGAAAAGTTATTCCAATTAGAGTCTTCCCCGAAGTGCAAAATATCGGCCTTATATCAGGCTTTAGGGTCCTTGAGAGATCAGGGAACTCTGTATTTCCAGCGCGCATGGGAGAGGGAGCTAGAGAGGAACATCTCAGACGGTGATTGGCAGAAATGCTTTATATTTACCCATAAACTAGCTAGTACTTGTACTGCACAGGAAAGAAGTTACAAGCTGCTCACTAGATGGTACCTGTGTCCGACGACTCTTCAGAGCATGTTTCCTGGAACCCCCGACACATTTTGGCGTTGCGAGGAAGAGACAGGTACAATGTTACACATCTGGTGGAGTTGTAAGAGGATCCGGCGGTTTTGGTCTGAGATATTTACCTGTTATCCGGGTGTATGTGTTAAACAGGTTGACTGTTGCCCAGAGTCTGCACTGCTATCTATCTTCCCTGGCCCTATTGGGCTCCAGAAGAGGGAAATTCTTCGTTTTTGTGTCTCGGCCGCACGCGCTGTGATCCAGAGGTTCTGGAAATCAACCTGGGTTCCATCCTTGATTGATTGGTACAGGGAATTGATGGACATCTTCCGAATGGAGGAACTTTCAAGATTCTGCCGACTTTAAGAATATCTTGACCGATACAGCTATAATGGCACAACAATCGGTAGATGGGGAGTCAGAATGACATACACCTTCCCTCTTTCCAATGCCTAACCCTTCTCTATTCATGACCACATTTACTCTTGATTGTCCGTCTATTTGGCTTTTCTTCCTACCCTTTTCTCCCTTCTCTCTTCTTTTCTGATACACTTACTCTCTACTAGACTATACATTCTTCTATACCCTTCGCCCACTGCCCAATGTTAATTATATATAGTTATAAGAAGCTCTTTAGATATAGGCTTCCCTTAACACAGAGGTCCCCAACTCCAGTCCTCAAGGCCCACCAACGGTCCAGGTTTTCATTATTTCCTTAGAAATTTGACAGTTGGTAATTCAAACTCCTGCACAGGTGGTGATTCCAATTGTCAAATGCCAAGGAAATCCTGAAAACATGCACTGTTGGTGGGCCTTGAGGCCTGGAGTTGGGGACCTCTGCCTTAACAGGATTCCAGTTGTTAGGTGAGTTGTGTGAAATCTTCAGTGGGGGACTAAATGGGCAGCACTCTAAATACCCGGAAAAACCGGAGAAGTTGAGAAAAGTTATTGATTTGCAGTGAAGTTTTATGCATGTGATCAGTATATTTCTTCTCTCACAGAGGTGCTTTACGATTGCATATTTGTTTATTTTGAATTGTTATTTAAGTGCAGCAATTACGATATCAAGAGAAGATGTATCCGGATGATGGCTGCTTAAGTTAACGATAGTTCTACCAATGTAATCTGTTTTATTTCTTATTAATGTACCAACCAAATTTATGCCTATTCTTGTTATGTCCTCAAAACCCAATAAAAATAAGATTAACCGAAAGTGTTAATCCCAGTGTTCTATTTACCGCTTCTGCGTTCAGGCTTCCTGGTGTGACACACACAGTGTCACTTCTGGGCCGCACCTTATTGTTTGCCCGAATGTGATTGGACTGTTGGAGCCGGTCACATGACTCATCCCCCGGCAACCCGGAAGTAACACTGCGTCGTTGCATAGCTGCACCGTATAACGCGAACCCGGTAAGTATAATCAGGAGGATTAGCAACACTTTCATTGCTGTAACAGGGCGGCCCTGATCCCAAACACGGGGAAATTACCAATGTTTACCCATCCCTACTTTTGATGCTTCAAACGGAAAATTCGCTGCACACGTTAGCAGACGCCATGTCGCATTCGGAGTACCCCTGATGTACCTAAATAGTGAAAAAAAAAACACAAATGAGCCAATTTTGGAAACTTCACCCCATAAAGAATCTATCTAGATGGGTGGTGAGCACTTTTTACCCCTAGGTGCTTCATACATTGAGCTATGAAAATGAAAATTACTTTTTTTTTTTCCATACAATTGTTCTTAAAAATAATGGTAGACAAAGAATATAAAATATAGTGGAATTTCGTTTATCTGGTTGACTATACACTATATTTTATACTCTTTGTCTACTATTATTTTTTAATGTATTTATCATTTTTTAACCAATTTACTATCTCCAAAACACAATAGTTAAGAGATTATTTTCTTTCTTCTTTTTCCTTTGTACATACTCCATGCATGCCATGTTTTTTTATTCAGACCATATTAAAGTGTTTTTTACATTCTTTTCATGTACCGTATATACTCGTGTATAAGCCGAGTTTTTCAGCCCAAAATTTGGGCTGAAAAGTCCCCCCCTCGGCTTATACACGAGTCACTACGGTAGACTGCGTGGTGGGGACTGAGGAGGCGGGGGGAGGCTGCTGTATGAGCGGCCCCGTCACGTGGGGCCGCTCATTATATGTGCACTGCTTCCCCCTGTCAATCAGCGGCAGTGGGAAGCAGTTCATATATGCCCCCCAAAAGCTGGCACTGTCCCCCCTTGTAAGGGCCACCCCCCCCCGCTGCTTATACATTACCATCCCGGTGTTCTGATCAGTGCCGCTCCTCGGTGCTTCTTCTTCATCCTCCCGTCCTCGCTGGCTGCATCCGGGATCTCCGGCTGTCGCAGCGATATGACGTCATCGCGCGACGGTCGGAGATCCCGGATGCAGCCAGCGAGGACGGGAGGATGAAGAAGAAGCACCGAGGAGCGGCGCCGATCAGAACACCGGGATGGTAATGTATAAGCAGCGGGGGGGGGGGAAGCCTTACAAGGGGGGACAGTGCCAGCTTTTGGGGGCTGTTGGTACCCCCAGGGGGCTGCTGGGTACCCCCAGGGGGATGTTGGTACCCCCAGGGGGCTGCTGGGTACCCCCAGGGGGCTGCTGGGTACCCCCTGGGGGCTGTTGGTACCCCCAGGAGGCTGCTGGGTACCCCCTGGGGGCTGTTGGTACCCCCAGGGGGCTGCTGGGTACCCCCTGGGGGCTGTTGATACCCCCAGGGGGCTGTTGGTACCCCCAGGGGGATGTTGGTACCCCCAGGGGGCTGCTGGTACCCCCAGGGGGTGTTGATACCCCCAGGGGGCTGTTGGACCCCCGGGGGTGTGGTAACCCCGGGTGGGGGGCTGCGTGTATAACCCCTGGGGGTGCTGTATAACCCCTGGGGGCTGCTGTATATACTGCTGAGGCCTGTATACCACTGGGGCTGCTGTATATACCACTGGGGCTGCTGTATATACCACTGGGGCTGCTGTATATACCACTGGGGCTGCTGTATATACCACTGGGGCTGCTGTATATACCACTGGGGCTGCTGTATATACTGGTGGGGTCTGTATATACCACTGGGGAGGCTGCTGTATACCACTGGGGTTGCTGTATATACTACTGGGGCCTGTATATGCCACTGGGGAGGCTGCTGTATACTACCATTGGGGGGCCTGTATACCACACTGCTGGGGGCTGTACACCTGTGCTGGGGTCCACCCTCGGCTTATACACGAGTCAATAGGTTTTCCCAGGTTTTGGGGGCAAAAGTAGGGGGGTCGGCTTATACACGTGTCGGCTTATACACGAGTATATACTGTAGTTTTTTGTTTTTTTTTTCTTTTAGAAATTAAGTATATACAGTGAGGTGTCCAGTGTTAGCGCTGGGTCCACCCCTCTCTTTTAAGCACTTATAACTAAATCATTTGTGAGGTATATTACACGGAAATTCCCCAGGACCTTCTAGCAGCAACACTATGATATCCCAGGTAGCTCTGATGTCAAATAACATTATTAATACCCTACAAAATAAGGTTTAAATGGATGGATTTTTTATAGAGATGTGTGTCAATCAAAATCTGCAAAAAAGAAAGACATTTTTTTTCTTGAGTATAATGAATTCTTGAATATGGGAGAATAATCTAGAGTCATTGTGAACTAACCTTATGCAGTACTTCGTAAATTAGATACGGTTGCGTATCAGGACATCAAATGTCTGTAGATGCGAGGATAGAAGGGCAAATATCAGAATTAAGGTGTGGCTTTAAGTATGTGCCACCACTTACTAAAAAATAAATAGATGAAAATTAAAAAATATTTGCAGGGGTTATATCAGACTAGATGGAGACCTGATGTTATCACATCGGGAGGGTGGTGATGTCACGATGGGGGCAGGCCCTGTGGCGCTGGGGGTAGTGGCCATCACTCCCCTCTGTGCACTCTCCACCTGCTCTCTCTCCTCTCATGTGCTCTCTCCATTGAGCTGTCTTCTCCCTGTATGCTCTCCTTCCTATGTGTAATTATGTAAATAAATGTATTTTTACTTAAAAACCTGTTTCTGTATTTATTTTGATTAATAAAGTGTTACATTTCCTGGTATGAAATGTGTAGGGATTTGCTTTATTTTCTATTGCCAGCACAGATAAACCAAGCAGCTACTAGCTGCCAACATCCGTCTGGCTGGCGTTGCCTTTGCTGGCAATGAAAAATACTGGAGAGCCCAATTTGCATTCAATTATTTAAATAAATAATTAAAACTAAAAATTGGCGTGGGCTCTGCCAAATTTTTTTATTGTCAGCCAGGGTAATTCAGGCAGCTGAGGGCTGGAATTCTCAGCATGGTAAGGCCCAGGTATTCTGGGCCCCCCACGCTAAAAATTACAGCAAACAGTTGTCCCAGGATTGGTGCCTCCATGAGAGCCTAAGGCTCGTTTATACTGCAGTTTTTTGCCTGATCAGGTTCCATCTGGTTTGTGTGCCAAAACCAGGAGTGTCTCCAAAACTCAGAACAGGTGACAATCTTTCAATTATAGTTTTTCTCTGCAAGTTCCTCTCTGGGTTTTGGCACACAAACTGGATGGAACCTGATCAGGAAAAAAACTGCAATGTAAAACCAGCCTTTAGGGCCAGTTACACATAACGAGATCGTGAATGATATTGTTGCAACGTCACCTGTTTGGTGACGTTGCAGCGATGCTGAAACGACATCTTTGTGTGTGACACGTATCAACGATCAACGATAAGTCGTTGATTGGAGATTTATGGCCAGGACCATAAATCTATCGTTGGTCTCCTGCTGGGCGCCCAGCATCGGTGCGTGTGACAGCGGGAGACCAACGATGAACAAGCTCCCAGCGCCGCACTGGGAGCACGTAACCAGGGTAAACATCGAGTAACTAAGTGCCGTGCTCAGCTTAGTTACCCGCTGTTTACCATGGTTACCAGCGTTCTCTCTGGTACTGATCGCTGGTGAGTCTGCCTGTGTGACAGCTCACCAGTGATCAGTTCACGATGTGGCAGCAATCCACATCGTTGGTCGGATCGCTGCCACATCGCAGCATGTAACGGGCCCTTTACAGCACTAATCAGCTGATATCACACCTGTTCCAGATGAGCAGACATGTGAAAGGATTAAGGTTTGCCAAACACTCCCCTGGCTTTTCAATCACCTGCTGTGTAGCACATGTAATACATTACCTGAACTTGTGGAACCTCAAGTCCCAGCATAATGCATTACTAAAACATGCTGAACTACAAGTCCCAGCATAGATATTTGCAATGCAGCAAGCTACTGCATCATATATCCTCCCATCATGTTCAAGGCTGCAGTATTGAACATATGATATACACAAGCGCATTACATCCCACAGGTTAAACAGGGTCCCAGCACTTGATGTTTGCACTGCTCAGCTCCTGGAACAGGAGTCATCAGCTGTAGCCCCTCCCTCTGGGACCTACCACCCGTCAGAGTCACTGACTGTTTCTTTGTGAACTCACTATCAGACATTGGCATGTCACATGTCCGAGTCATAACCTTGGAAAGAAAGAGGGCGGGGAGCGCACATAGAACGGTAACTGGGGAGACACCAAGATAATTATCCAAGAGTCCACTCACCTAATTTGGTTGTGAAACCCACAACCAGTAGATATATTGTGGCCGCTGCAGATCCCGCAGGGAAGGAATGTACAAGTTCAGGACATTGTCCGGGAATATACTCCGCGCTGACCACAGGATTTAAGGAAACACTTTATTTGACCACCACCATCACATGGTAGGGGTCAAATAAAGTGTTTCCTTAAATCCTGTGGTCAGCGCGGAGTATATTCCCGGACAAATTCCTGAACTTGTGCGAGTCATAACCTTGTCAGACCTCCTGCGGTCATTACAGTACTCAGAGTCATTTGCATCTGTATCTTGGGTCAGGTCTAACTCTGTCCTGTCATGTATTCTATTGGGTCGTTTGAGTGGGCCTTTCAGACTTGAGTGACTGGAGGATTCGCTACCTCCAACCGGACTACATCCAGTATCCTCAGAATGTCTCTGGAGGTCTCTCCATTGTCGTCCATCTTCATCGCCTGTTACAACTAGAGAACCATTACACTATTTGTGTCTTCTGGGTCTAGCTTCTGCTGTGACCATTTCATTATGTAGAGGGCCCCTTCGTTGTTGGGTCTCATAATTTACAGATGGCTGCCACCTACTGCTGCTCAGATGAAGCTGTCTCTCAACTCTCTGTCTTGCAAGATTCAGCTGTTCACTTCTCGCAGGTAGGTCACATGGTACTCCATCAGCATCCATATGTGTCCAAGATTTTCTTCCACTCCCACAGCGAAGAACGTTACCATACCATCTTCATCAGGTATCCAGTCCTGGTGATCATGTGGTATGCTCACTTTCACGACACCAGACGTCTTTACCATCACTTGCATGGCTTGGCCATTTCTCCAAAGCTCCTCCAGCTTCAACTGCTCCTTTTCTAGCAGAGTTCTCCGAGACCTCTCTGTCTCCAATGCAGCCATGCAGCTCTTGACAGCCTGCCTCTAAAGCTTCTCTTGCTTCAAATGGGCTTGTAGCATCTCCTTGAGCTCCCTTATCTTGGCTCTTACATCTACCGAACCAGCTGGGTTCACATTACACTTCATTCCTCCCTTCTCCAGTGGCTTCTTCCACTTCTGCACCCTTGGTCTTCACCTCAGTTCTCATAGCATTGCATTCAACCCTCTCTTAGGTATCGGCAGCCTCACTTCCAACCTTCTCTCTAGCGTTCCATGGGTATCAGCTTCAGAAGGTTTCAAGCCCTCCGCCTCTTCAACCATCTCGGTCGTGGAACCATACACTTCAATGAGATTCTCTTCTGTCAGTCCATCAGCTACCTGTTGAGACACTGGAGACAACACCCCTACTGTCTTATGGGCTGAGTCTTGCTCCTGGTCTTTATTCTTATGTTTCACAGCACAAATGGTTGCTACTGGCAACACTACAGTATCCTTCGACCTGATCTTCTCTGAATATGGATGAGGATTCACACATGTAATAGAAGCATCATGTTGACTCTATGCTTCCCTACAGGTATGTGTAACTGCACAGTCGTTCACTCATCTCTGCTGTCCATGTGGTGCTATTTCCTTGTTTAAAATATCTGTGGTACGTGTAACTGCACAGTCCTCTACTAATCTCTGCTGTCCATGTGGTGCAATTTCCCTGCTGAAATATTTTATATTACATTATGAATATACCTCTCCATTTCACTGCCCCCTAATGTTTTATGATCCTTTGTGTTAGCTGGCTGTGAATCACCATGTGTCTATGGCCTTATTGGTGATGTGCTAATGAAATTCAGTTCCCTCCCCCTGCTCCTCACCTGAATTCACTTTTTGTGAGCATATCTGGGGCCAGTTTTAGTCTGTTCCAGACGTGTCTACGACAAAGTGGCAAAATATGAAATAGACCAGAAATGGACTGGAATTGACTGAAAGGTAATGACATAGAGGGCCACTAAAACAATGTGTATAACTCTATTCACTACTAATCTTTACCATGTCTTTTATTACATTGTTTGTTTTCCTATGTGCTCTCACCATCAACTTTCACACTACCCCCTCCATTACCACTCATTCACATCAGCCCCTCTCTCTTGCCCTACTCTATGTACAGCTCCCATGCTATCTTCAGTTTACTGAAGATTCTCAGCCCATCATATTTCAAAGTTTGGCATAATAAATCATGTCCTAATCCAAAACCTATTTGCTCTTTCTCTTTTTACTGCTGCTCCTGTCAGGTGATATATCTCCCAACCCTGGTCTGCCCTCTGCTAACTTCAACCCCTCTCCCACCTCACACAGAAACCCAACTAACCTTATTAGCATTATCTGTACACCTTCATCTCCCTATTTTAATTGCGCTCTCTGTAATCCACAGTCTGTATGCAACAAACTTCCCTTCATTCATAACTACTTTCTCACTAACTCTCTCAATCTACTGGCCCTCACTGAAACCTGGATCCAGGATTCAGACACTGCTTCCCCTGCTGCTATTACTTATTGCGGCTTACATTTCTCTCATTCCCCGAGACCTGGGAACAAACATGGTGGTGGAGTTAGCTTACGCCTGTCCCAACAATGTGCTTTTCAGGTCATCCCTCCAGCCCCAGCACTCTCATTCCCCTCTTTTGAGGTTCACACCATTAGGCTATTACATCCCCCTCCCCTCAGAGTAGCGGTGGTATACACCCCCCCCCCCCCAGATCACCCAACCAGTTCCTAGACCATTTCTCCGTGTGGTTGATACACTTCATGTCCTCAGAATTACCAGCCCTCATTCTGGGAGACTTGAACATCCCCGTAAACAGCCCTATCTCCCCATCTGCATCCCAGCACCTATCTCTAACCACGTCACTCGGCCTCTCACAGCTCTCAACCTCTGAGACACACAAGGATGGTAACACCTTGACCTGGTCTTTACCCGACTCTGCTCAACCTCCTCCCTAAATAATTAATCTCTTCCCCTCTCTGACCACAACATTCTCTCCTTCACGCTCACTAACCCTCACCCACCACAGCTCACCCCTACCTATCAAACATCCAGAAATCTACAGGCCATTAACTCTCATGAACTCAAAGACTCCCTCATCTCATCAGTATCCGCAATCTCCTCATTCTCCTGTTCAGATCTGGCAGTAAATCACTATAATAATAGTCTCAGAAGCACCCTGGACCAAGTAGCGCCCCTCACCCTTAGAACCTCCAAACATAGAACAAAACAGCCCTGGCTCACATCACAAACTTTATTCCTCTAGCAATGCTCTAGGAGTGCTGAACGCCTATGGAGGAAAACTCGCTCACCAGAAGACTTTATCCATTATAAATTCATAATAAAAACCTACAACTCGGGGCGTGGCCTGGCCATGAGAGGGGACAGACACTGAATATTGAGCTCCTGCGCCCTGGCTGGTAAATAGCCCTAAAATAGCAGCTACAACCCACCAAACGATCACCTTATGTCTGCAAAAAGGAAGAGCAGCCGACCAGCTACCCCCACGGGACCCCCAGTGCAATTCTCAGCCAGTATTTCAAGATTTTTAAGGAGCTCTGATAAGAGATCCCTGGTCGGCGCTGAATCTAAAATGGCGGCTCCCACCCCTAATCCCAGCAGCCTGCGGAATATGGTGGGAGGCTGCAGTAGAGCAGCGGGAGGAAAGCCACAGACTTCTGCAGCTGCCCCGCAGCTCCTCCAGACAGCAGGAGGTAGCAGACACCCGCACACTCCGGCGGATGCAGAGAAAGAACTGGTGGTGGAGGAGAGCCGTGGTGACACGGAGGAGACCGCCGGCTCCCAGCACACATTAGGGAGCGGAGGTAATGGCGGGGGACGGGCAGGAGAGCGGAGGTAATGGCGGGGGACGGGCAGGAGACCGGAGCCCCAGTCAGTCTGCCACAGTAGAAGAGGGGTATGTACTGGCACCGGACAGTAGAGTGACGAGTATCAAGGTTGCAGAGGGTACACAATATGTCAGCCCAGCTCCACATGAGGTGCCTCAGACTATGAACCCGCAATCCCTGCCACAGCCACTGGTCACAGAGGCACCACATTCCAGCTATAGCATAACAACAGAAAACAAAGGAGCCTATTGCAGCTGGCCCTACAGGCTCCCAGGAGGGCGAACTGGGTATAGAAGGAGGATCTATAATGGCCACCTGGCAGTATAGAAGTTCCACCAGTACTCCTCACAAAGACGAATCACAAGACAGCCATAACCCAGGAGGGGAAGTTTGGGATTCCTTTAGGGCTCGTATCCTCAATATTCCCACTAAGGAAGAACTGGAGGAGTTTGTCAATAGGTTGGAGACCTCTTTTAAAAAGGAGACAGTGGCGTTGAAAGGCGAAGTTTTTGTTTTATCAGACAAGGTCTCTCGCACTGACAACATTGTAGAAAAGCTATCAAAAAAGGTTCAGTTACTGGAGGACCAGACAACCAACCATGACATATATTTGGATTCCATGGATGGCTTGGAAAACCGGGAAAGGTGTCAAAATATTAGAGTGAGGGTTCTTCCTGAGTCGGTCTTACCTAGCGAGCTGAACACAAGGCCTATTTAACTGTATTAGAAAAGCGCCTGCAGAAATAGTCAGAGTTCGATAGGGCCCATAGATCACTCGGACCATCCCCACCAGACGGGGCGATACCAAGGGACGTTGTCTGTCGCCTCCATAGATACCAGATTAAGGAGGAGATTCTTAACTACTCCAGAAGGTGCGACGAGATAAGTTTTCAAGATTCCCAGTTACAACTTTTGGCGGACCTCTCCAGAAGAACCCTCCAAAAGAGATGTGCCTTGAGACCGCTATTGAATCTTCTTAGACAGAACCAGATACCATACTCTTGGGCAGGGGTGGGCAGCTCCAGGCCTCGAGGGCTGCACACAGTCCAGATTTTCTGGATATCCTTAGCATTTGACAGTTGGAATGATCACCTGTGCAGGACATTAAATTACCAACTGTCAAATGCTACGGATATACAGAAAACCTGCACTGTGTACGGCCCTCGAGGCCCGGAGTTGCCTACCCCTGCTCTTGGGGATACCCGTTCCGTCTACAAGTACGACGAGGCAGCCAGACGGCTTTTTTTTTTTTCAACCATCGTTTTTATTGGTTTTAAGATAAGAATTACATCAGTACAAGTAAATCTTAATCCATCAATCAGTATACATGAAGAAATCTTTGAATGACAATAAACAATCAGTTTACATCAGATTCAATAACCCGCGATATTATAATATCGTCACTGCATATTGAATAAAATTAAAATTAAGACTAAACAAGTAACAACCCCCCCATAACTTTCCCCTGAGTATGTTTTACTGCATCCTATTAATCGTATACCTTATGTTAACAAATGTCTATTTGGTATGGAAAATATAAAGTCAGAGACAAGTGGTAGATCAGAGTATCTCTACCTAGTAAATTCATTGACTTGATCAATTAATATATTTCAACTTTCCCAACGTTCCTCCCAGGTCTTCCAGGGCATACCAGATAGTGTTCTTATAGGGTTTTATAAATATCTTAATTTCTGTGTCTGTCAGTTCTCCTTCGATACATGGTCTCCATTTGGAAAATAACTTTTTTGCCATTTTGTCTGTATTCCTAAGTGTTTTTATGGATTCAAGAGAGAGAACCCTTTTCAGATTTTCCCTCACCGAATCCAGCCCTGGGACAAAATTACTAAGCCAATTTTGAAGTAAAAGTCTTTTTGCCACCACTGCAATTGTATGAAACAAGATGTGTGGTTGGCGGGTATTAGCCCTCTCGTCCCTACAGTGAAATAACCACAACATTGGGTTTAGCCTATCCTCAATATTAATATTAATAAGTCTCGAGGTCATCGTCCCGACTCTCTCCCAGAAAAGTTTCGTCTTCCCACACAACCAGACGGCTTTTTTAACACACCCCCGGGAGATTCGGAAGCTCCTGTCCTCTCTGGACCTTTCAGACCCGGGTCTTCAGTTTCCGGACTGGCCAGGATTCCAAAGCCCCAGATATCCTCCACGGATGCCGCATACAGAAAGATCTCAATGTAGAAAAGAAAGAGGAGGGGGCAGGGCACAGAGACAAAGAGACAGTCGTGACGACTGGACAGATGAAGGCTGAATTTTAAAACCCTCTGTTTATTGGTTTGAATTAGATTTACATTTTTGGTGATAGAGCCTGGCCATTAAGCCAAGGTCAAAAATTTATCAATTTGCACTATTGAAGATCCCATAGAAGTGAATTTCAATGTCCTGATGTCAACCATTCCCCTGCTTATGGCGGACCCTTTCCTTCTTATACCCGTTCTTACTTGACCCCCGTCCCCCGCTCCCCTCCTCACTATCCATTTCCTTTGCTCTCCCCCCCCCTAAGCCCACTTCCATTTAAAATATCCAGGGGTCATTGGGCAATTGTATTATTTCGATTTCACATTATTGCCCTACCGATATTCATTCCCCAACATATATTGAACCTTCTCCTCCTCCTACCCCTCCTTCTTTAAAGCCTCTCCCTCCTCCCCTTTTTTTTCCCCTCTATCCCCTCCCTTTTTCTCCGTTACCCATCCCTTATACCCATAACCAGTCAAAATATCTAGGGCAGTGATGGCGAACCTTGATGGGGGCACGAGACGTTGCAGGGGTCGCACCTCAGCAGCTTGTTTTCCCTAGGGCTCAAGCGGCGTCGGACCTCCTCGCACTGCACGCTCTTGACATGCGCGGCTGGCAGTGATGAGCGCGAGGCAGTTAAAGCAGGGTCGGATCGGAGGATTCTACCTGCTCGCATCTTCTTAACTCATCGGAAATGCCGCCCTGCCGGATGGTCACATGACGCGGTCATGTGACGCCGGGACTGAGAGAGGCATGAGGATGACAAGGGGCAGGGTGACAGGGGGCAGAGTACAAGGGTAGATGATGATTGGGATGTGTGGGGATGTTAAAGAGCATAGGTAAAGAGGGGCAGATGGAGACAAGAGGGCATGAGAGTGACAAGGGGCAGGATGGAGACAAAGGGGCATGAGAGTGACAAGGGGCAGGATGGAGACAAGAGGGGCATGAGAGTGACAAGGGAGGATGGAGACAGAAGGGCAGATGTGCAGGGCAAGGTGACAGGATGGAGACAAGAGGGGCATGAGAGTGACAAGGGGCAGAATGGAGACAAGAGGGCATGAGGATGACAAAGGGTGCAGAGGATGGTGACAAAGGGGCATGAGGAGTGACAAGGGGCAGGATGGTGACAAGAGGGGCATGAGTGACAAGGGCAGGATGGTGACAAGGGGCATGGGGACAGGGAGATGGTGACAAGAGGGGCATGGAAGTGACAAGAGGGCAAGGATGGGAAGGCAGAGACAAGGGGCAGAGGTGACAAGGGCAGATGGTGACAAGGGGCAGGATGGTGACAAGAGGCAGGGTGACAAGGGCAATGGTGACAGAGGGCAGATGGTGACAAGAGGGGCAGGATGGTGACAGGGCAGAGTACAAGAGGGGCATGAGAGTGACAAGGGGCAGGATGGTGACAAGAGGGGCAGGATGGTGAAAGAGGGCAGAGGTGACAAGGGGCAGGAGTGACAAGAGAGGGACAGAGGTGTGACAAGGGGCAGGAGTGACAAGGGCAGGATGGTGACAAAGGGGCAGATGTGACAGAGGGGATGGTGACAAGGGGCAGGATGGTGACAAGGGGCATGAGAGGACAGGGGCAGGATGGTGACAAGAGGGGCATGAGAGTGACAAGGGGCAGGAGTGACAAGAGGGCATGGTGTGACAAGGGGCAGGATGGTGACAAGAGGGGCAGGATGGTGACAAGAGGGGCAGGATGGTGACAAGAGGGGCATGAGAGTGACAAGGGGCAGGATGGTGACGACAGAGGGCAGGATGTGACAAGAGGGGCATGAGGTGACAAGGGGCAGGATGGTGACAAGAGGGGCATAGAGGTGACAAGGGCAGGATGGTGACAAGAGGGCATGAGAGTGACAAGGGGCAGGATGGTGACAAGAGGGCATGAGAGTGGACAAGGGGCAGGATGGTGACAAGAGGGCAGGATGTGACAAGAGGGCGATGGATGGTGACAAGGGGCAGGATTGTGACAAGAGGGGCATAAGAGTGACAAGGGGCAGGATGGTGACAAGAGGGACATGAGGGTGACAAGGGGCAGGATTGTGACAAGAGGGGCATGAGAGTGACAAGGGGCAGGATGGTGACAAGAGGGGCATGAGGGTGACAAGGCGCAGGATGGTGACAAGAGGGACATGAGGGTGACAAGGGGCAGGATGGTGACAAGAGGGGCATGAGAGTGACAAGGGGCAGGATGGTGACAAGAGGGGCATGAGGGTGACAAGGCGCAGGATGGTGACAAGAGGGGCATGATAGTGACAAGGGGCAGGATGGTGACAAGAAGGGGCATGAGAGTGACAAGAGGGGCTGGATGGTGACAAGAGGGGCTGGATGGTGACAAGAGGGGCTGGATGGTGACAAGAGGGGCATGAGGGTGACAAGGGGGAGGATGGTGACAAGAGGGACATGAGGGTGACAAGGGGCAGGATGGTGACAAGAGGGGCAGGATGGTGACAAGAGGGGCATGAGAGTGACAAGGGGCAGGATGGTGACAAGAGGGACAGGATTGTGACAAGGGGCAGGATGTTGACAAAAGGGGCATGAGAGTGACAAGGGGAGGATGGTGACAAGAGGGACATGAGGGTGACAAGGGGCAGGATGGTGACAAGAGGGGCAGGATGGTGACAAGGGGGCATGAGAGTGACAAGGGCAGGATGGTGACAAGAGGGGCAGGATTGTGACAAGAGGGGCATAAGAGTGACAAGGGGCAGGATGTGTGACAAGAGGGGCATGAGAGTGACAAGGGGCAGGATGTTGACAAGAGGGGCAGGATAGTGACAAGGGGCAGGATGTTGACAAGAGGGGCATGAGAGTGACAAGGGGAGGATGGTGACAAGAGTGGCATGAGGGTGACAAGGGGCAGGATGTTGACAAGAGGGGCAGGATAGTGACAAGGGGCAGGATGTTGACAAGAGGGGCATGAAGAGTGACAAGGGGGAGGATTGTGACAAGAGGGGCATGGGGGTGACAAGGGGCAGGATGGTGACAAGAGGGACATGAGGGTGACAAGGGGCAGGATGGTGACAAGAGGGGCAGGATTGTGACAAGAGCGGCATGAGAGTGACAAGGGGCAGGATGGTGACAAGAGGGGCATGAGAGTGACAAGGGACAGGATGGAGACAAGAGGGGCATGAGAGTGACAAGGGCAGGATGGTGACAAGAGGGGCATGAGGGTGACAAGGCACAGGATGGTGACAAGAGGGGCAGGATTGTGACAAGAGGGGCATGAGAGTGACAAGGGGCAGGATGGTGACAAGAGGGACATGAGGGTGACAAGGGGCAGGATGGTGACAAGAGGGGCATGAGAGTGACAAGGGGCAGGATGGTGACAAGAGGGGCATGAGGGTGACAAGGGGCAGGATGGTGACAAGAGGGGCATGAGAGTGACAAGGGGCAGGATGGTGACAAGAGGGGCATGAGGGTGACAAGGGGAAGGATGGTGACAAGAGGGAGGACATGAGGCTGACAAGGGGCACGATGGTGACAAGAGGGGCATGATGGTGACAAGAGGGGCACGATGGTGACAAGAGGGGCACGATGGTGACAAATAAGAGGGGCATGATGGTGACAAATTTTAAGCTACGGTATAATGGGGGGGCAGGATGGTGACAAATAAGAGGGACATGATGGTGACAAGAGGGGCAAGATGGTGACAAAGGCAAGAGGGCAAGGGCAAGATGGTGACAAGAGGGGCAAGATGGTGACATTAGGAGGAGGCATGATGGTGACATTAGGAGGGGGCATGATGGTGACATTATTACAAGAAGGCGGATAATGGTGGCTTCATTACAAGGAGGGGGCATATTACTGCAGGATAGGGCATTACTGCAGGATGGGGGCATTACTACATGATGGGGGCAGGATGGGGACATTACCACAAGGGGACAGGGATCAAGCATACTACAAAGGGATAAGGCTGGAGACATTACTACAAGAAGGGGGTTAGGATAGGGATATTACTGCCAGGAGAGGGTCAGGATGGAGCAAATAACTACATGGAGAGGGTCAGGATGGAGCACATAACTACAAGGAAAATGTCAGGATGGAGCGCATTACTACAAGAGGAATGTCAGGATGGAGCACATTACTTCAAGGAGAAGGTCAGGATGGAGCACATTACAGCAAGGAGAAGGTCAGGATGGAGCACATAACTACAAGGAGAAGGTCAGGATGGAGCGCATAACTATAAGGAGAAGGTCAGGATGGAGCACATTACTGGAAGGAGAGGGTCAGGATGGAGCAGATTACTACAAGGAGAAGGTCAGGATGGAGCACATTACTTCAAGGAGAAGGTCAGGATGGAGCACATTACTTCAAGGAGAGGGTCAGGATGGAGCACATTACTACAAGGAGAGGGTCAGGATGGAGCACATTACTACAAGGAGAGGGTCAGGATGGAGCACATTACTACAAGGAGAGGGTCAGGATGGAGCACATTACTACAAGGAGAGTGTCAGGATGAAGCACATTACTAGAAAGAGAGGGTCAGGATGGAGCACATTACTAGAAGGAGAGGGTCAGGATTGAGCACATAGCTACAAGGAGAGGGTCAGGATGAAGCACATTACTGCAAGGAGAGGGTCAGGATGGAGCACATAACTACAAGGAGAGGGTCAGAATGGAGCACATAACTACAAGGAGAGGGTCAGGATGGAGCACATTACTACAAGGAGAGGGTCAGGATGGAGCACATAGCTACAAGGAGAGTGTCAGGATGGAGATACTACTACAAGATAGGGACCAGGATTTCAGTATGAAATTTGCTTGCTCTGTCTAATATTCTGCGTTTTTCCATACAGATCAATCCACCTGCTGTTTCTAGAAAGGGCAGTGGCAGCGACTCAGCTTCAATGTGCAGTACACATGATCTGTCTGACCACTGCTGAAGAGAAGAGAAAACTGCAAAGGTAAGTTTAAAATCAATTAATTGTTAAAATAATTGAATTGATCATCAGTGTTTCAGGACTACATGCCCTGTACAGGGAAGAGAGTTAGCATCTGCTGGCTCTCCCCCCTGTGCAGAGCTTGTGATAGATAACCACTGCTGTAATTTAGGTTAAATTACAGTGTTGGCACTTCGCCATAAATAATTTGGTTTTGGGTTGCAGTTTGGGCACTCGGCCTCAGAAAGGTTCGCCATCACTGATCTAGGGAATCCTGGGTTTTGGAATTCTATTGTTACCGTTATTACTGCACCCTGAATATTGTACAGTGGTGGAAGGATTTGTTTTGACGTAGTCAAGGAATTGTGGGGATCTCTGAGGTTGATATAATTCTTACTTAAACTAACAGGGACATTTAGTTCAAGATGTCAAGGGGTAACCCTCAGACATCTTGTTTGAGTGGTCCCCTTAGACTGCTGCTGTTATTGACGTCAATAGGCAGGATAATCATATTCCGAAATCCCAAAGATTCCAATAGAAGTATTAATTTCTTAATGCGGGACCTATTGTATTTTACAAGTTCTACTGCTCATATACTTTGGTGGTTGTGGTTGTAACTTCAGTTATGTGTAATTTACTACTGTTAGCCGGGAGTACATACTTTCCGAGCATATTACCATCCGTGACATTTTCAATATAAAATATTTAATTAGTCGGTGTGTTTTGGTGTCTCCTCCCTCCTCTAGAGGAAAAGTTTCATTCCACCCGGGGTAACACATTCTTTTTTAAGAGTGTGGATAAACTGTAAAAGTTTATACCCCATAACTTTTATAACTGTTCACAGTTGACTTAGTCGCTCAGGGGAATTCCCCCTTTACACCTACCCCTCCCTTCTTTTTCTTCTTTAAGACCACCAGATAGGTGTGTACTCTACAATAGTTTAAGCTTTGTTAATTCAGTTACTCTAGTGACAATAATTTAATAATTTACTAGGTGGTCTCACAGTAAAAACCCTGAATCTAGAACAAAGGGGGTATCAATTGCAATACATAAAAGTATGAACCTCTCAATTATAGATTCAGTGGTAGACGAGGGGGGACGTTATATATTTCTAAAAGTAAAAGTGGCGGAAAAAATGTTGACTCTTGTTAATTGGTACCTCCTGAAAAGGGAACAGACCAGGGTATGCAGGTCTCTTCTCATACGATTAACGGAATTTGCAGAGGGACAAGTTATAATTGGAGGTGATTTTAACTTTGTTTTTGACCCCACAGCGGATTCCTCATCTGGGCGGGAAGACTGAAGGCACTACAGAAACTTCTTCATAACCTTCAACTGACTGACGTGTGGAGAGTCCTCAACCTCAAGGGTAGGGATTACACCTTCTTTTCTAGGACCCACAGCTCATATAGCAGAATAGACCTGTTCTTGGTCAGTCAGGGGATTCTCTCTTGGAGGCCTGAAGCCACGATAGGAAACCTTGTCCTGTCGGATCACGGCCCTATTTTTTTATCCATACAGGTTCCCGGGCTGGCAGAGAGAAGGTGGTCGTGGAGACTAAACAGTAACCTTTTACAAGATGCAACCTGTTTGGAGGATTTGAAGACAGACATTAGCACTTTTGCTCAGACGCATAAGACAGATAACAAACCCCAAACTATTAAATGGGAGGCACTAAAATGCATAATGAGAGGCACCTTAATCAAACACGGAGCCAGACTAAAAAGAGTTCAAAATGAACATATTAATGAATTACTGACACAAATTCAACTTTTGGAGTCTAGATATAAAACATCAAACACTCACGAACTGCTGATAGAGCTCACCACCAAACGACTTGAATTAAAGAGTCTGTAAGGCTGCTTTCACATCAGCGGTTTTTGCCGATCGCGGCAGTTGCAGTGAAAAAAACGCAACTGCCGCGATTACCGCATAACGGCTGCACTTGCGGCACACTTGCGGCAAGCCCCATACAATGTCTATGGGGCTTGCCGCAGGTGCGGCAAGTGCGGTTTCGGCACTTGCGGCATACCGTGGTTTTTTTGCGGCTGCACCTGCCGCAAGTGCTGAAACTGCACTTGCCGCACACTTACTGCAAGCCCCATAGATATTGTATGGGGCTTGCCGCAAGTGTGCCGCAAGTGCAGCCATTATGCGGTCATCGCGGCAGTTGCATTTTTTTTACCGCAACTGCCGCGATCGGCAAAAACCGCTGATGTGAAAGCAGCCTTAGGCCCCTTTCACATCAGCGGTTTTTTTTTAAATCGCACCGCATCTGCCGCGATTACCGCATACCGGCTGACTTGGGTTTTTTTCGCGGCCGCACCTGCCGCAAGTGCCAAAATCGCACTTGCCGCACCTGCCGCAAGCCCACCTATACATTGTATGGGGCTTGCCGCAACTGTGCGGCAACCGTGCCGCAAGTGCATCCGGTATGCGGTAATCGTGGCAGATGTGTTTTTTTCTCCGCATCTGCCGCTATTTCAAAAAAACGCTGATGTGAAAGCAGCCTTAGACAGACAGTTTCAGAGGGACAGGGAGTGGATAGCGGGATTCTTCTATAAGAAGGCTAATACCTGCGGTCGCCCATTGGCGAGACTGCTACACCCAAGAACGGGCCCTACTTTCATTTCCTCAATTAAAACAGAGACTGGTAAAGTGGTTCACAACAATGAGGAGATCTCGGGGGTCTTACAAAAATTTTATAAGGACCCATATAACATAAAGGAGAAATTTGCAAACATGGATCCTTCCACTCTGAGAACCAAAATTAGAAACTACATTAAAAAGGTTAAGATCCCATCGGTATCAGGAGCTGATTTAACATTCCAGGAGGGAGACATAACCGCGGAAGAGCTGTCGGAAGTAATCAGGGCCACCATGACATCTAATTGCCCTGGGCCAGACGGATTCACACCCATTTTTTTTTTTTTATAAAACTTTGACAGCTTGCTACCCCATATGGTCCTTACGTTCAACGCAATTACGGAGGGGGAAAGTTTAACCCCCCAGGCATTAGAGGCGCATATAACTGTGATCCCAAAACCAAATAAGGACCCTTTGTTGGCGGCAAGCTATAGACCAATTTCATTAATGTGGACGTCAAAATATTTGCAAACATTTTGGCTGACAGACTCTCCAAAATGCTGCCCTCAATTATTAACCTAGACCAGGTGGGCTTTGTCAAGGACCGGGAGGCGTGGGACAACATCATTCGATCCTTTCTTATTATAGATAGAGCTAAGGTGTGGAAGTCCCCTCTTTGTCTGTTGTCGGTTGATGCAGAAAAGGCCTTTGACGGAGTTCATTGGGGTTTTTTAAGAGAGGCCCTTGAACATATTGGGCTTCGACAAAAAGTTTTGGGTAGAGTCATGTCCTTGTATTCGAAGTCTTCAGCTAGGGTCAGGATTAACGGGTACTTATCTGACCAGTTCTGTATCCAGAATGGAACAAGGCAGGGGTGTCCGTTATCCCCTTTATTATATGTCATTGTAATTGAACATTTGGCTAAAGCCATTAGGGATAACAGCGATATTAAGGGGATACAGGTGGGAAATATCAATCAAAAGACGGCCTTGTTTGCAGACGATGTGCTCCTCTATGTCTCCCAACCTGCCATTTCCTTTCCCGTCCTACTACAGGAGTTCGACACTTTTGGGGATCTGAGTAATTTCAAAGTCAACTATTCGAAAACGGATGCTCTAAACATAACTTTGCCTCCTTTAGAGGTTGCTTCCCTAATGAAGGACTTCCCTTTTAGGTGGAGAAGGGGACAGATCTCCTACTTGGGTATGAACCTCCCGACGACTTACATAAACTTTATTCTCTGCATCATCAAGTCATATTAGACAAGGTAGGGTCTCTTCTGGATTCTTATGGGCCATTAAAATTATCTTGGCTTGTTATTAAGATGGACGTCCTACCGAGATATCTATATATATTCCAGGCAGCCCCTATCTGGCCACACAGATCTTTTTTTTTCCAAAGTCCGCTCTCTGATATCTCGTTTCATTTGTAGGGGAAAAAAGCGGAGGGTGGGATTTATGACTCTGACAGCAATACGTCAAAACGGAGGAGTGGGTCTCCCAAATCTTCACAAGTACTGTCAGGCAGCCATTTTAGTTAGACTTCTAGACTGGCAATATAAAGAAGCCTCCAAGAAATGGGTCCAAATTGAACAAGCAGGGATAGAAATACCTCTTCCATACCTACAATGGACCTCCAAGCATGCCATCAAAGGCCTTGAAAGCCTTGTATCCTCACTATGAAACACTCAAGGCATGGCAAGCTACACTAAACAGAAATCCGGATGCACAGTTAGTGAGTCCCTTGACTCTTATATTTCGAAACCTGGCTTTTCCCCCAGGGATGACGAGGGAAACCTTCTTGGGTTGGCAGTTCAGTGATGATACACTCATCGAGCACATCATACAACACGGAGACCTTCCCACTTTTAACGTATTACAAAACAATATGGTCGGCACTAAACTAAAATGGTGGGAGTACCTGCAAATACGTTCTTTTCTGCAATCCGTAAAGTTGTCAGAGGGCCCTGATCTGCGGCTATCACCCATAGAAACACTCTTTACTCGTGAAGCCCGCCATCCCGGGAAATATCTGCCATTTATCACATTTTCTCAACAAGAGATAGCAATGACAAGCATAAGTACCAGATTACCTGGGAGAGAGAGCTGGGGAGAACAATTTCCAGTGAGGACTGGGAGAGGGGCTTCCTGATGGCTCATAAGTTGCCTGGCTCGTGCAACGCGAGGGAGAAGTGCTACAAACGGCAATTTAGATGGTATATTACCCCAGATAGGTTGCATAAGTTCTCAACTGCCTCCAATTGTTGCTGGAGATGTGGGTCCGAAGAGGGTACATTGTTCCATATTTGGTGGGACTACTCCCTGTACAGAGAGTTTTGGGAGAAGGTGTTCCGAAACTACAGGTTGGTAACAGGAAAATATGTAGTTGGAAACCCTGAGATGGCCTTACTCTCGGTGCTGCCTGGTTCGGTGAGGGCCCAAAAGAGAGACATTCTAAGATTCTGTCTTTCTGCAGCTAGAGAGGTGATTCCTCGCCATTGGAAGGACCAGAATCTATTATATTAGAATGGTACTCTGAGTTGGAGTCCATTTACAGATTGAAAGAGATATCGGCTGGGCTTATACAGACAATGAATGCCTTTAATTTCACTTGGTCCGAGTGGATCTTATTCAAAGATGCCAGTAATTATAATGAACTCTTTTCCTAAATTAAGAATGGTAGTACCTCTTTAATAGTTCATGTTAGACCTTATGATCTCCACTCTCTAGTTATCAATTGCCATGTCATTAGGTTCTGATTTCTTTATTCTTTCTATCTGTTCTTTTTCCCAGTCCCCCCCTCCCCTATCCTCCTGGGCGACTATAGGCAAAAGGTTTAAACGTAGGTCAGAAACGACCTACTAAAAGTATTATAACAGAAATATGATTAACATGACTCTTGTTAAAATCCTCGATTTGTAGAGGATATTTGTAAATACCCATATAAACTTGAACAATTATTATGAAAAATGAATACTGACTGTTTTGTTAAATTTTATTGACTTGTTAAAAAAAACATATTTACTAAAAGAAAACCTACAACTCTGCCCTTCACCTTGCCAAACAAACCTACTTCACCACCCTGATTTCCTTACTATCCAACAATTCCAAAAAACTAACACCTTTCACTCTCTCCTCAGTCCTAAAGTGCAGGCCCCCATCACTGACCTCTGTGTTGATGATCTGGCCTCTACTTTATGGAGAAAATAGACAACATCCGCCAGGAAATCAGCTCCCAGCCTCCAAGCGCTGCCACTCCCATTCTTCCCCACGTCTCCTCCGGCTCACTCTCTACATTTGACCCAGTTACAAAAGGAGAAGTTGCCAGGATCCTCTCTTCCTCTTGTCCCACTACATGTACCACTGACCCCATCCCCTCACACCTACTCCAGTCTCTCAAAATCTTCAACCTCTCCCTGTCTTCTGGCATCTTCCCCTCCTCCTTCAAACGTTCGATCATTACTCCATTATTAAAGAAAGCTTCTGTCGACCCATCCTGCACAAATAACTACAGACCAGCCTCCAATCTCCCCTTCATCTCTAAACTCCTGGAGCGCCTGCTCTACTCCCGCCTCACCCGTTACCTCTCCGCTCACTCTCTTTTAGATCCATTACAGTCTGGCTTCTGCCCCTTCACTCTACAGAAACTGCCCTCATCAAAGTGACCAATGACCTACTGACAGCAAAACGTAATGGTGAGCACTCTCTGCTTATTCATCTTGATCTTTCTGCAGGTTCTGACACGGTTGACCACCATCTCCTACTCTCCATGTTGCACTCCATTGGTATAAAGGACACTGCTCTCTTCCTATCTTTCTGACCGCTCTTTCAGTGTATAATTTGCTGGCTCTACTTCCATCCCCCTCTTCCTCTCACTATTGGGGTCCTTCAGGGTTCAGTCCTTGGACCTCTTCTCTCTCTACACAGCCCCAAATGGACACACCATCAGCAGGCTTGGCTTCCAGTACCATCTCTATGCTGACGACACACAATTATACACTTCAGCCCCTGACTTTACCCCTGCGGTTTTAAAGAACATCAATGACTGTCTAGCTGCAGTTTCCAACATCATGTCCGATCTCTATTTAAAGGTTAACCTTTCCAAAACTGAACTTCTTTTGCTCCCGCCCTCCACTAACCTCCCTAACTCTGACATCTCTCTCTCAGTGTGCGGAACCAGGATAACACCTAGGCAGCAGGCTCGCTGTCTGGGTGTCACGTTTGTAACTAAATAATATGAATGACTGGCATCAACCTCTAAGTGTAAGTGCAAGCAGAAAAAGTACATTAACTATAATGGAGTTATCTGCTGCGACACTAAACACTATGTGCACTTTTAATGAGTGCCAGCAGTAGCTTAACTGCACAGCTAATACAGACACAATGTGAATAGGGGTATAGCAATCACTGCTCTAGATACAATGCAAAATGGAAGACTTAGCTTCAACAGTAGCTACTGCGGAGTGCCCGGAAACGTTTGACACCAATTTCTCCTTCACCTCCTATATACAATCTCTCGTCCGCTCTTGTCGCTTAGAACATCTCTTAGTGTCCGCCCCTTTCTCACCATGGAAACAGCTAAAACCCTTACCTTGGCCCTAATCCACTCCCGCCTTGATTATTGCAATTCTCTATTAATTGGCCTCCCCCTCTCTAAACTTTCCCCTCTACAGTCCCATCCTTAATGCAGCAGCCAGGATCACCTACCTGGCCAATCGTTACTCAGATGCCTTCGCTCTGTACCAGTCATTGCACTGGTTGCCTATACAGTACAGTTCAAATTGCTTGTTCTCACCCACAAAGCTCTTCACAATGCAACACCCTCCCACATCTCCTCCCTCATCTCTGTCTATCACCCCACCCGTTCTCTATGTTCTACAAATGACCTTCGACTAACATCTGCACTAATCCGATCCCCCACTCCCGAATCCAAGACTTCTCCCGAGCTGCACCAATTCTTTGGAATGCTCTACCCCAAGAAATCAGGACCATCCACAACTTGCATGGTTTCAGACGCTCACTAAAAACACATCTTTTTAAGGCGGCCTATCATGCTCCCTAACAAAATTCCTTTGTACTGTACATAGCCCATTCACTATCTCTCGACATAACTCTTCTTCAAACTCCACCAAACCCAAAAGCTCTACACAGATCGTCTGATGACCATTCAAGAAACTTTATTTCTATCCCCCATTTTCTCAAGATGCCTGGACTATCAGTGTAATAAGCCCCTGCACTTTGTGCAACCCATATCTCGCTGTAGATTGTAAGCTCTTTTGAGAAGGGTCACCTTTGTTGTTGCTTTTGAACCATCATTTTTATTGTTTCAAAAAAATATAACCATGTCATATACAGTAAAGACTTTTACAGTAGTCAATATTATAACAGTAGTATTCGCGTACAGAAAAAGATTCACTTTGAACAAAACATTTGAGAATATAGTGACATCCCCTAGTCCCACCCATCCCATTTCCTAGATAACATCCTTAAGTTGCTCACATTACTTCACCATCTCAGTATACACAAAAATTGAGTGCCACCCCTAGATTGGGCATTTCAGTTTACCCAGAGTACCCTTCAGGTCTTCCATGGCATACCAAGCTGAGGACCTATAAGGCATCATAAAGGCTATAATTTCAGCATCAGTAAATTCGTTTTGATGTATACTCTCCATTTAAGGAAAAATTTTTGTGATAATTTGCTGGGGTTGCTAAGTGTCTCCAGTGATTCTATAGTGAGAACATTCCTCATGGAGGTCTTGACCTGAAGTAAATCAGGAGGGTTATCATTAAGCCAAAATTGAAGAAGAAGTCTTTTTGCTATAATTGCTATATAGTGGAATAGTACATGTGGCTGACTACCTTCCACCAAATCTCCACAGTAGTGGAAGAGCCAGAGCATAGGGTTCAGTCTGTTCAAGCCCCCACATATCCCTCTCGCCCAGGTGTCGACTACCTCCCAGTATCTCTGAGAAGCGGGGCATGACCAAAGACCATGCTCAATATCCGTCATAGGAGCCTTGCATTTAGGGCAGTTCACCCATCTTCCCAGATTGGCCTGTGACGGTGGTATGTTAAACCCTTGTATGGTCCCATGGATGATCCTAAATTGGGAATCTCTCCATCTTTCATTATGAATGTTACGTCTAACTGTTCCCCAACCCTCTAAGATCTTTTGAGTGAGGTCAGGGTCAGCCCAATGTTTCTTCCATTTAGTGAAAAGAACCCTCTTTCTAGTTGGTCTAAGAATATTTTGCAGCCTAGCATAGATAGAGGTAATGGACACGTCATCTACACTAATAGCTAGTAGGTCGGACCATAAGTTATCTACGACCTCCCCAGAAATATCCAACAGTCGAGAGAGAAGATGGTGATGCAGCTGTCTGTATTGTATGGCATGAAATCCAGAAAGAGCAAAAGTGGATAGTACCTCGCTTTCTGTCATCCACCTCTTCTCCTCTACATTCATAAGGTCTCCCAGGGACCTGACACCCCTCTCTCTCCAAGCCTTAAATAAAGAGTTTTCACGACCTAGTGGAAAGGCCGGGCACTTCCAAGGATTGAGTAGTTTTGAGACTTTCCAAGATAAATGTAGTTTTTTCCTTATTCCTTTCCAAGTCAAAATCGTATCTCTATATATAACGGTATTCTTAAGTGCTGAAGGTAGGTATGACAACGGTGAATGTAGCAGAGCCGATAAGTCCCAGGGTTTAGCAAATTCTCCCTCCAGGGCTACATCTGAGAACCTATTAGTGCCCTTAATCCAGTCAAGAACATTGCGTAGAATGCACGCTAGATTGTATCCTCGGACATCCGGGAGTTGAAGACCTCCCTCCTGTTTTGACTGCATCAAGACGCCAAAGGCCAGTCTGGGTTTCTTCCCCCTCCATAAGAATTTTGAGAAAGCTTTGTTCAGTTTAGCTATATCTGTGTGTTTTAACAGCATGGGGATAGTCTGGAGCGGGTATAACAATCTCGCAAAACTAATCCTTTTAAGTAGATGGCATCTCCCAGTCAGAGAGAGAGGTAGTCCAATCCATCCCGCCAATTCTTTTTCTATTTTTAAAAGGATCGGTGCAAAGTTAAGTCTATAGGTCAGGCCAGGATGTCTAGCCAGTTGAATCCCCAAGTATTTTATGCTTTCCTTGGTGACTGAAAGATCGTAGAGGTGAGTACATCGCGAGAGTTTACTCCTCGGATTGATGAACAGAATCTCACATTTATCTTTGTTTAGGCAAAAACCTGAGTGTTTACCCAATCTCTCAATGTTGTCAAGGATGCTAGGGAGGTCCCTTACGGGATCCCGGACATAGAGAATAATGTCATCAGCGAAGAGGGACAATTTAACCTCCCTCGCTCCTACTCTGAATCCTTCATAGGTGTTATTATTTTCAAGGTACAAGGCCAGAGGTTCTATTGCTAAATTAAAGAGGAGGGGGGATAATGGACATCCCTGCCTCGTTCCCTTGTGCAAGAAGAAGGAATCTGACAAGTATCCGGGGGTGCTAATACAGGCCTTTGGTTTGTGGTATAAGGCCTGTAGGTATTGCCTAAATGGCCCCACAATTCCAACAGAGTCCAGGACCCGACCCAGCCATGACCAACGTACATTGTCAAACGCTTTTTCTGCGTCTAACGTGATCATGGCTGGGTCCCCCCTCTCCAATTCTACTCTCTTCCCCATGACATCAAGCAAGAGCATCGCTCTTCTAATATTAGTGGTAGTTGATCTTCCCTTAATAAATCCCGCCTGGTGAGGGGGTATCAAGCTAGGCATTACCGTCGCCAGTCTATCGGCCATTAACTTTGAGAGAAGTTTTAGATCCTGGTTTATTAGGGAAATTGGTCGAAAACTCGCCGGATCCGTAGGTATCTTGCCAGGTTTAGGAATAAGTTTAATATAGGCCAAGTTCATTCGTTCCGGTATAGGGGTCCCCTGTAATATTGCATTAAAAAGGTCACGTAGGACAGGAGAGATTTGTTCTTTTAAGGCTTTGAAGAATGCACCATTATATCCATCGGGGCCCGGCGCTTTGCCTGGATTTATGTTTTTTATAGCGTTTTCTATTTCCTCCACAGTGACAGGACTGTTTAAAAATTGTTTGTCCTCATCTGAGATACCTGGCAGACGAATCAGGTGCAGCCAGTCGGCTCCCTCAGGTATACCAGTGTCACTCTCCGAGTAAAGAGACGCATAATATTTTCCCAATGCCTGAGTCACATCTTTCGGGGTAGTCCAGGTGTTGCCATGTTTGTCTATTATAGTTTGGATGGAGGAGGGTGGGTGTCTGCCCCGTGACAAGCGGGCCAATAATCGACCGGCTTTATCTCCAAATTTATGTAGATTAAGTTCTAATCTATTTTTATATATTCCTTCTCTCTTTTCTGCCCACATGTCAAAGTTTTTCTTGGCCTGTATCCAGGTCTCTCTATCAGGTTCTGCCATCGTGCTTATATAGCGAGAGTATGAGTTCCTCACCTCCAGACTAGCCTTAACAAATTGTTCTTTTATCTTTTTCTTTATCCCCATGCTGTAAGCCATCACTTGCCCTCTCATGACCGATTTCGCTGTTTCCCAAAACAGACCTGGGTTAGAGCGATGGGCTTCATTATCATTTGAGTAAAGTATCCACCACTCTTTGAGGTGAGCGATAAAATTTTCCTCTCTTGTAAATGTGTCAGGGAAACGCCACAGATAGTCAGTGCCTTTCTCATAGGTATTTTTAGTTTCTAACACCAGTGGGCTGTGGTCGGATATTACCATGTCCTCTATTTTAATTTCAATCACCCTTTGTAATATATTGGGCGAGGTGAAGAACATGTCTATCCTCGACCAGGACCCACGGGGGTGAGAAAAGTGGGTGAACTCTCTTTCCAGGGGGTGAACTGTCCTCCATACGTCGCCCATATCTACATCTGCAAAGAGGGGTTCTAGAAAGCTCGCTGATCCTATTTACCCTGGGGCTCGAGTCGTTTTCAGTGGAGGTATGGAGTGCCTCCTATCTTCTTCTGCCCTTAAGACCATGTTAAAGTCACCCCCCACTATTCTGTTGTGGCCAGTGTCGGTTAAAAGTTTGGCTTGTATTTTTTGAAAGAAGGGTTTTTGTTTCTCGTTCGGAGCATACACATTGTAAATAGAAAAGACATCTTTTTGGATTTGTATGGTCATTTGGACCATTCTACCCTCATCATCCATTTGTGTGGATAGGACCGTATGCGCCAGGGACTTATGGATTAGGATCATAACTCCCGCTTTTCTTTCCACCGCTCCTGATCCATAGATGTCACCCACCCATAACTTCTTGAGACGGAAGAAGTCCTCAGAGGCCAGGTGGGTCTCCTGGAGCAAGGCAATATCCGTATGTAATCGTTTAAGATGGCGTAAGACCATCATGCGCTTTGATGGGGAGCGCAGGCCCTTTACATTCCAGGAGACCCACCTAACCATCCGAACCCCCCCAGATCAGTATCAATGAAGAATAATGCAATCTCAACCACCGGGGTATTGCCCCCCATAGCTTGTACCAAGTTAAAGTGGTTATTAGGCATAGCACATAGCGAAGCATATAGAGTTTGCTAAGGATGTCTCTAGGTTTTTCCCTTCTTCCCCATAACCCCCCCTTTAACCCAACCCCACCACTACTTTTCTCCTGTCCTTGTTGCTGACTTCTCGTCTTCCCTCCAATACAACCCATGTACATGCAACTCGTACCCCGCCACAGCATCCTTCTAATGAATAGTTATTAAAACATTTTTTTTCTTTTCTTTTTTCATTTCTGTCACCCCTGTGCCCCCTTTTTATCGGCAATATTAGTTGAGCATAAAAAAAAAAAAAAAAAAAAAAAAAAAAAAAGCTTTCTCTTTCACCCCCAGGCCGGGAAATACCCTTCCTAGAAAAAGATATTTACTGGGCCTTCGTAACAAGATTTGCAGCTTATTATAAGCAGAATAAAAGTACATTAGTGGATGATAACTGGGAGCAATGGGAGCAATAAGTAAGTAGACGTCACCATTACATTATGATGTTACATACAACCTTAATAGGTGACGTCTCATCGGGATCCCTCCTTACCCCTGTCTTTGAGTTTTATGGTACGGCAGCTTAATTGCTCCTTCAGTCCACACCTAAAAGAAAGTATAATAGAGGAGAGAGAGAGAAGAAGAGAAGAAAAAAAAAAAAAAAAAAAAAAGGGAAGGGGAGTAGAATAACGTTAAGAGTGAAGGGAGGGGGATTCAGAGCCTCCAAATCATTAGCACAGCTATATCAAAAGTTCTCTTTTCTTTTCACAAAGTTCAGAAGGTACCAAGACAGCTATCTCATTTCTTCTTGTGCCAACGCGGCCCTATCGGTCTCTGCTGTCTGGGTGTCACGCCGCCAGAGATGCCTCCATTATTCATGGTGTCCGAACGTAGCCTGTATGACCTTTGTTGTTGCTTTATCTACTGTATTGTATTTTTTACATTGATTCTATGCTTATTGTATTGTTTCCTATTATTGTACTGTATTCTTTCTCTACTGGAATTACTGTATTATATTGTGTATGTTCTTACTGTATTGTACTCTGTATTTTCATTTATTACCCACTGTATTGTAAAGCGCTGCGGAATATGTCGGCGCTACATAATGATTTATTATATTATGTGACCTCAAGTTCATTCACATTTTCAGAAGGTGCAACTTGCACAGCTTCTCTGCTTCCCTTACGTTTCTGGCAATGGGAGGATGTTGTGCACTTGCTTACTTTGACATCAGCCCCCTCTTCTGGAGCTATCCCGTTTTCAACAGTCACATAGTTAAAGTGAAAACTGACAGTCATGTCTCCAAGTTGGGGATTCCCACCATTTTCCTTTGTTACCTCTAACTCTGAATTGTCAGACTTAGGCGGTACCAACACATTAGACATAGACACACGATCAGCAACCAATTTTGGTTTTGGATGCTCCACCCCCTTTATGACCCCACCCATTTTGGGCAACCTCCCCTTTTTGGGACTGCGTCCTGTCAGGAAACCTCCCCTTTTTGGGCAACCACACTTGTAGGGGGTACATTCCATTGATAACCCACGATAGTCTTAGGACCCAGTTCACAGCATGTCTTGCTATTTCCCTGGGCACCCTGGTATAGTACCAGCCCACAGGAGAATTCACGGAATGGTCCGATAACGCCATACCATAGCGTGCCAACAGCTGCTATCATTCCTACATCAGGTCCTGGTGATCCTGTAGCAACTCCTGTTGCCGCTTCTCAAAGGCCCATTGCTGCTTTTGTTGCTGCTTCTCAAATGCCTGCTACTGTGATTGTATCAGGCACTTTAAGCGCCCAGCATCTTCAGTTTCATTTGCTGCTCCCTTCACAGCTGTTTCTATCAGCTCCTGCATTTCTTTAGGACACTCCATTTTGCTGAAGAGCATTTGCAGCTGGTCATCTAACCCCTTCTCCATCCTGTCTGGGAAAACTGCTCCACTCATGGCCGTCACTACATGCTGTTCACACTAGACACTCCACACAGCTCTCTCCGGATAATTTCGTGGCCCCACCAAGCCACAGCAAACTGGGTTTGAGTGCAACTAAAATTTTCGTAACCCCACCGAGTTACAGCAAACCTGGTTTGAGTGCGACTTCATAACCCCGCCGAGTTACAGCCAGATGCTTTGATGTTCGTGGCCCCGCCGAGCCACAGCCAGATGCTTACATCCACGTTTGTGCTCCTGTGGCGTTACCCCTAGCAACCAGCCTGCACAGATTCTGAATCCACACACATGCACCTCTTCCATTGTCACGAACAACCAGGCTGCACTGCCCGCATTCTCCACCAATTGTGAGGTAGTGCTCGCTGAGAGTATTACAGGATACTCGCTGGACAGTGGAATTCACGCACACAGCAATGGATTCTATACAAAAGTTCATCAGGTTTATTCCAGACTTCATAAACCATGCTCCATAACATAAAAACAAGGCTTTCCTTTAGCTTCAACATAAATGTCCATATAATGCATTGTCCATTTATCTCTCACAATGGATATATTCCCGTACAGGTTGAGGTACACTTCTCCCTAAAGGTACCATTACACGGCACAACGTTAAAATTATATCACTAATGATCTCGGGGGCGTGCGGTCATTAGGACATCGTTTTGACATCGTTGGTGAGATGTCACACGCATAGATATCGTGCACGTCTCACCAACGATCCAGCGAGCAGGTATCGTTTGCACAACCCAGCAAACGATACTTGTTCACTGATGTGAATGGGCAAAGTCGTGAATGACATAGTTATCACAGTGCCACAAAGAATGATGCAGCAGGTTGGCTGATCGTGGATCGTCTGATTTGAGAACATGTTCTCAAATCTGCGATCAACGAACCAACGATTTATCGTGATCAAATCTCGGTGTTACACGCAACGACGTCCTCACAATGTCGTTTGAACGACTCCAAACCCGTGACGTTTGAGCGATATCGTTAAGGATATTGTGCCGTGTAACGGGGCCTTAAGTCTCTCAGGGCAGTATTCACACACACGGCTCAGTGGACTTATTCATACACAGTCTCAATGGAGTATACGCAAGTACATCAGTGGAGTACTCAAAGTGTCCATTCACAGTCTTCAGTCAGTGAGTACACGGTTCACAGGCCGTCTCATTGCTCACTGCAATTTGGGCTGCATTCACATTGAACTCTTCTGGCGCTCCCAGCAACATCACACAGAGAGGCTCAAACAGTACCTCTCACAATGCCTGCTCTGAAGTTTTCTCATGCAGACTCTCAGACTCATAGAATAGGTCCTGCACCTTTGCAGGCTTGTGGCAGACTGCCTCAGGCCTAATTCACACGTCTGTGCCTCCAGCACGTGTGCGGTCCGTGCCAACACATGCCGTAGTCACAGACATATGGGGACACATGTTCCCGTATGGCCCCCTTCACATGTCCGTAATTTTGCATGGGCCATGTCGCCATGTGGAGCAGATGCGAGTCTGTGTGCTCCAAACAGCGACATGTAAATTTTTTTGTGAGGCACGGACCGCTTTTGGCTGAAAACATCCATGCTCACAGATGGCATCTGTGTGAAATCCGTGTGCACGGCCCACGGACAAACGTTACAAGCCTAAAAATGCCTAAAAGTGCCGCTCATTAGACTCTTGAATATTCACTTTACTGAGCCTGACAGCGGACTGGAAGTGAGAGGAGCAGCGGCGCAGGAGGGAGGTATGTGATGACAGCCTGTCCGTGTGCTAGCCACGGATCCACAGATAGCACACGTACAGCACACGTGTCACACGTCCGTGACACATGGATCTACACCCCGCCCCCAAACAGCCTTGTCTCACACGTCCGTGGTGTCACAGATGTGTCAAACAGGCCTCACACAGCACAAATCAGCGGATATCCCACCTGTTCCAGATGAGCAGACCTGTGGGAGGATTAAGGTTTGCCAAACATTCCCCTGGCTTTTCAATCACCTGCAGTGTACAGTGTTGGCCAAAAGTATTGACACCCCTGCAATTCTGTCAGATGATACTCAGTTTCTTCCTGAAAATGATTGCAATCACAAATTGTTTGGTATTATTATCTTCATTTAATTTGTCTTCAATGAAAAAAAACACAAAAAGAATTGTCCTAAAGCCAAATTGGATATAACTTCCACACCAAACATAAAAAAGGGGGTGGACAAAAGTATGGCACTGTTATAAAAATCATGTGATGCTTCTCTAACTTGTGTAATTAACAGCACCTGTACGGCACCTAACAGGTGTTGGCAATAACTAAATCACACTTGCAGCCTGTTGACATGGATTAAAGTTGACTCAACCTCTGTCCTGTGTCCTTGTGTGTACCACATTGAGCATGGAGAAAAGAAAGAAGACCAAAGAACTCTCTGAGGACTTGAGAAACCAAATTGTGAGGAAGAATGAGCAATCTCAAGACTACAAGTCCGTCTCCAAAGACCTGAATGTTCCTGTGTCTACCGTGCGCAGTGTCATCAAGAAGTTTAAAGCCCATGGCACTGTGGCTAATCTCCCTAGATGTGGACGGAAAAGAAAAATTGACATGAGATGTCAACGCAAGATTGTGCCGATGGTGGATAAAGAACCTTGACTAACATCCAAACAAGTTCAAGTTGCCCTGCAGTCCGAGGGTACAAAAGTGTCGACCTGTACTATCTGTCGGCGTCTGAATGAAAAGGGACTGTATGGTAGGAGACCCAGGAAGACCCCACTTCTTACCCCGAGACATAAGAAAGCCAGGCTGGAGTTTGCAAAAACTTACCTGAGAAAGCCTAAAACGTTTTGAAACAATGTTCCTAATTTTAGAGCAAAGGCATCAACATAGAGTTTACAGGGGGGGGCATGTCCTGGCCATGGAGGGAAGCGGAGGCTAACAGCTCGTCTCCTGCTCCACATGCTGTATAAGACCGGACAGTAGCAGCTTATTCTACCACCAGCAGCCCCATATGCCGACCAGGAAAAAGAGTACTCAGCCCCAACAAACTACGGGCTCCACGGCAACCCCCACCGTGAGTATAACCCGCTATCTTAGAAGCACGGGAAGGCGCCATCACACACCCAAGATGGCGGAGGCAGCGGGCGGGAGCTGCGTTCAGAATACAGCAGCCGCTCAGCTGAAAACGCAGGAGACTCTGCATCCCCCTTTGATCGGAGAGGGACCGGACCGCACTCCGCACTCGGCGACGGCGGGGTTACACGTTGGGGAAGCCCCAGAGACACTGCGGTCTCCGGAGACAGAGGAAGGAGGAGGAGATCCCGGAGGTGAAGGAGCGCATGGAGGAAGACCGCGAGGAGGGGAGGTAGATGTGGAGGGAGAAGCTGTATTGCCCTTTGTGTGGGGAACAGCAGGGGACATTCACAGTGTTACATCCATAGACTCAAATAACTTATACCCTGCAGACCACCAATATAAAGGTCCCCTGGAGCCTCATATGCATCCCAGCAATTTTCTGTGTGTCCCCCAATACAGGCAGACATTTTGCAACAAAATATGGAACATGCTGCAAAGCATATATCTGCAGCAGGGGGGAACAACCAGAACCTCCAATATTTGGCAAACCCAGCATTGGGTCCAGCCGCATCCATCACACCAGCGGCAACCTCTATACCTTCACCAAGACACGTGGGTCCTGCTTTCCCTCTTACAGACCTCACATCCCATGACCAACGTTCTCCTGACAACGCAGTTTGGTCGGACTTTAAAGCTCGCATAGCAGCCATCCCGACTAGAGAGGAGATAAAAGGTGTTGTTCATAGACTGGAAGCTTCGTACAAAGCAGAAACATCAGCCTTGAGGGGAGAGGTTCAACAGCTTGCAACTAGAGTGACCTCCACAGAGTCTACCTCTGACACCCTACACAGGAGACTAGGCGCTCTGGAACAACAGGTCTCGTATCAAACATCCCGTATTGAGTTCATGCTCGATGCTATGGAGGACTTGGAGAACCGTGAACGAAGGAATAATGTAAGAGTGAGAGGGATACCAGAGACCGTGTTACCCAGAGACCTTGATGTCACGATCCAGAGATTCCTAAACTCAGTCCGCCACATGCCAGAAGACTCCCCTCTGGAGTTTGATAGAATACATAGGTCTTCGGGACCCCCACCAGAAGAAGGTGCTCGTCCGCGTGATATTGTCTGCAGAATTCATAACTTTAGATCAAAAGAAAGAGTACTAGCAGGGGCACGCGAGCTTGAGTCTCTATCTTTCCAAGGTTCACCAGTCCAGATCCTAGCAGACCTCTCCCGTCGTACTTTACAGAAAAGAAGAGCCCTTCGCCCCCTTTTGAATGTGTTACGGGATCACGATATCCAATACTCCTGGGGATATCCTTTCCGTCTACAAGTTAGGCGAGACGGTCGCTCTGTATCCATGTCACACCCAGATGGTATTCCAGAGTTTTTGGATGAACTTGAGATATCGGCCCCTGACCTAGAAATAACGGAATGGCCATACTTGCCAGACTTTAACTTTCAGAGGCCACCCCCAAGGGAGCAACGCTCTAGACGCGGCAGACGAAGAGGAGGCAGGGATGGAAGAGTCGACAGGAGGGAGACACCTGATCCCTCTGGTCATACCTGATTGCATGTCGTTGCTGTACTATGTTTTTTTTTCTCCCTTTATATAGGTTGACAATTGATATCTCTCCGTAGTATATATGGAGCCTTCTTTGGCTATACAAGAAATCCGAGATGTGTTATAGAGCTCCTGGTAGTTTATATAACCCACATGATAAGATAGAAAGTTACTTATTTTAACCTTCCTGGTTGGTTATTGGAGATGTTTGGCAATATTATGGTTATGAACAATGCTGTTTAACACTTTGTATTACTTAAAAACTTTTTTTGAAAAAAGGTCTCGGTATGGGGGCATATAGACCACTAGTGGAAAGGATACGTCCTACCCTAGGGACCTACACCCTGCAGGCAGGTGTAGAAGGTAGACAACTACCCCTAGTACACTGTCGACCAAGTTTTGGGCATCACCTTTTTTTGTTTTGTCCTTGCTTGAGTCCTCTTCTTTTTTGTCCTTTAGTTCCTGTTTCTTTCTTTTCTTGATCTTATTTTCTCTTTTTCTTTATCTTTCGCCCTGGGACCGGCGCTCTCTGCCTCCCCCTGCCCGTCCCGTCGCTTGTCATATACTCGGCTTATTTTCCTTCTTTGATTAACTACAGCCCGATTGAGTACTTCTCTCTCCTTTACTGAGGGGAGAGAGGAAGGAAGGAAAAGGGGAATTGGACAAAGAGGGAATCCGGACACGGGTTGTTAAGATCCGGACGTATTGGAAATGTCTTCCTTGAACGTTTACACATTTAATGTTAGAGGGTTCAATATACCCCAAAAGCGCTCTCAAATTCTGTATGATCTTCATAAAAAAACTGAATTAGTCCTTACCGGTAATTCCTTTTCTTGGAGCCTTCCACGACAGCATTGGAGGATGTCGTCCACGCCCTATTGGGGGACAGGAACACAGAGAGGTTAAAAGCCCCTCCCCTTCCTCAGTACTCCAGTGTTTACCAAGATCACCCTTAGCCATGGATTATCTGATACAAACCGGAACCAAACACCAACAAGGGGGGGGAACTGATGCTGTCGTGGAAGGCTCCAAGAAAAGGAATTACCGGTAAGGACTAATTCAGTTTTCTCCATTCGCCTTCCACGACAGCATTAGAGGAATACCACCGATACTCCTCAGGGTGGGACTATTGCCTGTAGGACTCTCCTACCAAAGGACAAATCCCGACTGAAGGACAGATCTAACCTTTAGAGGCGAGAAAAAGTGAGGAGAGGCTACCACGTAGCCGCTCTGCAAATCAGCTCCGATGAAGCTCCAGCCTGCTCCGTCCAGGGAGTAGCAGCAGCCCGAGTTGAAGGAGCCTTCAACCCCACCGGAGGAGCAAGGACCGGAGCGACGTAGACCTCACAGATCGCCTTCTTGATCCAGGAAGTGATGGTAGCCTGGGAAGTCTTCTTCCCTGTATTATTCCCAAAAGCCGAACAAACAGGTTCTGATCTAACCTCCAGGAAGCAGACTCTCGGAGATAGAGGAGGACAGTCCGACGAACATCCAAGGAGTGAAACACGGCCTCTGCTGCATTAGCAGGAGATTGACAAATTGAAGGCAGAACCACATCCTGGGACCGATGGAAAGCCGACAACTTTCAGAAGAAAAGATGAATGCAACCGAAGTGTAATGCGAACAACGGACACCACGAGGCACGGAGCCCAGACAGAGAGAGCCTGCAGTTCTCCAACTCTGGGAGCAGAAGTGATGGCCACCAAAAACGCCACCTTGTGAGAGAGAGACGTAAGGGATGCAGCAGACAAGGGTGCAAAGGGACTTCGAGCAAGCCCTTGGAGAACAAGCATCAAATCCCAGGGAGGGACAGAAGGCCGAATCCAGGGACGCCACCCCCAAGCAGAAGTAAAAAAACTGCTTGAGCCATGGATGGGAAGCAAGATCCTGGGCAAAAACCGCCCCAAGTGCCGACCTCTGGACTTAAAGAGTGCTCGGCCGAAGCCCCAAATCCAAGCTACGCTGCAAAAATCCAAGAGTTGGGCCACATTAGGATGATGCATGGTCGGGATGGAAGGAGCACACCAGGACAGGAACAGATTCCAGCCCTCCCGTAAATAGCGTTTGTCACAGGCTTCATGCTCTGCTGAAGCGTGCGGATCACTGCCTGGGAGAGACCCTTGGTCCTCAGGATCCCGGCAGCAACAGCCAGGCCGCCTGAATGAGCCACTGAGGGCCCGGGTGAAACAGAGGACCCTGGGACAGTAGGTTGAGACTGGGCTAACACAATCGGTCCCTCCAGGCCCAGGTCTCGGATGGCGTCGTACCACGCCAGTTTGGGCCCCAGGGGAGCCACCAGGATAGTGTCACCCCCTCCGCCCGAATCCGTTGCAACGTCTTGGGAAGTGGCGGGATTGGAGGAAATGCATACACCAACCGGAAGTCCCAGGGATGGGCAAAAGCGTCCAGCCCCCGAGGATGGTCCAACCGCGTCAGGGAGAAAAAGGTTGGCACCTTTGTATTCGAGCCCGAAGCGAACAGGTCGATCGAAAGGACACCCCACCTGTCCGTAAGAGAGCGAAATACTTCCAGATGGAAGCACCATTCTCCTGGGTGGACCTCCGTGCGGCTCAAGAATCTGCCTGTACATTGGCCATTCCCTTCAGATGTACTGCCGAGGAGGAGAGAAGATGGCGTACTGCCCACAAAAAGAACAGTCTTGCCAGCCCCTGCAAGTGTAAGCCACGAGTACCGCCTTGGTACCGCAAGAAAGCAACCGTAGTCACATTGTCTGACAGGACCTTGACATGATGACCCCGTAGAACGTGAGCTGCAGCAAGAAGCGCTTCCTCCACTGCCAGAAGTTTGAAGACTGGCAACTGACAGAGCGACTCCAAATCCCCTGGAACGGTGTGCGAACTACCATCGTGCCCCAACCGGAACCGCTGGCATCAGTGGGAACGGAGGTCACAGGAAGGTGTCTGGGATTCATCCCCAGGAAAGCGAGGTTACCACCCGCCCCAGGGTCCGGACCCGCGAGTTTAAGGAATCCTGACGTCTGTCCCAGGAACTCAGTATGTGTTCCTGGAGCAGTCGGGAAGGAGCCTGAGCCCATGTTACTGACTGAATGCAGGCCATCATGGCCCCTAACAGGGACATTGCTTCCCGCAAGGAGGGCGACCCCCTTGCCCGGAAGCGGGTCAGATTCACGCGGCGCAAAATCTGATATGCCGCAGGAAGGAACGAGGTCTGTCTGGAGGAGGCCAGCAAGACTCCCAAAAATTGACGTCGGGTTGCAGGCACCCGTTCCGATTCTCGAAGATTGGGTACCCATCCCAGGGACTGAAGAATCTCCAATGTGTTGGAGACCTTTGTGCGCAGAAGCACTGCCGAAGGAGCCACCACCAACATGTCGTCTAAATAGGGAAGCATACATATCCCCTGGGTCTGGATGAATGTGATCGCTTCCCCCATGAGTTTGGTAACCTCTGGGGCCGACGAAATCCCAAAGGGCAGCACATTAAGCCGAGAATGGACCGTCCCGCCTGCCCCGGAGATCGTGAATCGCAGAAAGCGCTTGTGGGACGGGTGAATGGGGACATGAGAATACGCGTTCTGGAGGTCCACAACAACCTGGAGTAGAGCCCCTGGTCCTCCTCTCCAGGAGGAACCGGGGACCTCACACCCGAATCCAACAGGTGTCGCAGACCCGACAAGAAAAACTGTGCGAGAGTCCCCCTGAGAAAGGGAGAGGACTCGAAGACACGGAGGGGCTGGCTCTCGAATTCCAAGCGTAGACCCTCCCAAATGGTCGAGAGGATCCAAGGGCACAAGGAGATTGCTTGCCACTGTGGCAGAAACTGCAGGAGCCGCCCCGCAATGGGGAAGGCGACCTTGTTTAGGGGCAGCTGGTGATGCCGCTGCTGGGGGAGCAAAATATTACGGGTTTTGTTCTCGTACTGGAATGCCCAGCGACCAGACTTACCCTTCCCTTTAGACTGGGAGGGTTGGCTGCGCTCAGGCCAAAGGACTGCCTCTGAAAGGGCTCCTGTTCCGGGAGACACCTTTTCCGGTCTGACACCTTTTCCAGGATGTCATCCAATGCACTTTGCAAGGGGAGGCCACACAGCTGGAGCTTAGACGTGACCTCCCCATTCCACCTTGTAAGCCACACTGCCCTGCGAGCTGTGTTAGCCAACACTGCGCACCTGGCGCCAACGCCGGAACGACTCAGCAGAGGCATCGGCCAGGAAGCCCGTAGCACGTCTCAGAAGTGGAATGGAGTCCAAAGCTCCTCCCTGGGAGTACCCTGCAGGATGAATTCTCCCAGCTGGGTGAGCCACTTAAAGAGAGACCTGCTCACATGTAGAGGAAATGTACACCGTTAAAGACATAGCTGCCGCCTCCCAGGATTTTTTGAGGACACTCTCCATTTTACGAACGAGGGGGTCCTTCAACAGGGAGGAATCTTCAAAAGGCAACGCGGTCTTATATGCTAAGCTTCCCAAATGGAATACTGCCATAGACCTTCATGTTAGAAGTCCCATTGACTTTATAGAAACTTCCATAGAGATTCCCATTGGGTCTCTCATGAGGTCTCCCATCGAGCCCGTGACTGAGGCTCCTGCTGCTTAGCTTCAACAGTGTGTCAAGGGCATGCACAATGGGTTTACAATAGCAGCTGATTGCTACCCAGGCCACCTGGATGTCCACCTTCGGGACCTCCCAGACAAAGTCATCACCCTCCAATCCACTCGGATGGGGTGAGCCGCTTAGCCTTCAGGCCTCTGAACATTTAGTCCTGCACAGAAGAAGGGGATTCCACCACCTCTACTCCCATGGTACAATGGACAGTGTCCACCAATGCACCCATGGATTCCGTGGAAAAATAGTAGTGTCCAGATTCTCGTGTCCGGACAGAGGCAACAGCGGCAATATCCTCACCGTCCTCTAACGCTGAGCTCTGGCCAGCCTCCATGAGATCCACAGAGTCACAATCCTGGAGCTTCCTCTCTTACGGAGGGGAAGGCCCGGAAGCTGCAGCAACACTCTGCAGTGCCGAGATAGAAGCCTGCACCTCTTCCCTAATGGATTGGAGCTCCTCAAGCAAGGATGGGGAGTCCATCCTGACAACCCTGTCAGTCATGGTCGACACCTTGTTGTAGGAAGAGGGAAATTTTGTGCCGCAGCCACATTATTGCTCCCTTTCACAGACGGCCCTCGTATACACAAAAAGGGAAGAGAAGGGGGTCCAGTGTGAGTGCAGGGCTTAAATAACTCTACCCCTTGTGACCACCCCAGAAACATTTACATGAGCTGGAGGAACGCTGGGCTCTGCAGAAGCAGAGGTGGAAGCCTATTACCTTCCATGCCCGTAGGATGAAGGAAGGCCGCATGGTCCCACCACAGGAGCCCCAAGAAGGAGGAGGAGGCCGCCCCCAACGTCCATCCCTGGCCCGACTGTAAGTACACCCCAATGCTGCCTCTGCCGGCCTGACAGCACTGGAACCTCTCCATGCCCCAAGGGGGACAGGAAGACACTGGAGTACTGAGGAAGGGGAGGGGCTTTTAACCTCTCTGTGTTCCTGTCCCCCAATAGGGCGTGGACGACATCCTCCAATGCTGTCGAATGGAGAAAAGAGCACAAGTGGTTCTACTCCAGGAAACCCACTTTAAGACGGGTTCAATACCAAATATTCGAAACCGTTACTACTCAACCTGGTTGCATAGCTCCAATCCAAACACAAGGTCCAAAGGGGTTTCTATTGGAATACATCGCTCATTCCCACATGTGATATTAGGCGCTGAGGTGGATGAGGGAGGCAGATATATTTTTCTTAAAATACAGGTTGCTTCCTCTATTTTAACCATTGTAAATTGGTACCTCCCCAACAGGAATCAGACGCTGGTGTGTCGAACCCTTCTGAATAAGCTGGCTGGTTTCGCAGAAGGCTCCATACTGATAGGTGGCGACTTCAACTTTGCCATGGACCCTGGTGTGGACACTTCATCTGGTAGAGGTACAATACCATCTAAACGCCTTCGGGCTTTAAAGAACCTCCTTCACTCTCTCCAGCTTATTGATGTATGGCGGATACTTCATCCAAGAGATAGAGACTTTACATATTACTCTAACGTCCACGGCTCTTATAGTCGCCTGGACTACTTTTTGGTTAGTCATAGTCTACTTTCATGGGATCCCCAGACAGACATTGGAGACATTTTGTTGTCTGACCACGCTCCTGTACACTTAAGGTTATCAATACCAGACACTGACCGTAGACCATGGACGTGGAAACTTAACAACGAACTTCTTAAAGACTCCATATGTATAGCTGAACTTAAAGATAACATTGAAACGTTCTCTCAGGTTCATGTGACAGACCCTACACCACAGACATACAAATGGGAGGCCCTTAAATGTATGATACGGGGAACCTTAATTAAACATGGATCTCGCATTAAGAAAGCCATAGCGGAGGAGATTTCTAATAAGATCAAACAGATACATGCATTGGAGGTGGCCCACAAACATACGCTGTCTAGATCTGTCTTGTCCGAGTTGACCCTTTGTAGACAAGATCTCAAAGATTTAATGGCCCAGAAATTTAAAGCTTACATAGACAGGACAAGAAATTATTATTATAGGACAGCGGACAAATGTGCAAGACAGCTTGCCAGATTGCTTCACCCAAGAGCAAACCATTCCTATATACCAAAAATTAGAGGTACGGACGGGGTGGAGGTGCACAGGCCAGACGAGATCCTGGAAGCTTTTAGAGAATACTACAAGGAGCTCTATACCATTAAGGGCAAATATACAGACTTAGCCCCAGCCGAGCTTATCAAGAAAATGAGAGAATATATTTCCTCCAACCAGCTTCCGCCTATCAATGATGACGCAATAGCGTCTTTGGAGGCTCCAATCACGGGTACGGAGTTATTAGAAGCTATTAAGGCCACACCCCCTTCTAAATGCCCAGGCCCGGACGGTTTTACTCCGATTTTTTATAAGACTCTTCAGACTTTGTTGATGCCTCATATGCTGGACACTTTTAATTCCATTTCTGATGTAATTGGCTTTGCTCCGCAATCTCTAGAGGCGCATATTTGTGTCATACCTAAGCCGGGGAGAGATCCGACCTTGGCATCTAATTATAGACCAATCTCTCTTTTAAACGTGGATGTTAAGATCTATTCCAAGATCTTAGCAGAACGCTTAGCCCCGTTGCTCCCCTCAGCGATTAACATGGATCAGGTGGGCTTTGTCAAGGGCCGAGAAGCAAGAGACAATACAATTAGGACTATACTATTGATCCAAAAAGCAAAACAACGTAACATCCCATTTAGTCTCTGGTCTGTAGATGCAGAAAAGGCCTTTGACAGAGTCCACTGGGGCTTCATGAGGGAGGCATTGATCCATATGGGATTCGGTCCTCGGTGCCTGGCTCGGATTCTCTCCTTGTATTCGGTTCCCTCGGCTAAAATTAGAGTCAATGGCAATCTGTCGTCCCCTATTGCCATCCAAAACGGGACGAGACAAGGATGTCCTTTATCGCCATTACTATATGTAATTGTTATGGAGCACTTGGCTAACGCCATTAGACAAAACCCCGATATTTCGGGCATACGTGTGGGAGATATACACCATAAAACAGCACTCTTTGCAGATGACCTTCTGCTATATGTGACAAACCCCCATGTTTCTTTCCCATGCGTAATGAAGGAGTTTGATTTGTTCAGCTCCCTGAGCAACTTCAAAGTCAATTACTCCAAGTCAGAGGCACTAAATGTATCCCTACCCGTGGCTGGGCTCTCTTTATTGAAGACCAATTTTCCATTTAGATGGCGATCTGATAACGTTAAATATCTTGGAGTCCATATTCCGTCTGACCTGTCTAGCCTCTTCTCCTGTAATTATCAGACTCTTTTAACTGGGGTAGAGTCGCAATTATCATCCTATAACATTTTGAAACTGTCCTGGTGGGGGCGTATTAATGTGATACGTATGGATATCCTACCCCGCTTCTTATATATTTTCCAGACTGTTCCAATTACACCCCCATGCAGTTTCTTCTCTAAACTTCGCTCTAGTGCAGGGGTCTCAAACTCCAGGCCTCGAGGGCCGCACACAGTGCATGTTTTCAGGATTTCCATAGCATTTGGCAGTTGGTAATCAAATGACCAACTGTCAAATTCTATGGAAATCCTGAAAACCTGGACTGTGTGCGGCCCTCGAGGCCTGGAGTTTGAGACCCCTGCTCTAGTGTGACACGTTTCCTGTGGGGTGGACATCGAGCTAGAATTAGTTACAAGACTCTAACAGCTCCGACGTTGAGAGGCGGTACTGGTTTACCAAACTTCAAGGCCTATTTTCAAGCAACATCCTTAGTTAGAACATTGGATTGGTGTTTCAAAACTGATGCAAAGAGATGGATATCTGTAGAGCAGGACGGTGTTCAGGTGCCGTTGCATTACCTCCAATGGTTATCTTCGATACCGGATTCTGTGATGGCAAATCTCACTGATGTAACTAAAACTACCTTGCAGGTCTGGTCAAAGACGTTTGGTGCCTTAGTTAGTGAAAGAATATTAAGTCCTTTGACTCCGCTATTCTCCAATCCAGGTTTTCCTCCGGGGATAGACAGGAAGGCTTTCGTAGGTTGGACGAGAGTGGAGGATGTTCGAGTAGGACAGATTCTACACAATGGGAACGTGCCTTCTATAGAGGTTTTACGCCAGAGGTTGCAACCAGCAGACGTGCAATGGTTGGAATACGCCCAACTCTGTTCCTTCCTTTCTTCGGGATCCTATCCTTGTAGAGTCCGATCACAAATATATCCCATTGAGAATCTATTCATGCAAGATTCTCCCCCGACTCATCCCATATCAGAGCTATATCACATGATCCTGGAGGGAGTGACAGGAGACACAAAACATAGGTTCCAGGTGGGTTGGGAGAGAGACCTGGGAAGAGAGCTGTCAGACGAGGAATGGAAAAAGAGTTTCATATGTACGCGCTTATTGGCGCTACCATGTGTATCACAAGAAAGAAACTATAAAGTCCTTTCCCGCTGGTACTTATGTCAAGACAGAATGCATAGAATCTCACCCAATGTCTCGGATTTGTGTTGGAGATGTGGAACTACTGTTGGTGACGTGATCCACATTTGGTGGTCCTGTCATAAGATACAGTCTTTTTGGAAAAAGTCTTCAGGAATTACAACATGATCACAGGGAAACAAATTGAGGGCACTCCTGAGGTGGCCTTATTGTCAATTTTACCGGGTTCTATTAAACTCATCAAAAGAGACATTCTTACATTTTGTATATCAGCAGCTAGGGCTGTTATTCCCCGTCTTTGGAGGACTCCTACACCACCCTCCATTCTGGACTGGTACTCAGAAATGAAGGATATATTCAGAATGGAGGAACTTGCGGCAGGACACTCTGATAATATGCTCAAATTCAATGTGACGTGGTCGGAATGGATTATGTTCCACGACTCCCGTGACGCTCGACAATTGCTGGGCTGAGATGGTGTGGGTGGGGCGGGTCAAAGCGGGGGGATGGTATGGGGCGGTCGGGCGGAGGCACCTCTCTCTCCTACCCTAATCCATGTTCTTTTCGCCTCATAATTCGTTTCCTTTTCCCATAGATGCACAATCGGCTTTTCTATTTTTTCTCTCTTCTTTCTTACCACTGTTGAATTATTTTTCCCTTCTCATTGTATTTCCCTTCCTTTTTTATGTTTCTACCCTTTATTTTCCTTAAAAATGTAATATATGAAGAATCCTCTAAAGATAGAGACAATAGCTAAATACAAAATTTGAGTTGTGTTTTAGCGGTTATGATCTCATCCAGGTCTGTAAAAAGAGGCCATATAAGACTGAAGGATGAGCTCATGTGATAGCGTTTCTACATTTCACTGGGCATTAGAAGCTACAAGATATGAGGAGCATTTTCCCATACACAATGCCTGGACCAATTGCTTATTTTTGAAATTATACAGTGAGATGACACGAGAGGATGTTTCGTTTAATTTTCTCTATGTTTTCATGTCATTTATGTTTAATAACATTGTAAGATACTTGAACATGTTGTTCATTTTCAATTTAAAACCATAATAAAAACAGATTTAAAACAAAACATAGAGTTTACAGGAGAAAAAAAGAGGCATTCAAAGAAAAGAACACGGTCCCTACAGTCAAACATGGCGGAGGTTCCCTGATGTTTTGGGGTTGCTTTGCTGCCTCTGGCACTGGACTGCTTGACCGTGTGCATGGCATTATGAAGTCTGAAGACTACCAACAAATTTTGCAGCATAATGTAGGGCCCAGTGTGAGAAAGCTGGGTCTCCCTCAGAGGTCATAGGTCTTCCAGCAGGACAATGACCCAAAACACACTTCAAAAAGCACTAGAAAATGGTTTGAGAGAAAGCACTAGAGACTTCTAAGGTGGTCAGCAATGAGTCCAGACCTGAATCCCATAGAACACCTGTGGAGAGATCTAAAAATGACAGTTTGGAGAAGGCACCCTTCAAATATCAGGGACCTGGAGCAGTTTGCCAAAGAAGAATGGTCTAAAATTCCAGCAGAGCATTGTAAGAAACTCATTGATGGTTACCGGAAGCGGTTGATCGCAGTTATTTTGGCTATAGGTTGTGCAACCAAGTATTAGGCTGAGGGTGCCAATACTTTTGTCTGGCCCATTTTTGAAGTTTTATGTGAAATGATCAATGTTTTGCTTTTTGCTTCATTCTCTTTTGTGTCTTTTCATTGAAGACAAATTAAATGAAGATAATAATACCAAAGAATTTGTGATTGCAATCATTTTCAGGAAGAAACTGAGTATTATCTGACAGAATTGCAAGGGTGTCAATACTTTTGGCCAACACTGTATGTATGTGCTAGCTAATATCTACTCTCCTAACAGGGATCTGAGGAAGTTCGGTGCCAGTACCAGGTCAAAATTGGAGGAATTTGCGGGTTCGTGCCAGATCATCCTAGGCGGGGATTTCAATTTTCCTGCAGACCCTGCATTGGATGTGTCCGTGGGTAAGTCCAGCCATCCTGCACCATCTCTCCACCACCTCAAAAAGATCTGGGAAAGCCTATCTTTAGTGGATGTTTGGCGTGTGTTACATCTGGGAGAGAGGGATTACACTTTCTTTTCCCCAGTTCACTCCACCTACTCCAGAATTGAAAGAATATGTGTGTCACATTTCCTCCTTGATTCCCATCCGGAGGCGGAGATTTGCAATATTATCTTGTCAGATCATGCCCCGGTTTATCTTTCCATGCACCTCTGCTCGGACACCTCTAGAGAATTCACGTGGCATCTTAATGAAAATCTGCTACGCAATCCCACGTGCAAATTAGAGATTGAAACAGCTATTATGGACTTCTTTTCAGATCATAGGGAGGATCCTACCCCAGTGCCCATGAAACGGGAGGCCCTTAAGAGCATCCTCAGAGGACTTTTCATTTCACATGGCGCACGCATTAAAAAGCCATGGAGATAGCCTCGCTTCTTCAGCAGATATCCATACTGGAAATCAAACACAAATCTGATGCATCTCCAGCAAAACCTATTCCTTGCTATCTATGGCCAGACATAAACTGTTATCTCTTCTGGTTTCCAAGCTAAAATTAGCTACAGGTTTTATTATCTTGGTAATAAAAGGGGCAAACTGCTTGCTAGAGCTCTTCACAAAAGGGGACACAGCCCTACGATCCTTCACATGAAAGATACCAAGGGGAAAACAGTGCACAAAACCACAAAAATATCTTAGCGGGGTTTAGACAGTTCTATTCTTCTCTATATAATTTAAAGGGTCATTATGCTGACCTACCAGAGTCAGATGGAAGCAAATCTGGCGAGATGGAACGAGCTGGCCCTCTCGTGGTTGGGCAGACTCCATACAGTGGGCATGGATCTCTTGCCAAGCATATTATACTTTTTTCAAACAATCCCAATTATGCTCCCAGCCTCATTCTTTTCCAGACTAAAATCCATAATTATAAAATTTGTTTTGTCTCATAGCCAGTCTAGAATTTCTTACTGCACATTGTGCAGGGCTGTAGCAAGAGGGGGCCTGAGTCTGCCGGACCTGCGGACATACCACTCGGCAAATATGGGTAGATGTATCTTGGATATGTTTAGAGTCAAAGACAGGAAGAGGTGGGTGGAGGTTGAGACCATGCATACAGCAGTGTCGCCTTTGGCGTTAATCTGGGACAGACAATCGTTAAGAGATTCAACCACCCCGTTCGTCACTACACATGTAAAACATTTCCTTCAAAGACGCAACACAAGTTTAGGTATGATGACTTTGCCTGGGCCATTGACTCACATATATGGAAACTCTCAGTTTCCTGTGGAAATGGGAAGGCCAACGTTTTTGAGCTTCTCGAGGGACTCATACCCCACACTGTATAGATACATCACTCAGACAAGGATCAAGACCATATCGGAGCTATATCCTCAGGGAGATATACCGCGGGACTCCTGGCTTTTGTGTGCTAGGTTAAAGAGCTATATTAAATCTATTGCCCCATCAGCAATTTACTGCCCATTAACTATGTTCGAGCAGAGGTGCATGGAGGGGGAGCCATTGGACCACGCAATTTCTGTGCTATATAAATGGTTCTGAGATGTCAAAACTGTTGGTCTGGCAGGGACTCCTTCGATCACCTCCAGGAGGGAAGCAGATCTGGGTAGAAAGTTCTCTAACACGGATCCCGGAGAGGCCCACGATACCTGCGGGCTGCTCCACAGCTGTGCGGCGTCCACGCCCTGATGCCCCATGTCATGGTCGTGCCCCCGCACTCACCGGTGATGTGTGTCCCGGCATGGAGCCGCCACAGCCGTCTGCTGGTTGCTCGCCCGGGTACGCACCGGATCTGGTTACATGGGCACCGGATCTAGGCGCCTGGTGCCTATCTGCAGCGGGGACTCTCTCTTGAACACCATGTGTGGGATCCTGGTGCATGCCTGCAGCGGGGCTTGTCCCTGAGTGCCGGGCATGGTCTGGGTGTCTGGAGGGTCCCTGCTGCCGGTATCCTCAGGGTTCTCGATCACCTGCTCCTTGAGTGGAGTAGGTGATAGAATTGGAGCACACTCCTTGTATCCCCGCTGTTATGCAGCTGGCAGCTACATGTCTGCAGCTCCCTGGTGTTGAGCCCCGGGGATGCACTAGGCTTCCGTCCAGCTGGGGAGACCGTCGACCCCAGGTCCTGTGGTCGAGTGGGGAGAGCAGAGCCCTTGAGGGATCCATCGCTCCAAGAGGGTGTGCGTGCCTTGCGCAATCCCCCTCTTAAAAGGAGAGCGGCATCCTCAGGGGAGCCGTCGCCTGGTTAAAAAAGATAAAAAATAAAGGAAAATAAATATAAAAAAAGAAAATAAAAGGGTAGATGTGGTCTGGGATACAGATCACATGTGCTTCTATGCGGCACTAAGCTAAAACTGATTATCTACTCCTGCTGATGGGTGTATACTGCAGGGAGGAGGACTTAATTTTTGTCTACTTAGTGTCACCTCCTAGTGGCTGGAAAGCATACACCCATGGTCGTGTGTCCCCCAATGATGCGAAGGAGAAATTAAAATAATTACATGACTCCTGCCCTAATTAACAGCATAAAACCAAGGCAAATCCTGAACTCAAATGAAGCAATATGCAGCAAAACCGTACTTGTGGGCACATACCCTTAGGCTGGTTTCACACTATTGTTTTTTTCAAACCAAGCAAGATCAGGTTTTTCAGCAAAAACATGATCTTTTTAGGATCCAGTTTTTTGCCTATTCACTTTAAGGGTGTGTGCCCACATAGTGGTTTTACGTCGGTTTAACAGCGAAAACCGCCGGCGGCTTAGCATAGGTTTTATTTAAATTTATGTAAATCCTTAGCAGCTTTAGGACTTACATGTAACCCTATGTAATTTAGAAAACGCTGTGCACACATAGTGGGTTTATGTGAGCAGATCTGCCAGCGGTTGAGCAGTTTCCCAGCGGTTTAGCAGCATACAGCATGTCAATTCTTCTCAGCGGTTTTTGATCGGTTCCATGAAAAAAATCCTCCATAGAAAACCGCCGGAAAAACCGCTGGAAAAACCGACTGAAAACCGCTGTGCACACACTGAAAAAAACCGCCGGAAAACCGCTGGTGACTTCTGAGCTCAGGAGTCTAGGCTCCTTGAATTTTCCAGCAGTTTACTGACGATTTGAACGTCACTAAACCACTATGTGGGCACACAGCCTTATGGTGTCAGGTAGCAACTTGAAGAAGAAGGATGCTACTTGACAATATTAAAGTGAACGGGCAAAAAACTGGATCCTGAAAGGAGCAGGTTTTTGCTGAAAATCCTGATCCTGCTTAATTTGAAAAAACAATCTGGAAGAGAGACCAGTTCTCCAGCTTACAAACTGACCAAAACAGGAAAAAAATGGTGTGTCTGAATGTAGCCTTAGCTTTCCAATACTTCTGAGAAAAGTTATCTGAAAGGCAGGGGGGGGTCTATGTATAAACCATGTAGATCACCTTCTTATGTTATTTCATCTTTAAAATGCAAAATGTAAAAAAAAACATCAGAAGCAAGGAACTAGGTTTAAAGGCAAGTTCATACCTATGCAAAGAAGGCACATAAGTTTGGAATGTTGGTAAGTGCATTTTGTGTATTCACTGCTGGTGCAAGCAAGCTCACCTTTTCTAGATGTACAGTCACCACTTTCCCATCTTCTATTAACCATGAGCACTCTTCCACTTTGATCTCATTGTAAAGTTCACCATTAAGCACCGGCTTTTGACCTTTAAGTCCAATGCTAAATTTTCTCCTTCGAATATCCACTACCACATCTTTACTTTTTAGACGAAAGGAAATAGGGAATGGGATAACCAACTGTAAAGAAAGAAAAAAATACCCAGATAAATTAAGTGACACACAAAATTGTGCCATAAAGTGATATTGGAGTTTCAGGTTATGGACTACAGAAAGGGTCAGTCTTAGACCAGCAACTTTTTCCCTAACACCCTATCTAATATATCCCTCTAATCTAAGCTATTTTCTAATATATCATATTTTTCGCATTATAAGACACACTTTTGGGGGAAAGTGGGGTGTGTCTTATAATGCGAAACTAGTAGCTGTGCAGTAGGGGAGGTGAGGGGCTCACTCTGGAGCGGTGTCAGAGTGCTGGAATAGGCTGCAGCTGGTCACAAGGGGCTGCTCATTACGCTCATGTAATAAGCACTGCATCCCGCTGTCAATCATCAGCGGGGGTGGAGCAGCACATATGACAGGAGTGTAGTAAGCGGGTGCACAGCTGCTAGCTGCGATCCTCAATGAATAGTCCGTGCTTTCCACGCTTTCTAAAGATATCATACTCACCTCTTTCTATCACTCCCTGCAGCTGGCACCAACCCCGCTGTCTGCGCCGGCATCTCGTCCTGTGCTGCATAGGGACGTCATCACCTACTTACAGAACTGGATGCCGATATAAGCAGACAGAGGGATGGATGGCTGCAGTGCAGGGAGCCATGGGAGAGAGGAGAGTATGATATCGTTTGTTATTTTTTAAAGTGTATGCCAGGGTGGGGGCAGTGTATACCAGCATGGGTGGGTTTATGTACCAGAATGGGGGGATATATATACGGATTGTAAGACAGAAACTGGCATTATAAGACAGACCCCATTTAATATTAAAAATTTATATTTTTTTCTCTTTTTCTTCACCAAATTTCGGGGTGCATCTTATAATCAGGTGCGTCTTATAAAGCTAAAAATACGGTACTTCCTTTTATTAAATCTCCACGGTTCCCTCTCTATACTGTCTAATAGTCGGTTTTGTTTTTCTACTTTCTGTTTGATGACGTACCGTGTGAGTGCCCCCTGGGCTCCTCACACTTCGTCAGACAGGTCCCAGGCACTTGCTCCTGACAAAAAAGCGTCACTGTGATGCTCGTTTCAGACACACTGTCAATTACTTCACAAGGATCTTTGACCCCTTCTCACTCTCCTGACCACAGTGCAAGGTCTCGGTGCCCCCCCTTCTTCCCTCCTCCTAAGCAGTATGCTGCTTCAGCCCCGCTCTTTTTACCCATGGAGTGTCATCAAGCAGGAAATACCGTATATACTCGTGTATAAGCCGACCCGTGTATAAGCCGACCCCCCTACTTTTGCCCCAAAAATCTGGAAAAACCTATTGACTCGTGTATAAGCCGAGGGTGGACCCCAGCACAGGTATACAGCCCCCAGCAGTGTGGTATACAGGCCCCCCCCCAGTGGTATACAGGCCTCCCCAGTGGTAGTATACAGCAGCCCTAGTGGTAGTATACAGCAGCCCCAATGGTAGTATATAGCATCCCCAGCAGCCCCAGTGGTAGTATACAGCAGCCGCAGTGGTAGTATATAGCAGCCCCAGTGGTAGTATATAGCAGCCCCAGCAGTAGTATACAGCAGCCCCAGTGGTAGTATATAGCAGCCCCAGTGGTAGTATATAGCAGCCCCAGTGGTAGTATACAGCAGCCCCAGTGGTAGTATACAGCAGCCCCAGTGGTAGTATACAGCAGCCCCAGTGGTAGTATATAGCAGCCCCAGTGGTAGTATACAGCAGCCCCAGTGGTAGATTATAGCAGCCACAGTGGTAGTATACAGCAGCCCCAGTGGTAGTATATAGCAGCCCAGTGGTAGTTATAGCAGCCCAGCAGCCCCAGTGGTATATACAGCAGCCCCAGTGTATATAGCAGCCCCAGTGGTATATACAGCAGCCCCAGTGGTGTATATAGCAGCCCCAGTGGTAGTATATAGCAGCCCCAGTGGTAGTATATAGCAGCCCCAGTGGTAGTTATAGCAGCCCCAGTGGTAGTATACAGCAGCCCCAGTGGTAGTATACAGGAGCCCAGCAGCCCCATGGTAGTATACAGGAGCCCAGCAGCCCCGTGGTGTATACAGGAGCCCAAGCAGCCCCAGTGGTATATACAGCCCCAGTGGTATATACAGCAGCCCCAGTGGTATACAGGCCTCAGCAGTATTACAGCAGCCCCCAGGGGTTATACAGCACCCCCCAGGGGTTATACAGCGGCCCCCTGGGGGGTACCAGCAGCCCCCAGGGGGTACCCAGCAGCCCCCTGGGGGTACCAACAGCCCCCTGGGGGTACCAACAGCCCCCAGGGGGTACCAACATCCCCCTGGGGGTACCAACAGCCCCCAGGGGGTACGCAGCAGCCCCCTAGGGGTACCAACAGCCCCCAGGGGGTACCCAGCAGCCCCCTGGGGGTACCAACATCCCCCTGGGGGTACCAACAGCCCCCAGGGGGTACCCAGCAGCCCCCTGGGGGTACCAACAGCCCCCAGGGGGTGCCCAGCAGCCCCCAGGGGGTACCCAGCAGCCCCCTGGGAGTACCAACAGCCCCCTGGGGGTAGCAACAGCCCCCAGAGGGTACCCATGCAGCCCCCTGGGGGTACCAACAGCCCCCACAAGCTGGCACTGTCCCCCCTTGTAAGGGCCCCCCCCCCGCTACTTATACATTACCATTCGGTTTTCTGATCAGCGCGGCTCCTCCGTGCTGCGTCTTCATCCTCCGCGCTGGCTGCATCCGGGTTCTCCAGCGGTCGCGCGATGACGTCACATCGCTGCGACAGCCGGAGATCACGGATGGAGCCAGCGAGGACGGGAGGATGAAGAAGCACGAGGAGCGGCGCCGATCAGAACACCGGGCTGGTAATGTATAAGCACCGGGGGGGGGCCCTTACAAGGGGGGACAGTGCCAGCTTTTGGGGGGCTATATGAACTGCATCCCCCTGCCGCTGATTGACAGGGGGATGCAGTGCATATTTAATGAGCGGCCCCACGTGACGGGGCCGCTCATACAGCAGCCCCCCCCCCGCCTCCTCCAGCCTCCACAGCCCCCACCACACAGCCCCCACCACACGGGTCTACCGTATAGACCCGTGTATAAGCCGAGGGGGGGACTTTTCAGCCCAAATTTTGGGCTGAAAAACTCGGCTTATACACGAGTATATACGATAGATTAAAAAAAAAAAAAAACTATAGCTGTTAGTATAAAAGGGAATATTGGCAGCGTTGAACTTAGATAGGAGGGAAGCTGAAAGAAACAGAGATAAATTGGCACCTGTTTTCTTCAAAAAATGGAGATCCTTTATAGGATCTTCTCTTTCCGATGAAGAGATACAGAAAGTTGTATCACCTTTCACTCTCTCCGAATGGTATCTCATGCAGGATATTCAAGGTAGCCTGGGCAAACTTAAAATACGTTCCTGGAGGATAGAAAGTAACAATGTTCTAAGATCTAATATATGGAACTTGGGATATACCTAGTAGATTGATCTATGCAATGACTTCGAAGTAGAGGGGACAGTGGTAATTGACTAGCGGGGCATTAAGGTAATTGAAACTGACATATATATAGGACTGGATATAAAGGGGGGGTAATTAGAGCTGATGTATAAAATACAAACTACTATAATGATTGTTATAAATGTTATAAATGTTATATTTATGTTATAATATGTTTGGAAACTTAATAAAAAACGAATTTTAAAAAAAAAAAAAAAAAAAAAAAAAAGGGGATATATTAGATAGGGAGGCAGGAGAAAGGTTGCTGCTCTCCGACTTTCCCTTTAAATTAAATTGGTTACGTCCAGAATGACATTTACCAGCACATATATAGTATATAAAGACAAGGTGCTATGTTATTTTTTATACAAAATGGAATGTCCTGTTTTTACATTGATTTTTTCCAGCAGACATTGGGAGCTCCATTTTTATTTGCTGGTGTGTAAGTGTCTTAGCATGACATTTGCACACCTCAAGTACTTCAGCTTCTGTATATAGGAGACTGCAATCGATGTCCAATCGCATCTCCTGCATTGTGGCTGCCTCCAGCTGTGACCTGGGCATGATCCCAGGGCTGTCAAAGTCACAGCTGTGGGAGAAGGCAAGCTCCATTTTTTTAAACCCCACGGCTATGCTGTTAGCTACAATTTCTAACGTGGGCAGTGACATCATGCATGATACCACCAGAGCCATATATCTAATATCCATCATATATCTGATACTTTCAAAGCTGTATATCTAATGGCCATCATGCATGATATCCCTCAGAGCGATGATCAAATGTCTATATTGCAAGAAATGGCCCAGTGCCCCTTCACCCTTTCTCCCACCCCTCCCTTCACCCTTACTCCCACCCCCCTTCACCCTGTCTCTCACCCCCTCTCCCCCATTCTTTCCCCCTTCTCTTCCTTTACCCCTTCTCCCGCCCCTCCTCTTCCACCCACCTTCACTCATCCCATCCCCCTTCACATCTTCTCCCACTCCCCCGTTCAGCCCTTCCCTCCAAAAGGGGAGAGGGAGGGAGACATCACACACAGGGAGCAGCTCCACCCACATTTTTAGCAGTTGTATTGCATGTAATGTAAATTTAGCAGTTGTAATGCATGCATGTACACCAGATTTTCATGTCAGCAGCTGCTCCCCCTAGTGTTTGAAAGTGGAGTATATCAAACTTTTTACATTATTTTTCAGATTTTACGCCATTAAAAATAAGATATTGGAAAAACAAATTAAAACATTAATACTTTACATTTTTGCAATTGTTGAAGAAAAATTTTTTTGATAGCACCTTCCCTTTAAGTTGCTACAAGAGTAAATACCATCTTGGATAATTTTGTGAATAAAAAACAACTTTATTGTACAAATAACAATTAAAACGGATCCAGACTCACAAAACAAATAGCATAGGAAAATCAGGACAGTAAATTCAAACATTTCACAATGTGATCAAAGCAGACAATTTTATGATCTTATAAAAATACCATAGACAAACAGTAGTTATCTTAGTAACTTCAGGATGCCTCCATTTGGTGGCTAATCCTACCAACAGACTTGTTTGTCCTCACAGAATATGAAGGGGATATATCACACCCTACTTCTCGCTGGTATACACATTGTATGTTTATCGTCCATCAATCCTATTATAAAATTCCCCATACTTGACGCGTTTCGCCCATTTTTATAACTGGGCTCATCAGAAATTTTTGGAGAGGTCCTTTACAGCCTGGAAAGACAACCATGTCATTACATGCATCTTTTACTGAGTGAATATAGCATCCATTATTTATCAATTTACTATGGAATACCTTGCACTCTATTGCTGCAGCATCAAAGAGAAACAGCTGTGTCACTAGATCCCTTTGAGTATACATATTGGACCAGGTGTACTGTAAGTTGAAATAAGGTCATGTAAATAAGGGGGTACCCATGAGAACTGGGGTCAAGAATTTGTGAATTGGATACTTACAGGATAAACACCAAGAAAATCAATTGACATCCCACCATGAGGCCAGAGCCTTAAATATTAGTCCACTAAAGATCTGTAAAGATGTTTAAAAATAAAATTCAGCTATAATAATCACAAAACAATTGGCTGTATCAACACACTAAAATGAAGCTTACTTACAGGCTCATGATATGAGAATTTCCCAAATATCAGGAACATATTAGTCCATGGTAGTCATATCAAACACAGTAATCACCGACCTCAAGTCCTGTAAAGGCCCTTTCACATCAGCGTTTTTTGAAAGAACTGCATCTGCCGCGATTACCGAATACCGGCTGCACTTGCGGCGCAGTTGCGGTAAACGCCATGCAAAGTATAGGCGTACTTGCGGCAGGTGCGGCCGTGAAAAAAACTGCAGCTGACTGCGTTTTTTTTCGCAGCCGCACCTGCCGCAAGTGCAAAACCGCACTTGCCGCACCTGCCGTAAGTACGCCTATACTTTGCATGGCGTTTACCACAACCGCGCCGCAAGTGCAGCCGGTATGCAGTAATCGCGGCAGATGCGTTTTTTTCACCGCATCTGCCGCGATTTTCAAAAAACGCTGATGTGAAAGGGCCCTTAGGTTTTTGTTTAGGAGCTTTCAGATATAAACAAAAAACCATAAGGATCTCAAAAATGGTATTCCTCATATGATATCATTTGCTGATCAGCCAAATCATGGTTAGTTACAGTTTCAGTGGACATCAATGGTATGGCCCCATGGCAGGAGTGATTGGGATCCTCTCCCATCCCCTTATATAACCCCCATAACACGTGATACAATGCACCTGTGTCCAATATGGCGGGATCACCTCCACCTGAGGAGGAGGAGCACAAAATTAGGCTCCATACATTTCCTGTATCAGAGGTGCATTATCGCATCCTCCATAGTGGCGTGACATCATCATTCACAGCCTCTTGGCGGCCGGAAATAACGCCTGCGTTCCATCTGGAACGCAGTTGCTACCCGGAAGTGGCGTTCCATTTGGAACGCACTAGCGTCCCGGAAGTGACGGGAGCACAAATTAATGCGTTCCCCATACACTCCAAACCGGCGACCGGAAGTGGCATGTGCACTCTGCTAATTTGATTGTTACACATATGTACACATCCTCCATAGTGGCGTGACATCATCAATTGCAGCCTCTCGGCAGCCGAATGAAGACGCCTGCGTTCCATTTAGAACGCAAACGCAACTAGGACATGTGCTCTCCAAACACTCCATCGGCGACTGGAGGTGGGATATGCACTCTGCTAGTTTCATCACATACACAGTGTGTATTTGATAGTAGGAGCGCGATTACTATCAGATTGTTTTAAAGAGGATGCGCGTTCCTAATACAGAGGGGTATTTTACATCGCTAACAGCATATGGACTTATATGCCATAGACAGGTAAATATCAAATTCATATCAAATCTCTGCCACCACTAAATCTCAGTACGTATCAATTTTAAAAAAAATAAATCTTATATAGAAACCACAGGATCATATATATTAGCAATAGCAGACACCAACATGAGAATCGTTGTTAGTCTAAGCGTTATCTTTTCCCCCTATGTAATTAATACAAAAGGCGATTTTCATGATGTCACACTGTGATCCACAGCTACTCCCCCTGGTGCCAAGCATAAGACATGATTATAAGCGTCTTTTTGAATAAATGATGATCATTCCTATAGACCTAACCCTTTTCGGGTAATTTTTTAGTCAAATGGCTTAATTTTTTGGATTTATTCTTTTTCTGATCCTGCAAGGGTATAGCACTAGAAGGTGGGAAAGCAAATTTACAGAAAACACCTATAGGTGATTTGTTCATTTATTCCATCAGGTTGTATGCAGTGGAATTTATCAATCCATCTGCTCTCCTTTTGCAATAGTTTTTATTTGGATTCATAAATTCCACTGCATACAACCTGATGGAATGAATGAACGAATCACCTAGAGGTGTTTTCTTGCAGGATCAGAAAAAGAATACATCCAAAAAATTAAGCCATTTGACTAAAAAATTACCCGTAATGGTAGTGCAAGTTACTCTCCAAAGAATTTATAAAATGGAGTGAAGTCATCTGGATCAGGACATTTACCAGATGATTAGAAACAGCGCCCAAGAGGGCTTAGGCATATAAGGCAAAGCTCTCCACATAACAGTTTACGTGGGGGGAGTGCCGTGAGCATAAAGGTACTCAAAACAACATTTTCAAAACAGGAGAACAAAGAGTACTATGCAAAACTTAAAATTTTATTGGAAGACGTCAAAATAAAATAGATAGTAAGTGGCAAAAGCAGTACATATACAACAAATCCAACAGGCTAGTACAAGGGCACAAGTGTGTCATAACACATCAAATAGGGTAAACAGGTTCTCACAGTAATGTGAGGTCCATCAAGTACAGAGGTAAAAAGCGAAATTCATTACAATGCATATGAGAAAAGCGTTATTACATTGAATATGATTGCATCCATATAAAGTGCCTGTGCAAAAAGTATGGGGACAATAAATAAATCCTTAGAGCGATCATATTCTAGCGCTTTTTTCTATGTCCAAGTACATATGTGGCTCACACTGAACATAGCTGATGCATACCCATATTGGATCAAAGTATAGGAATAGTGCCCTCCACAAGTCCTGCTGGGCTACAACCCCGACGCGGCGTTTCGCTGCATGTGCCTGGTAGCTGCAGCTTCCTCAAGGGGGAGTATAATGCGTCCTGTGTCTGTCCCCATTCGTTGTCCCTCTTATATGTGGCCATAACGAGCTAAACTCGTGCATCACCTGGGTAAGCGCGTCATCTCAAATCGCAGCGCGCCGGAAGTGACGCTCCAGTAATGATGACGGCTGGCCGTGACGTGCGCGCGGCACCATGGGACGCGTCACCATGGCACCCGCGCATGCGCGTCAGGCTCGGCCGTCCTGGAATACGCCACCCCGCGCTCTGTGGTAGAGAGAGCGAGGTGAACAGGGGAATCGGATCCCAGTGGCGACTAGCGATTTTATGTGAGGGGTGTGAGGTAGCAACCGGGGAACCCACTTGCATAACGACAAAACACGTGATTATAAGTTTAACCAATGTGTACCCGTTTATTTTTCACATATAATAACATAACCCGGGTAGCATGTTGGACACATATCACATTGCTTATAAACACTTTACATAAATACATCATAATTACATGAACATTGCACATATACAATCACAATAACCCGGGACCTGTAACCACGACTCTCTCCCCATTGGAGCTCTAACACCTGCTCCCGGGGTAGCTACGGCCTCCGGCCTACTTACACATCTTACAGTAACATTTATAATAAATACATGTGTTATATTTCGTTGATGACCCCTCCGGGTTCATAACAGGGATTGAGCAACCTGAGTACCGGGTATGTCATGTATCCCCAAGGGGCTCCTTCCTGGACGTATCTCCGCCTACGTCCCGGTCAGAGTCCACCTGGTTCAACCATGGTGTCCCCACTCTAGGAGCCCTTTTAACCCCTGCTTCTGACCTTCGTTACATATGCCTCAACGGGCCCTGTGGGTCCCAATGGCGGTACCTGCCGCCTGGCTTTAGTCACCCAGCTTGATGACCTAACATTACCCCATAGTCAGGATTCCTGCCTGACCGGGCCTTACATACCATGTGTGATCCATCATTCAAACGTCCATGGATCACATACATTTCTTCCACACGCTCACAGCCCATCATCCATGGACTGTGGCTCCTCCATGGCCCATTACAGGGACTGGCAAACCATAGTACACGGGAACCTCATCCGTTACCTACTAGGAGCCCTATTACCCCTGTGTCTGGCACCACAGGCACACCCACACCATTAGAGGCCGTGGTTGAGGGACGGGTACCCTCTGCAAGCAGCAGGGCAAGCCTCCCTCTCGTCCCACAGGGACGGAACGCCTCCAACATCATCCATACTGGCTGGGTCACTTTCTCCCCACATTATTATACAATGTTCTTACATAGGTCATCATCTTACATTCAGGGCAATTGCCTAAGCCCCTACATACATCAACGGGTCCTTTACCGACTGCCTAGTCAGACCCAATAGCGGTTATGCCCGCCTGGCATTACTCACACACAGCTCACTCCGTTACACGGGAACCGCTGTCTTACCGGGCACGGATCTGGGTCTCGCTACCTGTGTAACGGGTCCAACAAGCGTCCCCCAAGGGCTCCTTTCCCGGACGTGGTTCACCCCACGCCCGGACCAGTCTCCACCGGGTTCAGCCACGGCTTCCCCACCAGGTGCTATCACAACCACGGACCTTGGCACCGGCCTGGAGCTAGCATGCTCCCTTTATTCACACAGCCTCTGGACTGCTCTGCACTTGGCTGGTCTCAGCTTTCATCTGAATCTCAGGCTGATGTCTGGCTGAGAAAGGATCTCTCAATCACTCAGCTGGCTGCCTCTTATCGTGCCAGCCAATCCCACATGGACACACCCCCTTAGCTGCCGGTAATCAGCCTTTCACACAGCTCAGGTTAACTCCCTGTGTTCCGGGTTGTCAGCACTCAGCCCTTATTCCTTAGGGACTCCTCGATCTCATCCCACTCTCACTGCCGCTCATTAGTAACATGAAACCTTGTGTTCACAGTTGGTTCACACAGCATTATCACAGTCAAACCGGCCAGTGTGCACAGGATCATACCTTGATCCTACATGTGATGCGCCCCGGCCATGAGGATCATGCCGGCGGTGCCTCACAGGGGGCTAACCAGAGACACAGGGCAACACCTCATCAATGGAAAAGAGAAAAATAGATTTAAAAACCGGTTGCAACCCTATTTATCTACAATGACAAGTATGAACGCATCCCTGATCATCCAAATACATAAACCTTCTCAAGGGAAGATAGGGAAATTGAACACAAAATTAGTTATAACATCAATTCAGTGAGTCACACAAGTCAAGGGGGCCCCTGATACGAGGACCTAAATCCAGATCCCGTGACTTGAAGGTAATCCAAAGTCCAATATATTCCCTTTATGTCAAGATTGGCACCAATGTGGATATAAAATACTCAACGTCCATCAATCAAGAAAAACAAGGAGCTGAAAGAATAAAAATTAAAAATTGATTAAAATCTTTCCCAAAAGATGGAAAGAGTATATGCACAAAAGAACACAGATGCAGTCAAGAATGCAAAATGGTAGCCAGCCTCACAGATATGGCCTGAAAGACAAGGACTCATTAATCCCTCTGGGGCTGAGGGTATCCAAGGTCACTATCCATTTTGCCTCCATCTGGGCGAGGCTTTTTTTAAGATTACCCCCTCTATTTCCTGCCCTCACCATGTCTATTCCCCTAAATTTCAGACTGGATGAGTCGCAATTATGGACCTGCCAGAAATGTCGTGGCAAGGTCCGCAATTTGCTGCCATCCTCTGAATTCCGGGCCCCTTTTATGTCACTTAAATGTTCCAGTATTCTTTTACGAAATTCCCGGGAAGTCAAACCAACGTATATCTTCTGGCACCCGCACGTCGCGTAATAAATGACGTGCCTGGAGCCACAAGATACACGCTGCCTGATGGTGTACTGCCTCTTCCCGTCTGAGGACTCGAAGGTACGACTCCTCTGAACATTGGGGCATGCAACACAATGGCCACAGGGGAAAGAACCAACGGCTGGGCCTGAACTCCCAAAGGTGTTAATTTTAGGTGGTATGTAGTGGCTGTGGACTTGCCAATCCTTCAGATTTCTAGACCTCCTAGCTGTCATTAATGGGCGTTCAGAGATGCATTGGGAGAGAATGTTATCACTCCTCAGGATGGCCCAATGGCGTTGGAAAATCGCCTGCATCGAGCTCCATTCCTGATTATAGGTTCCAATGAACCTTACGGGTGGGTCCCCTACCTCTCTTTTTGGATTATATCTTAACAGTGCATCTCTGGGTGTATTCTTTGCCCTCCGGTACCCAGCCCTTATACCACGATTGCTGTATCCCCTGACGCCGAACCGCTGTTTAAGATCACTAGCCTGCCGCTCGAAACCAGAGTCCGTTGAGCAAATGCGCCTCATGCGGAGGAACTGGCCGGTCGGGATGGCGCGTATGGTGGAGGGGTGATGTCCGGAGGTTGCATGAAGCAACGCATTTACAGATGTCTCCTTGCGGAAGACATCTGTCCGTACACCACCCGCCTCATCTAGGGAGATCTCAATATCTAGGAAGTCGATTTTATCCTTACTCACCCTGTGGGTCAGTCTGATGTTCATGTCATTCTCGTTTAAACCGACCCACAAAGGGGGTGGAACTGCTCCGCCGAGCCCTGCCACACAATAAGGACGTCGTCTATGTATCTAATCCAAGGTTGCGCTTGGGCGCAGCCCGATACGCCCTCATCGCCAAAGATGTTACGCTCCCAATAACAAGGAAGAGGTTGGCGTATGAGGGCGCACAGGCCGCACCCATCGCGGTACCCTTCTTCTGGAGGTAGACGACGTCCTTAAAAACAAAAAGGTTGTGTGTCAAGGCAAAGCGGAGCAGCTCCAGAATGAGATCTCCCATGGCACCACCCCGACCACCAGCCTCCATGAAGAAGCGCACCGCTCTCAGACCGTCCTCATGGCTGATGCAGGTGTACAGTGATTCGACGTCAATTGTTGCCAACAGGGTCACTTGGTCCACAAAAATGCCATCAATCCGGTTCAGGACGCCCGTAGTGTCTCTGGCATATGACGGGAGTAACTCCACCAGTGGCTTGAGGTAATGATCGATAAATTTGCAAATGGGTTCGCACAGACCGTCAATGCCAGACACTATGGGGCACCCCGGAGGACTGAGGGCATTCTTGTGGACCTTGGGTAGCAAGTAAAAGGTGGGTACCTTCGGGCAAAGTACTAATAACCCTTCCAACTCCCTCTTAGATATGATACCTTTATCCCGGGCTCTAATTAGAATCGTCTTCTGCTCTCCCAAAAAGGATGCTGAAGGATTACTATCCAGTTTTTGGTAGGTTAGTTTGTCTCTAAGTTGTCGCAGGGCTTCCCTCTCATACAATGGAACTGGCCAGACCACTATGTTCCCCCCTTTATCTGCTGGTTTAAAAACCACCCCTTCTAGTTTATTTAATTCTTCCAGGGCCTCCCTTTCTTTCCTAGTCAAATTGTCAAAACTCCTCCTGCCTGAAATTTTCCTGAGGTCGTCAGCCACTACCCTCAGGAAAACTGCAACGGCGGGGCATAGGGAGAGAGAGGGGAACTTCGTGGACCGTGGTAGTAGTTGTTTTGGGAACGCACCTGTGATGTCGAGTGTTTGTTCTTGCATGAGTTCCTCCAAGGCATCCAGTGTTTCTTTTTCAACAGTTAAATCAAGGGATATGTCTGATCTTTTAAAATGCAACCGCTTCAGAACTATCTTCCTCAAGAAAAGGTGAAGGTCTTTTAATGCTGAAAAATAATTGTAAGAATTGGTGGGACAAAATGTTAGACCTCTGGAGAGTAGAGACAGCTGTGAGTCAGTTAGAACGTGCGTGGAAAGATTAATTACCTGTAGATGGTGTCTATTGCGTTTAGCATTTGGTGGTGGAGAACGACCTCCCATCTGACCACGTGGTTTTCCGCTCCTGGTATGTATCCCGGAGCCTGGTTCCCAGTCGCTGGCTCCCGCCGACTCAGCAGCTGAACTCTCGTCCCCAGACGTTTGAGATTGAATAGAGGGGGACCTAGGGGGAGGGAGGTCTGAAGGTCCTGGTAAATCCCCAGGTACTCTTGGTTTGGGTTGTTCAGGTTTGGGGTCATCAGGTTTTTTCGGGTATTTTGGTGGTCTACCCCTTGGTGGTTTATTCTTCCATCTATATACCCTATTATTGATGGAGTCCTGATGATCCCTAATTAGTTTTCATTACTGGAGCGTCACTTCCGGCGCGCTGCAGATTTGAGATGACGCGCTTACCCAGGTGATGCACGAGTTTAGCTCGTTATGGCCACATATAAGAGGGACAACGAATGGGGACAGACACAGGACGCATTATACTCCCCCTTGAGGAAGCTGCAGCTACCAGGCACATGCAGCGAAACGCCGCGTCGGGGTTGTAGCCCAGCAGGACTTGTGGAGGGCACTATTCCTATACTTTGATCCAATATGGGTATGCATCAGCTATGTTCAGTGTGAGCCACATATGTACTTGGACATAGAAAAAAGCGCTAGAATATGATCGCTCTAAGGATTTATTTATTGTCCCCATACTTTTTGCACAGGCACTTTATATGGATGCAATCATATTCAATGTAATAACGCTTTTCTCATATGCATTGTAATGAATTTCGCTTTTTACCTCTGTACTTGATGGACCTCACATTACTGTGAGAACCTGTTTACCCTATTTGATGTGTTATGACACACTTGTGCCCTTGTACTAGCCTGTTGGATTTGTTGTATATGTACTGCTTTTGCCACCTTACTATCTATTTTATTTTGACGTCTTCCAATAAAATTTGAAGTTTTGCATAGTACTCTTTGTTCTCCTGTTTTGAAAATTTACCAGATGATGTAGACTGCATAGAATCAGAGACAGGACTATCTAGGGTACATACCGTATATACTCGTGTATAAGCCGAGTTTTTCAGCCCAAAAATTGGGCTGAAAAGTCCCCCCCTCGGCTTATACACGGGTCAATACGGTAGGGGCCGAAAATAAGATGGGGGGGGGGCTGCACAATATACATTACCTTGTCCGATGCTGTCCCCACTCCTCTCCTGGTCTGCGGTGCGGTTCCCGGTCCAGTTCCATGATGATCGGTACGGTGCCCGGCCGACTTCCTGCTTCCATCTGTAATCTCCGCCCAGGTCAGGCCCTGCACCAATGAGAGCGCAGGACCCGTGCCGTCAATCACCGCCCAGACGCGGCCAGATGACGTTGGGGCCTCTGATTGGCCTGACGTCATCAAGCCACGGCGCCTTGATGACGTTGGGCCAATCAGAGGCCCCAATGTCATCTGGCCGCGTCTAGGTGGTGATTGACGGCACGGGTCCTGCGCTCTCATTGGTGCAGGGCCTTACCTGGGCGGAGATTACAGAAGGAAGCAGGAAGTCGGCCGGGCACCGCACTTATCATCATGGAACTGGACCGGGAACCGCACCGCAGACCAGGAGAGGAGCGGGGACAGCACCAGACGGCCGGAGAAGCGGGACATGACAGCGGGGGACAGCACCGGACAAGGTAAGAAACAGTGCATATGTGTGTGTATGTGTGTGTGTGTGTGTGTGTATGTATGTGTATATGTGTGTGTATGTATGTGTGTGTGTGTGTGTGTGTGTGGGGTGTGTGGATGGGGCTGGGGCTGCTGTATATACCACTGGGAGGCTGCTGAATATACCACTAGGAGGCTGCTGTATTTACCACTGGGAGGCTGCTGTATATACCACTAGGAGGCTGCTGTATATACCACTAGGAGGCTGCTGTATATACCACTAGGAGGCTGCTGTATATACCACTGGGGAGGCCTATATACCACTGGGGGGCCTGTATACCACAATGCTGGGGGCTGTATACCTGTGCTGGGGTCCACCCTCGGCTTATACACGAGTCAATAGGTTTTCCCAGGTTTTGGGGGCAAAAGTAGGGGAGCGGCTTATACACGGGTCGGCTTATACACGAGTATATACGGTAAATAAGTTTCATGGGTATACTTTTTAATCCCAGTAGAAATGTCTTTGAGAGATAAATTAGAGAACTGACCTTTTAATATGATATAATTTCTCATAATATGAACAAAAAAGATTAACAATTTCTTTCGGATTCTGAGTGTCCCTACCATCATGTCTCTTAATTAGTGACCAGGCCAAATTTTTAAAATCTGATCAGTGTCTTTTTTTTTGTGACAATAACTCTGGAATGCTTTAAAATATTTCAGTGATTTTGAGATTGTTTTTTCGTGACACATTATATTTTAGGTTTATGGAAACTTTATGTCGACATATTTTGTGTTTATAAAGATACCAGAAATTTGACACATTTTTCAAATATTTTTGCCATTTTTAAACTTTTATCAATTATCCCTTTCATCCAGGTAGTGACAACACACAAAATAGTTAATAAATAACATTTCCCTCATCTCTACTTTACATCAGTACCGTTTGTAGTGTTCTTTTATTTGTTAGGATGTTAGGGTGCTTTCACACCTGGGTTTTTCTGAAAATGCGGCAGTCGCGGTAAAAAAAGACTGCATCTGCCGCATTTACTGCATAACGGCCGCACTTGCGCCAAGCCCCATGCATTGTCTAAAGGGCTTGCGATAAGTGTGCGGCAAGTGCGGTTCCAGCAGTTGCGGCCGTGAAAAATAACGCAATCAGCGGCGGTTTTTTTTCGCGGCCGCAACTACCGGAACCGCACTTGCCGAAAACTTACTGCAAGCCCCATAGACAATGCATGGGGCTTGGCGCAAGTGCGGCCATTATGCGGTAAATGCAGCAGATGCGTTTTTTTTTTACCGCGACTGACGCATTTTCCAAAAAACCCAGGTGTGAAAGCACCCTTAGAAGGTTTAAAATTGTTGCAATTTCTAATTTTTTCAAGTAAATTTACAAAACTTATTTTTTAGAGACCTATTTATTTTTTGAAGTGACCTTGGGGGTCCTAGATATTGGAAACTCCCCAAAAGTGATACCATTTTAAAAACAGCTGTCCTCAGCATATTCAACACTGCTGTCAGATAGTTTATTAATCCTTCAGGTGCTTTTCAGGTATTAATGCAAAATGGCATGATAGGAAGGGAAAATGTTATTTTTACCACTTAAAGGGAACCTGTCACCTAATCTATGGCCCCTAAACTATCACTACCTGCCCCTACAGACCCTAACTAGCTCCCTAACCATCCCTGCCTGACCTAATATGGCTTTATAGAAGGTGAATTAAACACTTTATAAACTTACATTTTTTCCGTCTGTGGGGCGTTCCTGTCGGCTCTTGTCTGCAGGGCGGGGTCCCCAGAGCCGCGCTCCCCCCGCCTCGCTCCCTTCCTAACGCCCTAATGGGCGGCATTATCGATTTGAAGAGCGGGGGAGCCCAGTGGAATCATCCCGCCCCGCTCTTCATGACGCGGACCGGAAACCGCGTCATTTCCGGTCCGCGCATGCGTAGTGCCCCGGGTGAAGCCGAAGCCGAGTGCCGGCGTCGCTAAGCAACGATCGGCAGCGTCTTCGGAAGGTGAGTATCGGCGCCCCCCCCCCTCCCAAACCAGCACATATATATGTGTGTGTAATCCACATGTACATATGGATTACACACACATATATATATATATATATTCACTTTGATTAGGCACATTTCATATGTGCATCTATATATATATATATATATATATATATATATATATATATAGTTAGATTGTGTGTGTGTGTGTGTATACATACGGTTGTGTGTGTGTGTGTGTGCGTGTGTATACATCGGTGTGTGTGCATGTGTATACTTACGTTGTGTGTGTGCATGTGGTGTATACTTACGTGTGTGTGTTGCGTGTGTGTGTATACTTACGTGTGTGTGTTTGTGTGCATGTGTATACATACGTGTATGTGTGTGTGTGCATGTGTATACGTGTATGTGTGTGTGTGCATGTGTATACTTACGTGTGTGTGTGTGCATGTGTGTGTATACTTACGTGTGTGTGTGTGTTGCATGTGTGTGTGATACTTACGTGTGTGTGTGTGTGCGTGTGTATACATACGTGTGTGTGTGTGTGCATGTGTATACTTACGTGTGTGTGTGTGCATGTGTGTGTATACTTACGTGTGTGTGTGTGCATGTGTGTGTATACTTACGTGTGTGTGTGCATGTGTGTGTATACATACTTGTGTGTGTGTGTGTGTGCATGTGTGTGTATACATACTTGTGTGTGTGTGTGTGTGTGTGTGTGTGCATGTGTGTGTATACATACTTGTGTGTGTGTGCGTGCATGTGTGTGTATACATACTTGTGTGTGTGTGTGCGTGCATGTGTGTGTATACATACTTGTGTGTGTGTGCATGTGTGTGTATACTTACGTGTGTGTGTGCATGTGTGTGTATACGTGTGTGTGTGTGCATGTGTGTGTATACATACTTGTGTGTGTGTGTGTGTGTGTGCGTGCATGTGTGTGTATACATACGTGTGTGTGTGTGTATACATACTTGTGTGTGTGTGCATGTGTGTGTATACTTACGTGTGTGTGTGCGTGCATGTGTGTGTATACTTACGTGTGTGTGTGTAATACATACTTGTGTGTGTGTGCGTGCATGTGTTGTGTATACATACGTGTGTGTGTGTGTGCATGTGTGTGTATACATACTTGTGTGTGTGTGTGTGTGCATGTGTATATATATTTTGTAGAGAGAGAGACTGAGGGTGAGAGGGTCTGTGAGTTTTGTGTAACGCTGGGACCTGGGTGACGCAGTAAACTTCACCTGAGGTCAGAGTTAATCCTCGTCACTCTATCTGACCTCAGGTGATCTACACTGATGTCACCCTGTTCACATCGGTAACAGAAAACTCACTCTATGTGGGTCACGCTGTGAAGTGGGAAGTTTCACATGAGGTCAGAGAAACACATTGCTTTATCCGACCTCAGGTGACACAGACCATGAACTCTCCCCCTTCACTGCACGAGCCTTCAAATATAATTTTTAAGGAATCTTCACTAACGGACGGACCTCTACCAGGATCCTGGATGGGTATGTGGGAGTAATAAAGATGGAGTCAAAATACTTGTTTGTGTTTTTTGTTGTAATAAAAAATTTTTTCTCGGTGTTGTGTTTTCTTTACTACTAAATAGAGATTCATAATGGCCGTGTCTAACATTGGCATGACATTATAAATCTCGGGCTTAGTGCCAGCTGCTAAAAGAAAGGTGGCATTAACCCCTTATTACCCAGTCTGCCACCGCCACAGGGCAGCTGGAAGAGCTGGGTACAGCTCCAGAATATTGCGCTTCTATAAATGCGCAATTTTCTGGGGCGGCTGCGAGCTGCAATTCTCAGCGGGGGTGGCCCAGAACGCTTGGGCATCCCTACGCTGGGGATTCCAGCCCTCAGCTGCCTAGTTGTACCTGGCTGGCAAAGAAAAATGCGGCGAAGCCCCACGCCGTTTTTTTTCTTGTCAGCCAGGTACACCTAGGTAGTTGGGGGTGGATGGCAGCTCCTAGCTGCCTAGTTGTACCTGGCTGGCAAAGAAAAATGTGGCGAAGCCCCACGCCGTTTTTTTTCTTGCCAGCCAGGTAGACCTAGACAGCTGTGGGCTGCCATCCACCCCCTACTACCTAGGTGTACCTGGCTTGCATGAAAAAACGGCATCTGTCTTCACCACATTTTTCTTTGCCAGCCAGGTTTAACTAAGTCAGCTGGGGGTGGATGGCAGCTCCCAGCTGCTAGGTGTACCTGGCTGGCAAAGAAAAATGTGGCGAAGCCCCACGCCGTTTTTTTTCTTGTCAGCCAGGTACACCTAGGTAGTTGGGGGTGAATGGCAGCTACCTGCGACCTAGTTGTACCTGGCTAGTAAAGGAAAATACAACAAACATGCCATTTTTTTCTTGCCAGCCACATACAACTAGTCAGCTGGGAGCTGCCATCCACCCCCAACTACTAGTGTACCTGGCTGGCAAGAAAAAAAACGGCGTGGGGCTTCGCCGCATTTTTCTTTGCCAGCCAGGTACAACTAGGCAGCTGGGAGCTGCATCCACCCCAGCTGACTAGTTTACCTGGCTGGCAAAGAAAAATGTGGTGAAGACAGATGCCGTTTTTTCATGCAAGCCAGGTACACCTAGGTAGTAGGGGGTGGATGGCAGCCCACAGCTGTCTCGGTCTACCTGGCTGGCAAGAAAAAAAACGGCGTGGGGCTTCGCCACATTTTTCTTTGCCAGCCAGGTACAACTAGGCAGCTAGGAGCTGCCATCCACCCCCAACTCCTAGGTGTACCTGGCTGACAAGAAAAAAAACGGCGTGGGCTTCGCCGCATTTTTTTGCCAGCCAGGTACAACTAGGCAGCTGAGGGCTGGAATCCCCAGCGTAGGGAGCCCAAGCGTCTGGGCCACCCCCGCTGAGAATTGCAGCTCGCAGCCGCCCCAGAAAATTGCGCATTTATAGAAGCGCATATTCTGGAGCTGTACCCAGCTCTTCCAGCTGCCCTGTGCGTGGCAGACTGGGTAATAAGGGGTTAATGCACCTTTCTTTTAGCAGCTGGCACTAAGCCCGAGATTTATAATGTCATGCCAATGTTGACACGGCCATTATGAATCTCTATATTTAGTAGTAAAGAAGACACAACACCGAGAAAAATTTTTTTATTACAACAAAAAACACAAACAAGTATTTTGACTCCATCTTTATTACTCCCACATACCCATCCAGGATCCTGGTAGAGGTCCGTCCGTTAGTGAAGATTCCCTAAAAATTATATTTGAAGGCTCGTGCAGTGAAGGGGGAGAGTTCATGGTCTGTGTCACCTGACGTCGGATAAAGCAATGTGTTTCTCTGACCTCATGTGAAACTTCCCACTTCACAGCGTGACCCACATAGAGTGAGTTTTCTGTTACCGATGTGAACAGGGTGACATCAGTGTAGATCACCTGAGGTCAGATAGAGTGACGAGGATTAACTCTGACCTCAGGTGAAGTTTACTGCGTCACCCAGGTCCCAGCGTTACACAAAACTCACAGACCCTCTCACCCTCAGTCTCTCTCTCTACAAAATATATATACACATGCGCACACACACACACACAAGTATGTATACACACACATGCACACACACACACACACACACACACACAACAGTATGTATACACACACATGCACACACACACACACGTAAGTATACACACACATGCACACACACACACGTAAGTATACACACACATGCACACACACACACGTAAGTATACACATGCACACACACACACGTATGTATACACACACACACACACGTAAGTATACACACACATGCACACACACACACGTAAGTATACACACACATGCACACACACACACGTAAGTATACACATCACACACACACACACACACGTATGTATACACATGCACACACACACATACACGTACGTAACACATGCACACACACACACACACGTAAGTACACACATGCAACACACACACACACACGTAAGTATACACACACATGCACACACACACACGTAAGTATACACACACATGCACACACACACACGTAAGTATACACATGCACACACACACGTATGTAACATCACCAACACGTATGTATACACACGCACACACACACACACACGTATGTATACACACACACACACAATCTAACTATATATATGTGCATATATATATATATATATATATATATATATATATATATATAAAGATGCACATATGAAATGTGCCTAATCAAAGTGAATATATATATATGTGTGTGTAATCCATATGTACATGTGGATTACACACACATATATATGTGCTGGTTTGGGAGGGGGGGGGCCGCCGATACTCACCTTCCGAAGACGCTGCCGATCGTTGCTTAGCGACGCCGGCACTCGGCTTCGGCTTCACCCGGGGCACTACGCATGCGCGGACCGGAAATGACGCGGTTTCCGGTCTCGCGTCATGAAGAGCGGGGCGGGATGATTCCACTGGGCTCCCCCGCTCTTCAAATCGATAATGCCGCCCATTAGGGCGTTAGGAAGGGAGCGAGGCGGGGGGAGCGCGGCTCTGGGGACCCCGCCCTGCAGACAAGAGCCGACAGGAACGCCCCACAGACGGAAAAAATGTAAGTTTATAAAGTGTTTAATTCACCTTCTATAAAGCCATATTAGGTCAGGCAGGGATGGTTAGGGAGCTAGTTAGGGTCTGTAGGGGCAGGTAGTGATAGTTTAGGGGCCATAGATTAGGTGACAGGTTCCCTTTAAATAGTGCCGATTTCTGAACAGGCCCCTATAACTGGCAGACTCTAAAGGTGGGGTCACACGCGGCGATCTCGCCCGCGACATCGCCGCAAAGTGACGTCACAGCGATGCCGCGGGCGATATTGCAAGTGCGTCGCGCTGTGTGACAGCGCGACGCAACTGCAAATTATCGCTGGTCGCAGGTTGACAGGTTTATGAACATGTTCATAAACCTTTCAACCTGTGACCAGCGATTAGGCTGGATCGCGCCGTCTGACACTGTTGGCGGCGCGATCCAGCCTATATCGCAGCGTTACTGAGCCATCGCTCACTGGGCTGAGCCCAGCCCAGCGAGCGATGGCTCCGCCCACATCGCCTCCGCGTCACCGGCAACGTCGTGCCGTGTGACAGCTGGCCTGCGATGTCGGAAGCGAGCGGGCACCCGCGCATCGCTTCCGACATTGCAGGCCAGATCGCCGCGTGTGACCCCACCTTTAGGGTATGTGCCCACAGGACGTTTTTGCCTGAAGTTTACCATTGGTTTTATGGTAATGTATGCTAATTTGTTCCTGCGGTTTTGCTGCGTTATCTGCCTGCGGTTTACCATTGGTTTTATGGTAATGTATGCTAATTTGTTCCTGCGGTTTTGATTCCCAGCAAAACCAATGTGTTTCACAGAAACGCTGTGCCCACACACGTTGGTTTTGCAAGTGTCAAGAACTGTCAAACCCCTGGAGTTTTGGTGCTGATGGGAGAGAATTGACATGTCCTATGTTTCCTGCGTTTTTGCTGCAGCCAATGGCAAAAACGCAGGGAAAACGCAGCAGCAAAAATGCAGTAAATACGCACAAAAAACACAGAACCTGAATGCAGCAAATCTCCTGGCAAGGACTCTAGGATCCTTGAAAGCAGTTCAGGTTTTGCTGCGTTCAGGACTGCTTAAAAAACGTCCTGTGGGCACATACCCTAAGGCAGTCATTTGGCCATGATTTGCCATGGAAACCATCAGGATCACACAATCATAATCTCAGGATGCTGATATGGTTCAAGAGGGAGGTCTCACAATGTTAACCATAGAAATTCTGTAGTCAATATTGGCAGCAGCATGTAAAGGGTAAAACGGGTATGGTTGGTGCCAACATCAATCATGACTTATGAAGCAGATTATAAAACAGAAAGAGGAGAGGCGCTGCTGTGTGTACCCGGTGGGCTTTAAAGGAAAACTGTCAGTCCAAAAATCTATATATAACGGCTATCATTTTCTAATTCCTTTCTCTAAGATCTATCTATTCATATGTCTTTTATTTATATTCCCCTCCTATCTTCGGTAAACTTTAAATAAAGAGAATCATTCTATTTGTCAATCACACTGACACCCTCTGTGCCTAGCTGACCGACACCGTCGTGACTTCTCGCAGTATGTCCTCCCACTTACCATCATTGATCTCTCCTACATAAGACTGTCATTTATCATTCAGGTCTCCAACTCTCCTTTCCAACACCACTGCATACACCAGGGAGATAATTCCTCTCGAGCCACCACCCATCACTATTCTATCCAACAGTCAATTTTAAACACCCCTAGATAGTGGAGTAAATCTATGTTGCATGTCAAAGGGGTGTCACAGCTGGAGATATTGGAAGTATCTACAATTGGGAATGTTAAATACCTGTTTAAAGTCCTTAAAGGATCTAAGCACACCATCTGAATAAAGATGTGAGATCAATTTGACTCCCCTCCTTTCCCACGGCTCAAATCCCTCTAATTTATTGAGCTCTGTATAGGTCGGGTTCCTCCAAATCAGGGCATGCCGTGACACCCCACAAATCTCAAGCAGTTCCTTAGCTTTATTCCAAACCCTGTTCATACACTACATTGTCAGGAAATGAAAGGACAGACAATAGTGACACCTTCCAGAGTCCAGCGATTGCACCAGCAGATCATCTCCCACTAGACAGAACAGCATGTGGGCCGAAGATCCTCGCAAAGTGGTATCCTCCTACCCCCATCACCGGAAATGCTGCAGCTGTGCTGATATATAATAAAGGAACGGGTAAGGTACCGCAAAACCTCCCCCCTCTTTCGGTCTCCGCAGTACTTCCAATCGTATCCTAGAGGTACCCCTTTTCCAAATGAGTTCTCTAAAGACTCTATTAAACTGATACATTTGATTATGGATCCAGACGGGCACATTGTGAAGTATATATAGGGCTTGTGGCATGAGAAAAATTTTTGTTTAATTTGCCCTACCCACAATAGATAGCGGTAATTTGCATCAGTCCTTGACTTTTTGATGAAATCTGGCGAGCAGCGGGAGGTTTGGGCACTCATAGTCATTTACATTTTGACCTATAATAATCCCCAAGTACTTAAACTCAGAGACTATATTCAGGTGCCCAGCCAACTCAGAAGAGTACACAGGACACTGTCTCACTGGCATGATCGAAGATTTTTCCCAATTGATAGACAGGCCAGAAATCAACGTGAAGGCATTAATAGTATTCATAACTATTTTCAGCAAGGATGGCCACTCCCCAAGAAACAAAAGCATGGCATCTGTGTACAACGCAATTTTTTCATGCAGAGACCCGTGTTTGAACCCCAGAATATCAGGAGATGCCCGAACCACCGCTGCCAAGGGCTCAATCGCTAAAGCAAATAATAAAGGTGATACCTGTATAGTGCCTCTATATAAAATAAACTGGTCCGAGATCTCCCTGTTAACCCTGATCCTCATTTCTGGCATTGAGTACAAAACATTTATTAAGCCTATTAATTACCTTCAGAAACCCATCTTGGCTAATATAGCCCAGAGGTATGGCCATTAAACACTGTCAAACGCCTTGCAGCGTGCACTGGTGGATGTTAATTACAGTCCATTTCTCAGGCATAAAATCGGTTTGATCCGGGGGATGGCACTAGTAATAGCCAGGATGACCGATGCTGTGCCAAAATTTTGACATCCACATTTAAAAGAGATATAGGTCGGTATGATTCGGGCAGGCAGGGGTCTTTGTCTCATTAGGGCACCACCACTGCTTTATTCAAGGACCCGGGCAAATATTCATCCTCCATGGCAGCTTCAAACACTTTCAACAGCTGGGGAAGCAACACATTTGAGTATTGCTTATACACCTTAGTCAGCAGCCTGTCTACTCCAGGTAATTTTCCACCCATAGACTCCAGAGCCTCTTCTAACTCTTCTAATCTGATTGAGGCCGCTAACATATCAGCCTCAATCTCCGATAAATTAGGCAGTCTGACATTACCTAAAAAACTATCAAGTACCTCTCCCAAGAAAGCTATCCGGGAGTTATACAGTGAGCCAAAAAACTCCTTGAATACCGTGAGAATCTCTGTGGGGGACCGGACTAAACCACCATCCCTCTTTTTCATCTCTGCCACAAATGTGGGGCCAGATTGAGCTTTAACTACAGTGGCCAATAATTGCCCTGTCCCCTCACTTTCCCCAAAGTGCACCTGATGCTGGAAGTATCGCTTATCTGCCGCCTACTCCGAGCGAGCTGTCTCTCCACCTCCTTCAGCACATGAAAATGTGTGTCTGACGGGGTCTCCAGATACGTTGTTTCCGCAGAAACAACCTCACCCTGCAAGGCATCCCCCAACTCCCTAGAATTGGTCTTAGGCCCCATTCACACACTGCTTTTTTTGCTGCGTATTTTTAAGCACAAGCTCATCACAAACCAGGAGTGGGTGATTAAACATATAAGTGGAGCACTTGTTTCTATTAGACCTTTCCTCTGAGTGTGCCACTCCTGATTTTGATTATTCCACTCCTGGCTTTTTTTGAGCTTGTGCGTAAAAATATGCAGCAAAAAAAGCAGTGTGTGAATGGGGCCTTAACTGTATTCACTTCTTTAATTAACAGACCCATTAAATAGGCTTTGGACGTGTCCCAATCCACTCCTCTAGGTGCCGTACCCTCATTGATAACAAAGAATTCTTTCTGTAGACCAGGGATCCTAGCGTCTGCTAACCTTTTATATCTATCATACACCATTTGCTCTATATAATCAATAAACGTAAGATGCAAATACTTTGGATCTTTTTGATGCTCTAAGGAGAAGTGCTTTGACACGCTGTGTAACAACTATCCATTCCTGATGTTTTGCTGATGTTATTTAGCCTAGCGTGCATTGTTTGTATCGTGTGACCTACATACTGCAAGCGAGAGGGATAAAAATTAGATTTCACACCTACAAGAACATGAAGGAAACCAACATCAAACACATCATTTTTCGCCCCATTATTATCAAGGGGCATACTGGCATTAATTAATTTACGTTTTTCTGCAATAAGAAAGTGGCGCTTTAGAGCCAGTTTCCATAAGTACTCATTCAAATCCACATATAAATAAAAAGGAGATTTTTGTGTACTCACCGTAAAATCCTTTTCTCTTAGCCTCTAATTGGGGGACACAGGACCGTGGGTGTTATGCTGCTGTCCACTAGGAGGCGACACTAGGCAGAATCTGCAAAAGAGTAAATTGGCTCCTCCTCCTGCAGCATACACCCCTGGAATAGGCATTGCCTCACCAGTTTTGTGCTAAAGCAGTAGGAGAATAACCTATAATAATAGTAAAAATAGAGCCTGTAATCACACAGGAAACCTGTGTAAACAGATATAGCTAACAAGTCAATTACGGATAAACATATCCTGAATTAAACAGACACGTGTGTAAACAGGTAAGAGTTAGCAAAGTAATACTACTACAACGAGGCCTGTGACTAAACAGGCTCGTGCTCAACCTGTGACGAATCAACGGAACAATAATTGTATAACAAGACATGTACTAAACAGGCTTACAGTACTATAAGGACTGTAACGAAAAAACAGGCACAAAGTCATTCATTCATTAATTAAAAGCGAGAGCAAATGCAAACATGAATCGACATGTTAACCATATAATAGCTGAAAAGCTGTGGAAGAAAACCCACAAGAAATAATATGGTGGGTGCTGTGTCCCCCAATTAGAGGCTAAGAAAAGGATTTTACAGTGAGTACACAAAAATCTCCTTTTCTCCTTCGCCTCATTGGGGGACACAGGACCGTGGGACGTCCTAAAGCAGTCCCTGGGTGGGGAAAAAGCAATAGAACTAATTGCACTGAATATGATCAGTGAGGAACTATGCAACTACAGGGTGCTGTTGTCGCCTGGAGGACACGTCTACCCAGACCTGCGATTGTCGGGGACTAAGTGCAAGTCCTGTGGCGGCTTGAGCATGTGTGAAGGCTGACTCTTTTGGCTGTCTAAACACTCGTTATGCTGACACCTGGTGCCGAATGGACCAGGGGACCCACTTGGCCGTAGTCGAATGTGCTGTAACACTACCTGAAGGGATGAAATTTCGATGGTATAAGCGACTTGGCTGGTTAGGCGAATCCAGGGCCGACATGTGATTTTTCCTTCTTCTTCTTCTGGAATAAGGAAAAAGAAAGGAGGATCTGACCTCCACGAAAAGCACAGCTTAGATGCGTAGGGACCTGACAAGGTCTTGCATATGTATGTGCTTCACGACCAGACTAACTGAAGTCGGGCGCAGCGAGGACCGAAAAACACCCTCATTGAGGTGGAAGAAATAGACCGACTAAGAAGAAAGATGTACCAACTGTAGGACCGTCTTGTTCATGTAGAGGACCAGAAAAGATGGTTTACGTGAGAGCGCTGAAGTACCGATACCTCCGTTGAGAAAAATAAATTTCCACCAAGACATATCGCTGTCTGGATGAAAATGCTAAGGTTAGAAGCTCAAAAGGTGGCTCTTGTAGAGCCATGAAGACGAAAATCGGCTTCCGCAGGAGACGTCATGTTGTATGGACACCTAAAGTGTGAGACCCGCTGAAGGAAGGGCCTTCATCTTGCCACTGGGGTGCCAAGTTATTTATTTTTTTTTTTTTTGAAAGAAGTTGAAACAGGTAGAAAATCTGTTGTGTGAGAGATTTCAAGGGCAGACCTGAGTCTAGGTCTGTGTGGAAGAAAACAGAACGTTCTTGGTATGAAATAGGGCCAAGAGAAAAGACCCGTATAGGAGCTTGGATCTAAAACGATCACCGTCATGGTATATCGTCGAGAAGGCTGGTATACTTGCTGTGACCTGGTCACAGCAATATTCAGGACAAAAAACCCTTGAGTTAAATTCCCGGTCTCAAGGTTGTGCTACTAACTTCAGAGTTGAGCAATTCCGAGGGAGAACTGGCCCTGAGAGAGCAGAACTGGACTGTCTGTTAGTCGTCTTAGTACTGCCGGTATGAGTCGGACGAAATTCGTGTCCAAGAGCATCTGGGTCAGTCTGAAAACCCAGGGATGATCAAATGACCTTCTTATTTAGCCTTCCGCACTATCCTGGTAGTTGTAAAGAATATAGGGAAGATGAAGGTATGTACAATCTTGGACTAGTATATCTGTCCTAAGGCTGCAGGACCTAGGACCTGCTAGAAAGGATGAAACCTTAGCATGGGGCCATGAGGCCGTCAGGAGCACATTTGTAGATTTCCGGTGTTGTCAGTCTTGACGGAAGCCTCTGGATGCACGGACCGCTGCCCTGAGACCGTCCATTGGTGGGCTAGCCTGGTAAGAGCATCGTTGACAGTACAGCATTGAAGGATTGTACTCGGTGAGATGTGGCAAATGTTTGTCATCACTTGGAAACTGCGGTTTTCATCCTGGTGGTTGACCTATGCTACGGCTGTGGCATAGTCTGACTCTATCCAAAGAAGCCCGACTGTCAGACGGTGACTGAATGATTTCCGAACTTGAGATACCGGCCGAATCTTTGTAGATTGAAGGGCATCTACTGGCGTGTTCATAGTGATGGGAGTACATCCGCCCATGTCTCGTTCCTGGGCCATGTGTAAGAATGGATAGTTGAAAAGGTCGTAGGTGCAGCTGAACCTGTGGAACTGTTTCCCATGCTGTCACTATCCTGTGTAGGACTTCCAGACGAAAAATCAGTGACTTTCCAGGGAAAAATCCCATATGGCTGAGACTGCATATGGGATGCTGCAAAATGTGGCCGTCAGGAATACGCCGCGGAGCTGGGACTCCTGGAGTTTGTGTGCTGTGCTGGAAACTATGCCTTGCAAATGGTTTAGCCTAATGAAGGTAATCTATAAATTGATTCTTCTTAACTTGCCCAGTGAACATGAAAGTGTACGCAGACTCCTAAAATAATGCATTGATAAATAAGTCGTTCAGCTATGGAAGACCCCAGGAACGAACTATAGGCATTTCCACTTCGGACCGTATTCATGAACTATAGGACTCACGGTAGTTCACTCTCGGCTACTAAGTCGAGAAGCCCTGACTGTGCCAAGTCTAGAAAGGACTGACTGCGTATAACAAGTCTTGGGTCACAGCCACACGGAGGGCCAGGGGCCGAACAATTGAGTAGCCGCTGGACTGCGAGGTCCAGCCTCGGAGCGGGCTGAGTGGAAGGCATGCACGTGTTATCTCAACCCAGGTACCTAATATAGGTATAGACATGGAATTGTCGGCTTCGTTTTAGAGATATGGGAATGGAGTCCGGGTAGACCTTGTGCGGACGCATTTTCAACCCTAGTCTCCAACCGTGGGCGAATTGAGGGTGGTATGGTTACTAGATTCCAGATACTGGTAGTTGAATTACCCGTGTCATTGTGAATCAGTATTTTAGTCAGCGTCTTGTGAGACTTGGTCGTCGTCACTGTTAACCCTCTGGTCAACCCAGCTGCAGGGTCTGGAGAGGATTGGCAAACTTTCGTGTGAATTGGAAACTTCACAGTTGTCCGATAACTGTAGGTTATATGAGCTTCAACTGAGCTCTCCAATAGTGGGGACCCTAGGAAGAACTTGTTCGTTAAATCTATATTAAGTCTACCACAAAAGAGGTCCCTGCGTGATGACCGATCCCTTGGGATAATGAGGGTATCTCTAATCATTCCTAACGATTCCGAGTGACCGGAACTCATTATGTCGACGGTGATAATGGAGATGGGGAGCGCTTTAGCCTCCTTAGTGCCCGAGGTTAATCTTGACCCGTACTTCTCTGCAGTCTGCACAGACGTCTACAGAGGCATGTAAGAGCGTGGTGGCCTCTATACTAGGACTTCCACCTCCCATTCATGTAACCAGGTGCCAAATCTACTACCGATGGCAGTGGACTCTTTTATTGCAGAGCAATTGGCAGCGTCCAGGGATTATGATCAGATAGTCCTGAGGAGATGACTGGTGCTGCCTGGATCACCAGAGTAGGATCGGCGGACAGGAAGTGATCTGCCAGAAGCATATGTAAATGTAGAATGCAGCTGCGTACCTAATGGCAGACCATTAAATGTAGAACTAGGAGGAGCGACAGGAACCTGCATTTGAGTAGCCCAGCTACCGTGCTGAATACCGATACATTTTTGTTTCCGAATCACGACATGGTATTGCACTGCCTCCTGTAGCGTATTGCTCCATGCATGGCGGATCTAGGCAGACAAGGTACTGCTGACGTCCCGCAGTTGCTACTGTTGACTGGGACACATCATGGCTGAATGTATGTTCCAGAGTCCCTGTGTTTCAGCTTTAGACTTTTAAATGTAGGCTGCTAGGGAGCACCTTTAGGGCACTTGACTCCAGGCTGGCTGCACAACCTGAAGGCCACTGCAGAAGGGCTGCAAAACCCAACGCCTGATAAAATTATGCAGAGGGCGCCCGAGGACTGAAGCAGGGGTTCAACCATGCCGAGTTCCTTAGGATACTGAGCAATAATGCACTAGCTGTGCAAATTTTGCTCATAACAGCTCAGCTGCAGCAGGGAAGAAGCCCTGTTAGGTCAGAGCTTCTATCCTATCTGCTGCAGCAGGGAGAAGCCCCATTAATGTCAGAGCTCCCATCCTATCAGCTGCAGCAGGGAAGAAACCCTATTGTCATGCAGCTGGTGCTTATAGGGAGCCCTACTAAATCCTCCTTAGCACTGTATCTGTGCCCCCATGATAATGGCCGCCACTGTTTATAGGGGGTGCTCCAACTATGAAAAACGGCGCGCAGGAACTCTCGCAGTGAGCGAGAGGCGCCAGTAACATGTGTCCGGCCCGCCCTGTTATGACGCTGTCCGCATCATACATCGTCACCTGGAGAGGCGGTCCGGGGGCGGGCAAAAGGCGGCGGCTTCGCACTAGGCTGAAGCCGCGGCCTAAATTAGAAATCCCGAGCTGCAAATGGCTCCAGACCGGCGCGGAAGTCCGGGAAGGGGTCAGGAAAGACCCGGACCCCGCCGAAACACATGGGCACTGCTGCGCCAGCACCCTTATGTGTCCCGCAGGAGGTCCAGAAGGCTGCGTTTTGCTGCATACAGGTGACTGCTGCCCCAGGAGCCCCAGGATTCCCAGCGTGCTGACTGGCAGGCTGGATCCTGTGTATAGGTATGCAATGTGTTCCATGTGAGAACTTGGGACAAATACAGCCAGACTACACCATTGCATGATTGCAGGGGACCCAGCTGCCTCTTGCCTGGGGACTTTTGTAGGGGTCATGGCTGCCTCCTGGGGGCTTTTAGCGCAGGGGGTCTCTATGTTCGGCCCATGCATAGTAAGGGAGGCCAGAGAGGCAGTCCGATGGTACTGCCGTAGACCATTTCCCACCTGCCATAATGCCAGGGGAGGTTGGGGGACCCATATTACACCCCATTTGCCCACAAAGGTCCCAGAGTCCGCAGTACTTGCTGTGGCTCTGTAGGTGTAGGGATTTAAGCCCAGATGGGGCCTGTACCTGGTGCTGCCTCCACCTAATATCATTAGGGAGGAATCCTTCTATCCACATCCAGATGGAGGTCCAGGGCAGCGGAGATGCTGTTCTCGACATCATGGATGGATCTGTAGCCCCTATCCTGAGGGAGGTCCGGGTCTATTCTCGACCTCAGGGTGGCTGGGGTATCTCTACTTCTAGCCAGGTACCCACAGGGGCTGGAGAAGGAGGACGGACGCATGAGGATTCATGCAAGTCCGTGAGTATCTCTACTTAATCCAAAACCCCAGAGGGGATGGACAAGGAGGAACGGCATATAAAAGTTAAAAAATGAAAATCTCAACCTCAGCTCTGCAGCCCACAAAGTGGTGAGAGGAGGGAGTATGCCGGGGGCCGCTCCAGGCCCACTTTTCTTCAAATCCAAGAGATCAAACGAAGAGAGGAAATTTGTGTGTGCTCTCCTAAGACACTAAGCAAAAACTGGTGAGGCAATGCCTATTCCAGGGGTGTATGCTGCAGGAGGAGGAGCCAATTTACTCTTTTGCAGATTCTGCCTAGTGTCGCCTCCTAGTGGACAGCAGCATAACACCCACGGTCCTGTGTCCCCCAATGAGGCGAAGGAGAAAAACATGCAGACTTGAATTAGGACAAAAAGAAAGCCCTCTACTCAATAATCCTTCAGATAAGGTGTGATCAGACAGGTTAAAAATGCCTACCACTTCTTGTTCCTCATGTTTCTCTCTTTTCTCTTTCCACAGCCCCCATCATCTATTGGACATATATGTCTTTACAGGAGATTTATAGATGATCTCTTCTTTGTCTGGACCGGCACCCAAGAGGAAACATCTACTTTTGTATCTGAATTAAACAATAATCCTTGGGGTCTTAGTTTTTCATCTAAAATATCCAATTTGAGCATTCAGTTCCTTGACCTCCTGTGATACCAATGTGATAAGAATGGCGTGTGGATGTGGATAGAATAGGTATAGAACAGGTAATCATAATTAGAATAGTGACCACAGGTCTTAACATTCCATATATATGTATCAGTACAATGTTGAAATATAAGAGGGTGAACTCTCCTTGACATTATGCTGTTATGGTGAGAACATGAGCTGAGCTTCTTGAGACATACATCCTGTAACAGGAACACAGATGGACGTCTTGAGACATACACATCCTGTGACAGGAACATACATCCTGGGACAGGAAAACAGATGGCTGCCTTGCACAGCCAGTCACAGGAAGAAGTGAATATCCTGTGACTGATGGTCACGTCATGAGAAAAGCTGGATCATGCCATCAGCACGTGATCATGGATTTTATAAAATGGTATAAATTAAGGAAGTCACGGTCAATGAGTGGGGGGGAAAACCTTTCCAACATGGACACGTCTGTGTGAAGCAAGCTGCGGTGTTGATCCCTTCTCACTGATTGTGACCTCCCCGATGAAGAGGGTGAAGCAGCTACAATAAGCAGTAAAGTATTGACGCTTATTCGCTATAGTTAAGTCTAGGTATAATTGGTATAATTTGTGTTAAGCCTGTATTTAATTGATGACAATTCATGTGCTACTTTGTAAACAAATAAATTTAATCTTGCTATAGAGAATGTTAATGTAAGTATGGGCTCTGCCCCAATCCAGGTAAATTTAGCAAGACACCTCCTGATCCAAAAATAAACCAGATGAAAAGATAATCACCTCCATGCATTTCAAGGCTGTGGATGTGAATAGCTATCTTGCATATCACGGCAGTCATCTTCCAGACTAGGTAATATTCCCTATGGACAGTATTGAAAAATTAGAAAAAATTGCAGTAGAGATGTGGACTTTATTAATGAACCTAGAACTTTGAAGATGAGATTCAAGGAAAAGGGATATACTGATAAATTATTAAGTGATGCATATAAGAAAGCCAAATGTTTATCCCAAGGAAAATGCTTGGAAATGATAAGCAATAAAGGGATTCCCGCTGGACCTACTAATGCGGCTAAAAGGGAGACTACTAAATCATTGAGTGCTGAATATAGTTTCATCACAACATTCAACCAATCTAGAGTTACCCTCAATCTATCGAAGAAGTATTGGTTCATTCTATCCAATGATACGATTTTAGGCAAACAGCTGCCGGCCAAACCAACGATCATATATACGGGGAGTCAAAATCTGAAAAATTTGATAGCACCTAGCTCCACATCATTGGTTAAAAATTATAAAAATATCAACTAAGGAACGAGATGGGTGCTTCAGATGTAGAACATCAAAATGCTTTTGTTTTGGGACCATTAATAACGGAATAAAAATTTTCAGTTTACACGCGACGGTGGAGACTTTTCAGATTAGATGCCAGACAGATTGTCACTCCTTATATGTGATATATTTGTTGGAGTGTACATGCGGCCTACAGTATGTAGGTCACACGATACAAATAATGCACATTAGACTAAATAAACATCGGCAAAACATCAGAAATGGATATTTGTTACATAGCGTGTCAAAGCATTTCTTAGAGCATCACAAAGATTCAAAGTATCTGCATCTTACGATTATTGATCATATAGAGGATACGGTGCATGATAGATATAACATGATGGTAAACCGTGAAAATCATTGGATCTACAAGCTAGGGATATTATCCCCGGTGGGTCTGAACCTCTCCCTCGAAAATATCATTAACATAGAATTGAAAAATGAATTGAGTGATATGTTAGATATTGATCTCTATCTGTTATTTATTAAGTTAACATATTGAGCACAATTAATATGAGCAGTAGTACTCATTTTATTGTCCCAAATTAATTTGTACGTCGATAGAAGGGAAGGGAAAAAAAATTGGGAATGTGTTTAAACTTTTTGTAAATTGTTAATTTTCCTTGTTTTAACATATACCGTATTTTTCAGATTATAAGACGCACTTTTGTTCCCCCAAATTTTGGGGGAAAGTGGGGGGTGCGTTTTATAATCTAAATATACAGATTATACTGAAGGGGATTTGAGGGGGCTCTAGAGCCTGTCCGGGGGCTGGGGGAGGCTGCAGGAGGCAGCGGGAGATCTCCTGCTCCCGCTCATATCATATTCACTGCCGCTGTCCATCACCGTGGTGCTGAAACCGCACCGCGGTGATGGACTGGAGGAGCAGCACATATTATATGTGCCTGCACCCTCCAGTGATGGCAGATGCCCCCCCTTTGTTTCATATGGCCCTCCATGCTGCAGCTCAGAGTAAAATAAAAAAGCTTTACTTACCTCCTCCAGCATTGATCTCCCGCTGTTTCCCCACTCTCCCTGCTGCCGCTGTGATCGGCACTGAGAAGCAGGAAGTGGAGGAGCACAGCGGAATGAGAGAGACCCGGAGGACAGCGCTGGAGGAAGGTGAGTAAAGAGTTTTTTATTTTACTCTGGGCAGCAGCATGGGGGCCAAAGCCAGGACAGGGGGGATTTGTGCAAGCCACAGGGGACGTGTGCCAGTCATGGGGGATATGTGCAAGCAGCATGGGGGACGTGTGCCAGCCATAGAGGACGAGTGCCAGCCACAGGGGACATGTGCCAGCCACACAGGACATGTGCCAGCCACACAGGACATGTGCCAGCCACACAGGATGTGTGCTAGCCACAGGGGACGTGTGCCAGTCACGGCGGATGTGCACTAGCAGCATAGTTAACGTGTGCCAGCCACAGGGGACATGTGCCAGCCACACAGGGTATGTGCCAGCCACGGGGGATGTGCGCAAGTAGCACGGGGGACGTGTGCCTGCTACAGGGGATGTGTGCCAGCCACAGGGAATGTTTGCCAGCCACTGGGGACATGTGACAGCAATGGGGAACGTGTGTCAGCCACGGGGGACATGTGCCAACCACAGGGGACGTGTGCCAGCCACAGGGGACGTTTGCCAGCCACAGGGGACGTGTGCCAGCCATGGAGGACATGTGCCAGCCACAGGGGATGTGTGCCAGCCACATAGGATGTGTGCCAGCCACAGGGGATGTGTGCCAGCCATGGGGGATGAGTGCCATCAATAGGGGATGTGTGCCAGCACAGGAAGACGTGTGCCAGCCATAGGGGACGTGTGCCAGCCATAGGGGACGTGTGCCAGCCATGGGGGACGTGTGCCAGCAATAGAGGACATGTGGCATCACTGGGGGATGTGTGCCAGCACAAGGGGGCTATATCCAATATAAGGGGGCCATATCCAGATTAAGGGGGCTAATTTAAGGATGGGGGGCTATATCCCAGGATGAGGGACAATGTACCAGGATGAGAGACATATAAGCTATATGATTTGTTAGATAGATACTGGCATTATAAGTAGGACCCCATTTAACATTAAACATTTTTTTTTCTCTTTTCCTTCAGCAAATTTGGGGGTGCGTCTTATAAAGCCAAAAATACGGCAGTTGTTGCTCAATTTATATTGTAGTATTTTACATATATACATAGTTTTTATTACGTAGTTTTATTCAGTATTGCTATTTTCTCTCTGTTATTAGCCAAATAAGGTTGGCCCTTGCAGTGTTTAATCTTTATACAATTGGCAATGGGGAATTGAGGATTAACTGAGTCATTTTATACACCTGTTGGTTAATTGTTTCAACTTCTATATAAAGTGTCTTTATAGTAGTACTGCCTATGACCTGATGAAGGCGTTATTCCCTTATTCGCTGAAACATGTTGTGAAGCCATCTGATTAACAAAGATTACAGAATAATAACTACGCTGGCTTGCTGTCATCTTGAGCCCTGTGAAAATCGCACTATTTTTGCACCTTATGAAGCCGATTGTCAACTATAATGTACAGCCAACAGCTGCTACATTTTCCATCAGAGGATGAGATTCACTTTTATCTCAGGTCAGTTTTAAAATGAACCTGTCACCTAGATAAACCACCCCAGGGTATCACTACCTGTGTTCCTGCACCTTCCTATTACTATACTAACTATCCCTCTCTCTCCTAAATGTGCTTTGTGACTGTTGTATAAAACGTTTTTATAACTTACTGATAGTATTTATAATGAAGAGGCGCCTACCATTACTAGCAACCCTGGGCGTCCTCTTTGGGTCCCTTTCGCCGCCTTCTCCAGTGTTTATCACGCCCCGATGGGCGTGATATTGAAATTAAAATGCGCGCCCCCAGCCTGCCTCGGAGCCATCTGAAGAGTTCCAGGTATGACGCCGAATGCGTAATTTCCGTTGCTCCGCAGCCCGATATCAAGCTGCGCATTGCGCATGCTCTGTGGTGCACATTAAGTCAGCTCATCACAGATGAGCTGACGTAATGTGCTCCACAGAGCAGGCGCAATGCACGGCCCTGAGGGCTGTAGAGTACCGGAAATTACGTGTTATTTAAGGGTGAAGCTAGCACATGTTGTACATGCATCTCTCCTTGAAAGCCAGAGAAATAGGGGTCATTTGAGACATTGTTCATAATAACAGCGTACTTTGATTAAAGAGTTTATTGAATGCTTTAAAATGGAAAGCAAAACCAGAGTGACATGAAAGAAGAAAGACTACAGTCATGGCCAAAAGTTTTGAGAATGACACCAAAATTATATTTTCACATGATCTGCTGCCCTCTGGTTTTTATTTGTGTTTGTCTGATGTTTATATCACATACAGAAATATAATTGCAATCATATTATGAGTATCAAAAAGTTATATTGACAGTTAGAATGAGTTAATGCAGCAAGTCAATATTTGCAGTGTTGACCCTTCTTCTTCAGGACCTCTGCAGTTCTCCCTGACATGCTCTCAATCAACTTCTGGACCAAATCCTGACTGATAGCAGTCCATTCTTGCATAATCAATGCTTGCATTTTGGCAGAATTTGTTGTTTTTTGTTTGTCCACCCGTCTCTTGATGATTGACCACAAGTTCTCAATGGGATTAAGATCTGGGGAGTTTCCAGGCCATGGACCCAAAATCTCTATGTTTTGATCCCTGAGCCATTTAGTTATCACCTTTGCTTTCTGACAAGATGCTCCATCATGCTGGAAAAGGCATTGTTGGGCGCCAAACTGCTCTTGGACAGTTGGGAGAAGTTGCTCTTGGAGGACATTCTGGTACCATTCTTTATTCATGGCTGTGTTTTTAGGCAAGACTGTGAGTGAGCCAAATCCTGTGAGACTTTACCCCAGTCCTCAGCAGTCCACTCCCTGTACCTTTTGCAGAATATCAGTCGGTCCCTGATGTTTTTTCTGGAGAGAAGTGGCTTCTGTGCTGCCCTCCTTGAAACAGGCCTTGCTCAAAGAGTTTCTGCCTCACAGTGCGTGCAGAAGCACTCACACCAGCCTGCTGCCATTCCAGAGCAAGCTCGGCACTGCTCTGGATCCCGGAGCTGAAACAGTTTTAAGATACGGTCCTGGCGCTTGCTGGTCTTTCTTGGGCACCCTGGAGCCTTTTTGACAACAATGGAAGCTCTCTCCTTGAAGTTCTTGATGATGCGATAGATTGATGACTGAGGTGCAATCTTTCTAGCTGCGATACTCTTCCCTGTTAGGCCATTTTTGTGCAGTGCAATCATGGCTGCACGTGTTTCTTTAGAGATAACCATGGTTAACTGAAGAGAAACAATGATACCAAGCACCAGCCTGCTTTTAAAGTGTCCAGTGGTGTCATTCTTACTTAATCATGACTGATTGATCGCCAGCCCTGTCCTCATTAACACCCACACCTGTGTTAATGGAACAATCACAAAAACGATGTTAGCTGCTCCTTTTAAGGCAGGACTGCAATGATGTTGAAATGTGTTTTGGGGTTAAAGTTCACTTTCTAGACAAATATTGACTCTGCAAGTAATTGCTGTTAAGCGATCACTCTTTATGACATTCTGGAGTATATGCAAATTGCAATTAGAAAAACTGAAGCAGTAGACTTTGTTAAAATTAATATTTGTATCATTCTCAAAACTTTTGGCCATGACTGTACTATTCGAATGGATCAAAGAATAGCCAGAATGGCAAAGGCTCAGCATATGATCACCTCCGGGATGATCAAAGATAGTCTCAAGTTACCTGTGAGTACTGTTAGTGCTGTAGAGTCAGAGTCGGTATAAAATGGGCCGACTCCTAAAATATATAATAAATTAGGTACAGTAGTTCAATGCTGAATATTTCATAGGAATTTGGGAAAGTTATGAAATGTCCTATAAATGGCTGTTCTATTCCTGATTTAAGGCTACATTCACACACAGCGTTTTTGCTGTGTTTTTTGAAGATACGTTTTTCAGCTGTAAAATGAGTTGAGCTTTTTAAAAAAAAAAAGCATCACTTTTTTTTTTTAACCATCATTTTTATTGCTTTTTTAAGAGCATAAAGATATACAACTTTTTCACATTAATGAGAGTATGAAGAAAGGCATCAAAACTTGCACATATGAAAGGTAAACGTATATCAGACAAATAAACACAATCTTGTCACAATTATAAATAGGGTAAACACTCTTGTTACCCTGTGTAAAGATTATTGAATGAGAAAAATAGAGAACAAGGAAGCGTGCACTACAACCCTAACCCCCAAGCTTAAAAGGCTGATTACCCATACATTTGATGATCCTAATCTAAATAACCCCCCCGAGAGAGTGTCTTATCTACTATATAATTAAGCTAGAAATTAGAGATAATATTAGTCAATTTATGTCGTCTAGTCACATTCTTTTCACTACAGTATTTATTCAAATTTTAACCGTCCTAACATACCATTAAGGTCTTCCAGTGCTTACCATGACAAATTTTTATAAGGCATCATAAGCAGTTTGATATTGGAAGTCAAGAGAATCTTATCTATGAATGGTCTCCATTTTAGAAAAAAATTTTCCGCCAATCTATCCACATTTCTCAGTGTTTCCATGGATTCTCTCGCACAAAATCTAGTCCTGGAACATAATCTTTGAGCCAATTTTGGAGCAGCAGTCTCTTTGCCACCATAACAATTGTATGGAATAGAATATGTGGTTGCCGACCATCCTCTCGTCCCTCCCTATATTGGAACAACCACAGCAATGGGTTCAGTCCGTCATTTGTTGCAAACAGATCTGAGGTCATCTCTCTTACTCTATCCCAAAATATTTGTGTCTCTACACAGGACCACATCCTATGTTCCAAATCCGTCCCAAACATTTTACATTTGGGACAATGGACCCATCGCCCTGGATTATTTGGTGTAGGTGGCAAATTAAAACCCTGTATTGTCCTATGCATGAGGCAAAACTGTGAGTCCCTCCATTTCTCATTAGTTATGTATTTCCTAACTAGCCTCCAGCCCTCTAGTATCTTTTGTGCTAGGTCAGGGTCCTCTAAATGTTTTTTCCACTTAGAAAACAGATTAGCCGAGCAGAGCGGCCTAAGAGTATTCTGTAGTTTCCCATAAAGATAGGATATGGATGTGTCCTCCTCTCTCAACATCAACAAATCATCCCAAAGCGAGTGGCTAATTTCTTTAGAGATATCAACTAAACTGGATCTGAGGAAACCTTTTATTTGTTGATATTGTAAAAGATGTGAGCTGGGGAGATCATATCTCGACAGAATCTCTTCACCCGTCAACCATCTCTTTTCTTCTCTATGCATAAGGTCACCCACCGTCAATATCCCCTTCGCCCCCCAAGCCCGAAAGAGCACATTCTCATAACCCAATTTAAATGCAGGGCAGGCCCATGGGTTTAAACCTTTAGAAATTTTCCAAGAGAGATTCATTTTTTTCCTTACCCCCTTCCACGTCAGTATTGTGTCTCTATAGATAGTTGTATATTTAATATTAGCTGGCAAGCTAGGTAATGGGGAATGTAGAAGTGAAGACAGATCCCATGATTTTAACATTTCTCCCTCCAGCTCAATGTCGGAGAACCTACTGGTTTTTTTTAACCCAGTCTACTACATTTCTTAATAAACATGCCAAATTGTACCCTCTAACATCTGGGAGCCGGAGTGCCCCCTCTAATTTTGGCTGTAATAGCGTGTTGAAGGCTATTCTAGGTTTCCTACCCCTCCATAGGAATTTGGAAAAAGCAGTGTTAATCCTCTTAATATCCACATGTTTCAACAGCAAAGGGATCGTCTGGAGCGGGTAGAGCAATCTTGCAAAACTTATCATCCTAATAAGGTGGCCATGTCCCAGCAAAGTCAGAGGAAAATTTCTCCACCCGAACAGCTCTATTTCAATTTTTGCTATAATCGGGGTAAAATTTAGTCTATAGATCTGCCCAGCTGTCCTTGCTAAATGAATACCTAGGTATTTGATACTATCCTTTTTCACTTTCATCCCACAAAATTTATCCCCAATCAAAGTGCCTTTGGCCTGCTTGATAAAAAGAATCTCACATTTGTCTCTATTTAGGCTAAGGCCGGATGAATTACCTAGGCTTTCAATATCTGAAAGAATGGATGGGAGGTCTCTTTCCGGATGTTGCAGAAATAAGATGATGTCATCTGCAAATAGTGATCATTTTACCTCCTTTCTCCCTACTTTTATACCTTCATAAGGGTTATGTGTTTCAAGAAGGACTGCGAGGGGCTCAATCGCTAAATTAAAAAGGAGAGGGGACAGAGGACATCCCTGGTGAGTTCCCTTTTCTAAGCTAAAGGTGTCCGAGAGGAAACCCGGTATGTTGACACAAGCCTTCGGGTTGGAATAGAGAGACCGGAGAAACTGCTGAAAGGGACCCACCAAACCAATACTATCCAGAACCGTATCCAGCCATGACCACCTGACATTGTCAAATGTCTTTTCGGCATCAAGGGTGATCATGGCTGGATTTTCCCCCACCTTTCCAGTCCGTCTCCCACTTCATCCAGCAGTAGCATCGCTTTCCTAACATTAGTGGTCGTCAAGCGCCCCTTTATGAAACCTGCCTGATGAGGTCAAATCAATTTTGGCAAAATTTGTGCTAACCTGTCGGCTAATATTTTGGACAGTAATTTGAGGTCTTGGTTGATGAGGGATATGGGCCTATAGCTCTCAGGGTCAGTCGGGGGCCTATCCGAATTTGGAATTAACTTTATGTGGGCCATATTCATTCTATCAGGAATTGGCGTACCTTGTAGTATAGCATTAAAAAGATCTTTTAGTACAGGGGAGATTTGTTCCTTCAATGATTTATAAAAGGCCCCATTAAAACCACCTGGACCAGGAGCCTTACCAGGGTTCAGTGACTTACTGGTGAGTTCTATCTCTTCCAATGATATGGGATTATTTAAAAAGTGCTTGTCGTCAGCTGATAACTTAGGTAGTTCAAGCATTGTTAACCATGGTCTCCCCTCCAACCCGGGCTCGTCTTTCTCTTTGTAAAGTGAAGCTTAGTATTTCCCTAGATATTGTGCAATATCTTTTGGATCAGACCAAATGTTGCCATGTTTATCTTTAATCATCCTAATCGGTGTGGAAATCTGTCTGCCCCTAGCCAACCGTGCCAACAAGCGACCAGCTTTGTCTCCGAACCTATGTAGGTCCAGCTCTAATCTGTTCTTATATAGGGACTCCCGCCTCTCAGCCCAAATGTCAAATTCTTTCTTGGCTAACAGCCATGATTCTTTGACCAAATCAGTCAGATTGTTTGTAAAGAATATAGGCCCCGCGTGCAGTAACACTGGCATTTAAGTATTGTTCTTTAACCCTATTTTTTAGTCTCATACTGTAAGCCATGATGTGCAATACCGTTTTTGCTGTTTCCCAAAACAGGTAAGGATCCAAGCGATGTTCATTGTTATACATAAAGAAGTCTGACCACCATTCCCTGAGACACCTGACAAAATTATCGTCTCTTACTAGAGTATCCGGGAACCTCCATAAATAATCAGTGCCTTTTTGATATGTATCTCTTGTTCCCATGACAATTGGGCTGTGATCAGAAATGACCATGCTCTCGACCGTTACCTCCGTCACTCTCTGGAATGTTAGGGGTGTGGTGAAGAACACGTCCAATCTCGACCAAGATTTGTGAGCATGCGAGTAGTGAGTAAACTCCCTATCCAAAGGATGGAGTGAACGCCAAGCATCGTTCATGTTACACTGGGAGAAAAGATCGTCTAAGAAATGTCCCCCACAAGGGAGCAAACCACGAGGGACACTGGGTCGCACAGGGAAGCTGTGTTGTCTGTCTTCACTTTCATCAACCACCATGTTAAAGTCACCTCCCACTACTCTATTACACTCCTGGTCAGTTAATAGTCGGGCTTGTAGTTTTTGTAAAAAGGGATTTTGAGCTACATTAGGGGCATAAATATTATATACACTAAACGTGTATTTTTGTATTTGGAGACTTAAATGGATCATTCTACCCTCCTGGTCTGTTTCGGAAGTCAGAACTGTGTGAGCTAGGGATTTGTTGATTAGTATGAGGACTCCAGCTTTTCTGTTGATCGCACTGGATCCATAAATCTCTCCCACTCACAGCTTCTTCAGTCTAAAAAAAGTCTTCAGTTGTCAGGTGGGTCTCCTGGAGCATGGCCACATCAGTGCGTAGATGTTTAAGGTGTCGGAGAACCATCATGTGTTTCGCGGGGAAACCAGCCCATTCACATTCCACAAGACCCACCTAACCATGATCACGCAGCAGGAGCAATTTCGTCAGAGGGTTATTTAGGACCGGTCGGGCTCGCCCCTATGTTGGGAGCCTTCATGTGCGACACTCATTTTTTTACCTAGGAAAAGTGACGGTTGTACTGCAGCTAGTAAGACATCTCTACCTTCCCCCAATAAACTCAATATATCACTCCTCCCTTTTTTATTTTCCCTCTCCCTCCCCATGGCGTAGCCTAGCGACTTCTTTTTCCTCTCTGATACCAGTCACTGCCGCCCCTAACCCGCCGCATAAACGAAACATATACATTGAAATAATATCATTCCGGCCAATCAAACCAGAGCCCCTTTTCCCATCGTAGCATTATCAGCAAACCCCGCCTCCCCATTCGACCTGGATTCGAGGGATCACATATGCAGAATATTCCTACTGCCTAGTTAGAACCTTAAAAGCAGAAAAAAAACAGATTATAAAGAAGGAAAGGCAAACAATGACAATAATTGGTGTCAAGAACTTCACTTCTCTTTGATCTCTTCAGCTGAGTATAATGTCAATCATATTCAGGCTTCTCAACTAAAGGAAAGAGTAAGAAAAAAAGAGGGAAATAAAGAGGAAAAAAAAAAAAAAAACACTTCACGAACTCCCGTTATTCCATCTGTTACTGCTATAAATCTGGGATAGTCTCGGACAAAGCAGAAGTGGCACCATAGCCCTTTCTTTTGCTGATCAGGATCAGGATCACACTGGCTTTTTCCTGTTCCCTCTCGCCCCCGATTGTCGTTGTTGCCTTGGCGTCGAAGGTCTCATTGCTCCCTCATCCAGGGCAGAATCTGAGCGCAGCCTGTAAGACCTAACAGAGTCCCGGTTGTCTCGTATGATTACTATCCATAACAGAATTTTGTTCAGTTGGATCATCCGTCCGTCTTGGGCTAATGGATCCCCCAGATCTCGGCGATGAGTTGTTTCTCTTGACCTCCGCCATCGCCTCCTTGGGGGCCGTGAAGGACAGCAGCACCCCTTCTGATGATCGAAACGTAAGGGTTGCAGGGTAGTTCAATTGAAAACGAGTATTTCTTTTATATAAAATTGTGCAAACTTTGCTGAAGGCTCTCCTGCATCTTGTCACCTCAATGGAATAGTCAGTAAAGACCAGTATTTTGTTTCCCATAACCACTAGGGGGTGCCTTTTAGCTTTGTAAGCCCGTAAAATTTCCTCTTTATCCCTATGGTTTAGGTACTTGTCAATGGCGTGTCGTGCTTTGTTCGCTTCTCTCCCTTGCACAGATTTATTCCCCTCTCCTTCTCCGCGCGAGTCTCTGGGTGGGCCAATTCTATGTGTGCGCTCTGTTTTACATCTGTGCGTTAGTCCTAAAGCTTTAGGCAATTCCACCTCAAATATCTCTTCCAATTGATTCAGAGGAATTGTTTCAGGGAGACTCACTATTTTCAGATTACTCCTACGTGCCCTATTCTCGATGTCATCAAGTTTATTGAGGGTGTACACAGCTTGTTTCTGCAGCGACTGTAACTGATTTTCTAGATGTATCACTCTGTCTTCTGCTGAAGAAATCCTGGCTTCCGCCTCATGAAGTTGCTGATCATGACTAACTAGCTTGGCATTTATCTCCTGGGTTGATGAAGTCACCAGATATGAGATTGCTTGCTTAAAATCATCAGGTAAATATTGGGCCAGCTCCTTAGCCAGAGTCTTATAGTCAATATGTAAATGTGAGTGGCCCCGTGCATATAGATCTCTGCATTTCTCTTCACCACTTACTTCCTCAGGCTGCTGTTGTGGTGAGGCTAGTTGTCCTTGGGTGGCTGTCATCTCCTGGTCCCTCACCCTGCTATGCTCCGTTGCCTCCATCTCCCCTTGATTCCCTGCAGGGAGGATCTCCCGTCTCTCCTGTCCCGAGGCGGCCGCCATTACTGTTTTTGCACCACTCTGCTCAGAGTCGCGTGCAGGGGCGCTCATCTCCCCCTCTCCGCCCCATGTGTCCATCGTGGCCATCCCTCCAGATCTGGTCCCGGTCATTACGGTGCGGGAGGACCAGCTGGGGCTCAGGGAATGCGGCTGATAACTGCGGCGGGCTGCGGAGCTTCCTCACACACAACCGCTCATGGAGGCGCCGGAATCGGAAGTCATCACCTTTTTTTTTACACACTTGCATTTTTTGAGCTCATAGATAATGGTTTCAATAGCAAAATCAGGTTAGAAAAATGCCACACAAACTGACATGCTCATTCTTTGTGAGGATCTGGGTTTTTTTAGCCCAAAAACGGATCCTCACAAAACGTTGTGTCTAAATGTCATATCTTGAAACCCATTGACTTTGCTGGGATGCCAAGAGTCACAGCATTTCACTGCGAAGAACAGATCCGCAAAAAATGCAGCAAAAACACTGTGTGAATATAGCTTAAGGATCTAGGCTTTGTCTTAGCTAAGTCTGTACTGCACTTCAGCACCAGTGAAGCTCCTCCTCTACAGGAAAGGGTAAAAAGTGAACACACTCAGAAAGAAAGGCCTGCACTCATCTGAGAATTGCTAGAGTGAACAGGATAACAAGATTAAGGTAATTACTTCTTAAAGCATATTTAAACTTTGAATAAATTGGGGTGTGGACTGCAAGCTCATGGTGCTGGTCGCTTGAACTGAGAGCTCCTGCAGGCATTGGCTCACAAGCAGCTTTAGCAGCAAGCACCTGGATCAAATTTCCGCCCAGTGAGGACTGACTGGTGATCTCATCATGCCCATGGGATCCTCCAGGAGAGTGGGGGAGCCACAGAAAGTGACCAACTTCTTTGCCCTGGAGAGGCCTTCTGCCCCCTCCCCCAGCATGGCTCCTGCTTCTTCTTCATCCTCCTCCCACTCCTTTCGGAGCCCTGCAGCAGGGATAGAACAGGATGATGACGATCACCAACAGGCACATGCAGCTCCTTCTGGGATCACGCAGATCATTTCAAGACAACCTGAAAGGTATGCTGGGGGAGCTGAGGAGGGATATATCATCACTGGGGGAGCACACTTCTCGCATAGAAGATGGCCGACTATGCTTCAGCACATAACGCTTTGGCAGACGATTATTCCATCATGGAGAAGGAGATGTCTCAGTTGAAATATAAAATTTCGCCTCCCTGAAACTTTCGTCCCTGAAACAGTGGGAGATGGGGAGATTGCTTCTACTGCTACAGCATTTATCCAGCATGTCCTCCCTGAGACAACCGTGAGTGATCTACGTATAAAAAAAAACATATAGACTACCTAAGCCGCCTTATGTGAACAAATCATTGCCCAGAGTTTGTTCTAGTCTGCCTCTGCAGCTAAACCACAAAGGAAGCCCTTCTACTAGCCCTGAGGAGGAAGCCCAGCCTCCCTGAAACGTTTGCTGCATTCTCTGTCTACCCGGACCTCTCCCCAGGCACCCTGGAAAGACGCAGAGAATTTGCACCCTACTGCAAGGTCCTACGAGATCAGGGAGTTCTCTACAGTTGGGGTTCCCCTGTTAGAATTTGCTTCAAATATAAGGGGCTCTCATGACGTGTTAGACTCCCCCAAACAGCTGGGGGAAAGCCTTAAAGTCCTGGAACTTGTTTCCTACTACAGGATCAAGCACCTCCAACCTTTCCCCATGGCCAACAAGAGGTCGGTTACTTCTGATTGGGAAAAAGTTGGCTGAACGCCGACATGACTGTTTTTTCCTACCTCATCTCCTGCGGTAGTTCAGCTCTCCAGTCTGTTTTGCTTATGCCCATCCAGGCTGGGCGGTTTGCCTGCGCACCCTTGTGCGCAAGTCTTTTGCCCCCTCCACCAGGCTTTTGCCTGAACCCCAGGTTTACATATGTGTTCCCCTGTGTTGTTTCCTCTCCCCTCCCCTTTTCAGCCAGGTTATCTGCCATCGGACTTGTTTGCACTAACTTGGACTTTCCACCATGAGTATAAAAATTGTGTCCCTTAATGTTAAAGGACATATCTCGCCCGCAAAACGCTCCATGTTTTGGCGAGAAGCTCAAAAATCTAGAGCGGATGTGTTGTGTATTTAAAAGACACACCTAATATAGGAGGACAATGCGAGACTTCATCATTATTTATTCCCTCACGCCTTTTTCTCCAACCACACCCAAAGAAGGCGGGAGTTTGTATCTTAATCAAGAACTCTGCAATTTAGGTCAATTAATTTATTGATTAATTTATTGATCTGTCCAGTACATTTGTAATTCTGACATGTTGTATCTCTGGGTCTGAGGTTATGCTAGCATCTGTCTATGCTCCAAATCATGCCCAACTTAAGTTTCCCCGGGGTTTCTATAAGAGGGGAACGGATGTGTCTAGAGGCCTACACATCATCTGCGGAGATTTTAACATACCTTCCCAGAGAGATTTGGATTCATCAAGCAGCTCTGCTCCGGGGGATGGGAGTTGGGGCCACTTTGCTGGGAGCTTCGCCTCCACGACATCTGGTGCTACCTTCATACGTCAGAAAGAGATTATTCTGTTTTCTCGCACAGGCACAGGTCATACTACCAGATTGAATATGTTTTGGTAGATAGTTGTACCATGCTGGCCTGTGCCTCAGCAGAGGTGGGACTGATCACGTGGTCGAACCACGCACCGGTGAGTCTGGAGGTGCAGTTGGTTGAACAGCGGTCCCCCCCCACAGAGCTGGAGACTTAACCCCAGCCTTCTGTCAGATCAGGGGTTTAAAGATGACGTTCAAAAGAAATTTCTTGAGTTCTTCCAACTAAATGATAACAGAGAGGTATCTGATCAGACCCTTTGGGACTTCAATTCAAAGTAAAACTATCTAATTTTACAAACGTTGTATGTCGTCTGTACTAATGATTTATGCAAAGTTTGTTTTATTTTGATCTAAAATTATACAATTTGGAAAATAAGTATTTGATACACTGTCGATTCTGCAAGTTTTCCAACCTACAAAGAATGGAGAGGTCTGTAATTTTTACCATAGGTACACTTCAACTGTGAGAGAGAGAGAACATTTACAGGAAATATAGACCTCTGTAATTGCAAACAAAGGTTTCTGTACCAAATATTAAGTTCTGTTTTTCTTATTGTATCAAATACCTATTTCATGCAATAAAATGCAAATTATTTAAATCATACAATGTGATTTTCTGGATTTTTTTTTAGATTCTGTCTTTCACAGCTGAAGTGTTTTTACAATAACAATTACACAGTTCTCCATTCTATGTAGGTGGGAAAACTTGCAAAACTGTCAGTGTATCAAATACTTATTTTCCCCACTGTACATGGTTCCCTATTCTTGCTGGCATTATAATATACATCATTTTTTTTTATAGAACAAAATTATTTTAAGAGTGAATTTATATGATTACAAAATGCCTAAGAAGCTTCCTATGAAGTCAGCTGTATTTGAGCATTTCACAGTGACTCAAGATGAAAAATAGTTTGTGTGTCAATGTATGATAAGTCTCTATAATGTGAGATAATGCGCAATAGGGTCTTATCTTTTTAGGAAAAGATCAATGTGAAAAAAACTGACGGAATCTGCTCACCTTATGAGGTTATGTGCACCCACAACCAAGTTTGAGCGCTTAGAGGTCAGCTGCTGCAGGATCCACACATCCACGGGTCACCACGGTTCAAAATTATGCTCTTAGGACGATTTGCTGCAGGATCCGCGCTGCTAATAAAGTAAAACCAGAAGACCGGAGTGTCTGGAAAAGATGTAGCTTTTATCCGACGCGTTTCGGAGCCAAACCCAGCTCCTTCTTCAGGGACAATCATGAGTGCCTCCCCCCAGCATCACTAGCATGAATGTGAGCCCCCTCCCCCCCAGCATGTATGTGAGCCCCTCCACCCAGCATGTATGTGAGCCCCCTCCTACCCAGCATGTATGTGAGCCCCCTCCCACCCACCATGTATGTTAACCCCCTCAGCATGTGAACCCCTCCCCCAGCATCACCAGCATGTATGTGAGCCCTGTCCCACCAGCATCCCCAGCATGTATGTGAGCCCCCTCCCCCCCAGCATGTATGTAAGCCCCCTCCCTCCCAGTATATGAGCCCCCTCCCTCCCAGCATGTATATGAGCACCCTCCCCCTAAGCATGTATGTGAGCCCCTCCCCCCCACCATGTATGTGAGCCCTCTCCCACCCCCCAGCATCACTAGCATGTATGTGAGCCCCATCCCCCCAGCTTGTATGTAAACACCCTCCCCCAGCATATATTTGAGCCCCCTCCTCCCCAGCATGTATGTGAGGCTCCCCCCCCCCCCAGTATGAATGTGAGCCCCTTCCTCCCCAGCATGTATGTGAGCTCCCACTATCTTCAACTCTAGGAGCACTCACCTTGAAATTTCCCTTTTCCTGGCTTCTGTGTTCTCTGGCTCCAGGCCTTCTTCCTCCTCCACCGGGCTCTGCTGTGACGTCAGCTGCAGAGTGAGGAGATGATCTCATCTCACTGCAGGGAAGCCGTGGTTGCAGCACTTCGGACACAGGGAGCTGATTGGCGACTCCTGTGACCCCGGAAATGAAGGTGGTGGGACTTCCTGGGTCAGTCAGACAACTCCGTGTGTCAGTAATTATTAATGGATATGTATCCGCCCCTGCACCCCTATCCCCCCTCCCAAAAGACATTGGATCTCCTGGATTGTCTAACAAAGAGGAGGTTAAAATAAAATAAAAAAAAATAAAAAAAATTGTCCCAGTCTTGGTGCCGCCTCCAGCAGCCCGGCGGCCTAGGCAAGTGTCCTCCAGTGCCTACTGGCTAATACGGCTCTGCATACATCTTATTTTGAAGGACGGTGTACCGTTATTATTTCCACGACCAGCTTTTACAGATCTTAATGGAGAAATTGCTCGGAAACTTGGAAGTATTAGAAAATGAGTGATTGAAGAAGCCCTTAAACAAAGGGAAGATCTTAAAAAGACTCTCAAAAGATACCTGCACATGTCACAGAGTGAACTATTTTGCCATCAATGTTCAATATGTTTGTGACAACAAAGAAATTGTTTCCAAGACAGTGGCAGTAAAAGATACTAAAGCTCATCACACCAGCCAGTTTCTGCAGGCCTTATGGCTATTGTAACAGACAATGCTTCAAACAAGATAAGTACAATTAAACTGATGAATGAGAGTAATGAAGATTAACAACAGCTGGAAGAAAATTTAGGATTCAGTATGTTTGCTTGAGATGGAAGGCCACAGTGCTGTTATTGTAACTGAGGAACAAACAGATATTACTACAGAAGAACAGCTAAACGATACTTTAGAATTAGATGATCTTGTTGAAGCTGCTTCAAAACACTTTCATACTCATCACACGTGCTGTTGTGCACACGCTGCAGCTGACAATTAGAGTCTGCAAAGGGACATGCTGGAAATCTGATTGGAAAAGTGAGGAAATTGGTTATTGCCGCTAGAATCCCTAAAATTGATTCCATCTTGAAGAGATGTGCTGGGAAAGGGGCAATTGTCGATCAGCCACTCAGGGGGCAGCACTTATTAACGATTGAGAGACTGCTTGAACTAAAACCGTTTCTCATAGATATGGCGAACCGTCAGGTAACCCTAAAAAAATTACAAGCTGAGGATTTAACTCATGGCTTTTTCATAAAGGGAGTGGAAGAACTTGCTATTTTGCCTGTCCCAAAGAGGAGGTTTAATCTCAGATGAAATTTTGGCTTCAATGAAATGGAGAGAGACACAGCTATTGGAAAATAAAATTCTTCTGGCAGCTGTTTATGTGGACCCAAGTTATCGTATACTGCTGGATGATCAACAACTTACTAAAGGAAAAGAAGCTTAAACTGAGATAGCAGTGCTACTGCTGCCATATCTTCATCCTCATCAGATGAGGAGTTTAAAGGGAACCTGACCCCCAAAAATCAGCCCCCAGCCTATTTATGTGAATGAATTAATGCAAAAAAGTAGCTCGACCTCGCCTCCAATGATCCGATCCCAGGTGTGCAAAGTGTCTGGTAACCACCAGGTCCATAGACAAATTCAAAGAAGTTCAGCACACTGGGTCCATGTTTCCTCAATGGATTATTTCTTTATTTGGTGCTCACATGAAAATTAAAGCAGCATCTTGCGGGGGCAACCCGGTCAGACGCGTTTCGATAAACTTTATCAATGACATGCACCTCAAGACACACAGACAATATATATTGACAATTAAAGACAAGTAAGCACACATGTGAATCCTCAGTCTATACGAGGTAAGTTAGGGCATGGTGTTCCCATTGTAAGGGCCACTTTACACACACCAACTTATCTGTCCAACTTCTGACCAACTTGCTGGTTGCAGTGAAATCATGGACACATTGCTCCATTTTGTGGCTGTGTACAAATGTAACAATGTGTCCATGATTTCACTGCAACCAGCAAGTTGGTCAGAAGTTGAACAGATAAGTTGGTGTGTGTAAAGTGGCCATAAGTGCAACCTGCAATCCAAGGAAAGAATGAAGGAAAGCTCCTAGAAGGAAGACTCTTAAAGGAAAGCTCCTATAAGGAAAACTCCTTAAATGGTCAATGTGAAACATGTACATCATTCCTTCATATGATGACACAATGGTAATGAGATTTATGACATGGCAAATGATTGCCTTCATGATATGACAATAAATTGATATTATGATGTACAGTTCACACAGAAAGATCACAATTAGTCAAAACACAATATGTATAATTTAAGTGCAGAAAACAGATGTAGAGTTGTTCATAATTTTATTGCATATGTCCCGTATATATAAAAGGGGAGATGAAATTTACTGAGTAAGATCATTGATATTGTACGAATACATGAAATCACTTTTATAATTTAAACCTGCTGGAAATCTTGTTCCTAGACGCAGGATCCACAAACCTTCTCTGTTCAGAAGTTTGCGATCCCAGTCTCCCCCACGGCTTATGGACATGTTCAATTCCTCTAACCGCTATCCCATCTGTCCTGCCATTATGCTTCTCCAAGAAATGTCTGGACAAACCTGACAGGGACTTGCGGCTGCTGGCTGTGGATACATCGGCAACCGTAACATGCTCTGATATCCTTCTTTTTAGGGACGACTAGTACAGCCCACGTAGTCCAAACTGCAAACCGTGCAGGATGCCAAATAAACTACATGGTCAGAACAACAATTAATGTAGGTTCTAATCCTGTGTGTCTCTTGTGTATGTCTATTTGTGAAGGAATCACTTTTTTTCATGTATTTACATAGACCACATCTAGTTTATCCACATTTGTAATTTCCAGAATATCGTATCCAGGAGGGTGCGGGCTTAGCGATATTGTCACGAAAAGTGCTGGGGGAGATATAACTTGCTACGTTCCTGCCTTTTCTCAGTACACATTTGAAACCTTGTTCCAGTACCTTATTTAGGTCCGCATCCTGGTACATCATTGGAATATATTTATGCAAGATACAGTTGTGGCCAAAAGTATTGACACCCCTGTAATTCTGTTAGATAATACTCAGTTTCTTCCTGAAAATAATTGCAATCACAAATTCTTTGGTATTATTATCTTCATTTAATTTGTCTTAAATGAAAAAACACAAAAGAGAATGAAGCAAAAAGCAAAGTATTGATCATTTCACACAAAACTCCAAAAATGGGCCGGGCAAAAGTATTGGCACCCTCAGCCTAATACTTGGTTGCACAACCTTTAGCCAAAATAACTGCGATCAACCGCTTCCGGTAAATATCAATGAGTTTCTTACAATGCTCTGCTGGAGTTTTGGACCATTCTTCTTTGGCAAACTGCTCCAGGTCCCTGATATTTGAAGGTGCCTTCTCCAAACTGCCATTTTTAGATCTTTCCACAGGTGTTCTATCGGATTCAGGTCTGGACTCATTGCTGGCCATCTTAGAAGTCTCCAGTGCTTTCTCTTAAACCATTTTCTAGTGCTTTTTGAAGTGTGTTTTGGGTCATTGTCCTGCTGGAAGACCCATGACCTCTGAGGGAGGCCCAGCTTTCTCACACTGGGCCCTACATTATGCTGGAAAATTTGTTGGTAGTCTTCAGACTTCATAATGCCATGCACACAGTCAAGCAGTCCAGTGCCAGAGGCAGCAAAGCAACCCCAAAACATCAGGGAACCTCCGCCAGGTTTGACTGTAGGGACCATGTAGGGAGCATTTCCTTGAATGCCTTTTTTCCCTGTAAACTCTATGTTGATGCCTTTGCCCAAAAAGCTCTACTTTTGTCTCATCTGCCCTGAAAACATTCTTCCAAAACGTTGTAGGCTTTCTCAGGTAAGTTTTGGCAAACTCCAGCCTGGCTTTCTTATGTCTCGGGGTAAGAAGTGGGGTCTTCCTGGGTCTCCTACCATACAGTCCCTTTTCATTCAGATGCCGATGGATAGTACGGGTTGACACTGTTGCACCCTCGGACTGCAGGGCAGCTTGAACTTGTTTGGATGTTAGTCGAGGTTCTTTATCCACCATCCGCACAATCTTGCGTTGAAATCTCTTGTCAATTTTTCTTTTCCGTCCACATATAGGGAAATTAGCCACAGTGCCATGGGCTTTAAACTTCTTGATGACACTGCGCACGGTAGACACAGGTACATTCAGGTCTTTGGAGATGGACTTGTAGCCTTGAGATTGCTCATGCTTCCTCACAATTTGGTTTCTCAAGTCCTCAGACAGTTCTTTGGTCTTCTTTATTTTCTCCATGATCAATGTGGTACACACAAGGAGACAGGACAGAGGTTGAGTCAACTTTAATCCATGTCAACTGGCTGCAAGTGTGATTTAGTTATTGCCAACACCTGTTAGGTGCCACAGGTTAAGTTACAGGAGCTGTTAATTACACAAATTAGAGAAGCATCACATGATTTTTCTAACAGTGGCAATACTTTTGTCTACCCCATTTTTTATGTTTGGTGTAGAATTAGATCCAATTTGGCTTTAGGACAACTCTTTTTGTGTTTTTTCATTGAAGACAAATTAAATGAAGATAATAATACCAAAGAATTTGTGATTGCTATCATTTTCAGGAAGAAACTGAGTATTATCTGACAGAACAGCAGGGGTGTCAATACTTTTGGCCACAACTGTAGATGCTATATCCTTGAAATCTGCACAGTAAGGGGTTGTGAAAGTTACGCCCTGACATCTTTGAGACGGTTTGCTGACCCAATTTTTTTGGGGGTATAAAACAGCAAATCATCTCATGGCAGCTACGGCAGCTCATCAAGCTGCTGTAAAGTAAACTCGCGCATGCACAATGCGCATCACAAGGTCCTCCCTACACCCAATGGGTGTACGACATCACTATAGCCGGATATGACGCGAATCGCGTCATACCGGCTATACCGCTCATGGTGGAGGGTGAGGGAGATCACAATACCTTAGCACGCCCATCTGGGCATGAATAATTGATGTGCAGGCGGCGATGAGAAGCCACAGGGAATGCCCTGTGTGACTTCTCAAGATCTGAAGGTAAAAAAAGCAGTTTTATAAACTTTACAAATCCCACAAAGGGATGCCTACAATGCTATACTGGTGGTGCAGGTACAGGTATAAATAGTAAAACAAAGAGATAAGCGGCACTCGTGCTTCTTGAGTAATTCCGGTGTTTATTTAACGTGCAGGCATAACACTGGAGCTGTGTTCGTGGGGAGGGGGAAGCTGAGGGCGACGGCTACCGTTTCGCGGGGATATCCGCTTGTGCCCATTTCTATATAGGGAAGACAGTTCGTCCCCTATTCAACAGATTTAGGGAACACTACAATTCTATAACTTCAGGGAAAGGTTGTCCCCGTTTAATCTCTCACATCAGGGACTGCCATTCTGGCAATCCAGAAGTGTTAACTTTTATGGGAATAGAAAAGCCCTTTTTGTCTCCTAGAGGAGGAGACTTCAATAGGCACCTTCTGCAGGTTGAGTCAAAATTGATAATAGCTACAGACGCTTTAGGTCCAAATGGGCTGAATGATAAAATTGACATGTCTGTGTTCCTGTAAATCCTGAGGCAGTTAGTTTTATTCTTTACAACTTGGTATTTTGCATAATAGAATGGTCTCTCATTATTAGGGTTTTGGTGAAAGGAAAATATGGTACAATTCATTATATATAGACTGGAATCAACTCCTCTGTCCCTCAATATATGTGCTTAGAGATCACGCTCATCACACATTTCTCTTTTAATAACGGGGAAATATAGAGTAAATGGGATAATAAAAGAACGCTTGAGACTATTACCAGTGAACACCGGGTCTCAGCTATATACCATGTCATTAAGATTAGTGCCATTGGTAAATATAGTGTACTTTCTTGTTTTATCACATCAAAGTAATATAATTGAACTATTTTAATTTCTATGCTCTATATCTACGCTCTAATATCTCCCATTTTCTGAATAACAATAACAAATAACAGAAACTAATCCGTTTAGCATAGAGATAATGTGCAGTGATGTTATGTGAATCGGCATTCATTTATAAGGTCTGAGGCTTGTCTTGTGAATCGTTGAATCCAGTTTTGCAACTAGACATGCCTTATCCACCACGGCTTCTCTGCAGCAATCATTGTAAGTTAATATCATCATATCTGCTTGTTATTTTCTACACTAATATGTAGTTTATCTCTGTGTAGCTCCACTGTTAGTCTTTTAATATGTGTTGCATGTAAATTTGATAAGTTTCAGCCATTGTGGCTTTTTAATTATGTTCACCTGGGGAATTTGTAGTTACCACCTATATAGAGGTGGCGTCACTGACCCCTTGTAGAGCCCGTAGAAGCGGATATCCCCGCGAAACGGTAGCCGTCGCCCTCAGCTTCCCCCTCCCCACGAACACAGCTCCAGTGTTATGCCTGCACGTTAAATAAACACCGGAATTACTCAAGAAGCACGAGTGCCGCTTATCTCTTTGTTTTACTATGTGCTCTTTTGCTGAATAGCAGAGCAACGTGCTTCCACCCTCATCGCTTGGTTCCAGGAGGAAAATCAGGTCAGTGCCAGGTTATCTCTTGTACTCTGGACAGGTATAAATAGGCTGGGGGCTGATTTTTAAGGGTCAGGTTCCCTTTAACTTTGACAAGTAGTTTGGATGAAATGGAGCAGGCAAATCGTTGCCGCAAGGAAAAAGATTTCAGCAACATTTTTCAGTTACTCTCAAAGAAATAGAAAAATTCAACCGTTCATCAAAACTGTGTTATGGCAATAAATAGTTAATAATTTATATTATTTTTTAGAAGACATTCAGAAATCTCTTAGTACAGGCTAGAGGCCTGTTTGTAGGAAAGAGGCCTTGCACTTTTCCCTATAGCCCTCTCTCCTTCTTCCCTCCCTCTGTGTCTCAGATGTTATATAAATGTTGTGGCTTAGAGGTAGCTGCACTGAAGCTCTTATCAGAATGTCTTCGGACTGAATGTACACTTCGAGGCTAGTTTAAACTAACACACAGAATATAATTGAATGTTTTTTCAGAATAAAATGTATATTCAGCATAATATGATGCAATTACCTAGCAACACCCTTTTTAACATCCCTTTAATAAGTAATAAAACTGCTAACCCCTCCTAAAATAAAGGTCTTTGTCATTAAGCTCTACATTGACATGGCTGTCAGCATGGTTCTTTTCGGTGACGTTCACGCACTCAAGACAAAGCATCCAATTTGGCGGCAGACAATTAAGATGACAGCCTCACCCGAAAGGTGTGGGGGGCATCCATTACAGTTGGCGCACCAGCGTGGGGCTAGGGCGAGACATCCAGGGGACGACAGCCACAACTGATCCTTCATTCCCAGGACGGACCATACACGAGGGGTAGACCTGCAGGCTACAAAGAGGTAAGAAAATTATTTATCTTACCTAAGACCCTCCTGTGTCTCCGTGCAGGGATGATGAAGGTAGCTGGCTGTCAGACTCGGACAGATGACCGGATCTGAGAAGTCTTAGCCCTTGCAACCTAATCCTGAGTGAGTTTATCTGTGTTTATGTCAGTGCTATCATTGCTACAGTTTCAGTACATAGAAAAAAAAGAGAGAAAGGCACGGAGACAGAGAGACGGGGCTGAGTGGGGAGATTCTGTTTCCCTGGTTGTCCAGCTCTATTCCCAGGGGATAGAGCTGATGGTTTGTCGACCCCTAATAGGGTTGATGGTTTCTGGCCCTTGAAAGGGGGGACGATGGGTTATTCCACTACTGGTGTTCCAGCCTCTGATACAGCTGATGGTTTGTTCACCCAGCGCGCGCAAGCTAAGGACAGAGTGCAGTCCTGGCTGCGGTGGTGGACGGGTACGTAATTTACGTAAATTTTGGTAGTGATGAGATTGTTCCGTTCTCTCCAGTGCCGCTTGTGTAGACAAGGTAGCAATTACGCCCGCTGGCTGGATAATAAATCGTGTTACTGACGTGCCATATGCACAGGAAGAAACTGGTTATATAGCAATCCCTGGCACTTCTCCAGTACTCAAGGTGTTCAGACAGAATATACATGCCCAGCTAACGACAGTCAATCCGCAAAGAGTCTTGTTGCAAGAAGTATATGTAAGAAAGTTATATGACCCAGTTGTTGCCCCACTGAGGTGTAGAGGGGGCCGACACAGTTTGGTGACAACAATACCAGTTCCAGGACTCTGACTAACTGCTTTCCTAACACCACTGACTGGTTTCCATAATGTGCACACAGTGTAAGCAAGGTATGAAGCTTGCTATTTCTGCTGACTTGGTTACAGACCCATTTCACCTCTCTTCTCCCTCCCAAGGTTTAGAGTGTTCAGAATAAACTTTAATGCCCGGCTCACTGAAGGTATCCCAGTTGACTCCCCTTTATACAACCCTGCTGACAGTGGTTATCTTGAGGGGTGGACAGTTATAGCCAAGATAGAAGCATAGAGACTTGGGTTTAAGCTATAATACGGGTGTTAATCAGTCAAAACCTCAGCAAGTTACCCCCAAGAGACCTTGTGGCAGAGAGGAAAGTAAAGAAAGTATGTGAAAAGAAAGGGAAGAAGTAGGTAGCAAGAAGGGGAGGGAAGACTGTGTTTTATGATTATTTGTTAGGACGCATTAGCTTTAATACGGGAACGCAGGCTGTCAGTATAGGTAAGGACAGGCGTCCTCTCCAAGAAGGAGGGAAGACCGGTGTACCGCGGCATAAGTATTTGCTGGGATAGAGACACCGGTAAATAGTGATTTAAGATGTTGCGTCTTTTCAAGGAAAAGCACAGTCTCCCTCCGGCAGGAAAACAACAACGGCCATTAATATGGTCCGTGAAAGAGAAGGGGAAAAGTATGTTAAAAATGCAAACAAGCACAATTAGAAGGCTATGAGGAAGTTAAAAGGGGAAGGAGGGTGCTGTAATGCTATATGGTTATGTGTGTATAACTTTAGGTGGCTATAACCACCATAGGAGGCTGTGAATGGTGCACATAGTGTTGAATAAAGCTGTAATCAGGGCCCCTGTGTATACTGTATGTATGCTGAGATGTGAGATGTAATGTCAGGGTTGATTATTTTCTTGTCTATATGTGACTGTATGTTTTGTATCACGCGTGATGTGAGCAGGTGTGAGCGATTCCTAGGGAGAACGCTACCTTATAATGTGTGTATGTTCCCCTTGGCATATTCATAATATTCATTTTCTGCCAATATTCATTCCGTCCAAGGTTAGAATTGTGCGCAGATATTTTCTCTTCCCCCTCCCCTTCAGTACCTGAAGGGAGGGGGTAGGATCGAGTCTGCACTAGCGTGTTTATTTTACATGCTGGACAGTCACCCAGCTTTCTATAAGATTGAGATCCTGAATGGAAAGCAGGAATTTCTTTTCATTTTTGGCTGTGAACATTAAGAATCATAATTGTTTACTGTGTATTTAGTTGGAAGCTAGTAATATTGCCTATTATTGGACGCAATAATAGTTATTTTGGACAGTTTTTGTACATTCCTGCTCGAGGTCCTACAGAATTAGGTTTTACTGACTTTCATACAGGGATTATTCTATTTTATTTTATACTGACACACTGTCTTCTTGTTTGTGTTGTGTTAATATTCTTTAGACACTATGATAACTATTCGGGATATTTTTTGTATATTTCTGTCTGAATTTTACGGAGGAACAATTGTTTTAGAAGAGGCATAGAGAACAGTTAATAATACTTAGTATATGTGTGTTAAATCTTCAGATTCTAATCCCATTGTTTTCTAAAGTAGTTTTTTTTTTTTTGTTATGGCGTTGGCTCCAGGTGGGAGATGGACAGAAACCTCCACCCAGAGTGTTCCCCCCATCTTAGGAATGTAAGACTCAGAGGAAGTTTTGCCCATCAGAACTTCCAGTGGCGGCCATCTTACACCACCCAAAAGGCCTGTTAACAGTGAGACTACATCACAGTTAGTTCGACTACCAGTTTATATATCCAGTTATGATTATACAAGAATAATGTATTTATATCTTTACTCTGATATCTTCTGATTCACTCATGCGAAGGGGGGATGGAGACATATATGGAGACATTTATAACAGAATTTTAATGGGTTTTTGGTGAAGCATCAAACAGTTATAGTTTATAAATATAGCGCCAATATATTCTGCAGTGCTGTATTATTTGTTGCCTAGCTATCAATATAATTAGTAGAGAATTGTAATAAGAATTTTGTTGAATAAGTATTTTTCTGATTTTTGAAACTAATACAAATTCTTCAGTGTTTTATTTCAGAAGTATGTATAGGAGAGATGATCTTACACTGGACACCGGTAGGATCCTCGCATGAGGTAATCAGAGCAATTGATTCTGAGTTTTTGTACTTTTGTGAGTAGGTGGAGCTTCTTCTAAGTACAATTCTTACAATGACGGTAAGCATATTGAATGCAGAATTGGTAAATCACGGTGAGGCAGACACCATGTTGCCAGTCTAGGATGGTATAATCACGCTGACAATCACTACAGGTGACCCCTAGAGGTAGAGGGCAAGGTACAATTTGAAGTTAAAATAAGTTATTCTAGGTAGTGGCGGGAGGTTATCCATCCCAGCCTTGTTACGTCTGGCTGGCTAAGCACCCCTTTGGTATCAGACTGCCCGACAGAACTAAATAAATACTAAAGGAACAAAAAGGGAGTCGTGCTGAAGGATGGGAAAAAGGACAGGCCATGATGACGTCTCTCTTCAACAAAAGTTAGAATAGTCTTTGCTTGACCCAACCGGTCACGAGTGTAGTCAGATGAATACTTCCTGGTTCACTTCTGGTTGCAGGTAAGGCCTTGTGTACAATCCTGCATTATTCTCACGCACAACACAACTAAGAAAGGTAAGAATAATAAGCAGCAGCCGCTCCACAAGCTTTAAGAATTGCAAATAGGGTGCGGACAAGGAGAGAAAAGTTATAAACATGTCCTAGTAGGTGTGGATCTCTCTCTCCTATATAAAATACCATAAGATGTCTAATATATTGGTTAAGAATGTTCTGAAGCAGAGTAAGTAGGTAAATGAGTAAATATATATGTAAATAAGAATATGGTAGTTGTATAATAAATAATTGGAAGTTTTCCCAGATATCCAGTTACCTTTTTGACCTGTTTTTTCAGGAAAGCAGAGACCACTGATGATAAGTACACAGTAATTATATTGTCTAATGTTATACTATATGTTATATTTGTTTGGCTTTACATTGTATCATATTGTTTTATTTGTGCTCTGACAGACCTGCTGAGACCTGTTTCAATTATAGACTATTGACAGTGTATCTAGTGACCCTCATAATTATATATATATATATATATATATATATATATATATATATATGTTGACTGAGCAATTGCTGTATATGTTTATGGAAGGTAATGGACTAAACAACACTTTACAAACAAACTGAAGAATGTATATAAGATCAGGGATAAGTTAAGGACATGTTAGTGGTGAGTCCGACGATGGGTATGGGGGCACCACAGGTGTTTCAGAAGGGTGCCAGACCCTAAGCTGGTTAGGTAGGTTTCAGCTTTAAGGACATTACTAGGGTACTATTAGGGTGGGTAATTCATTTATAATTGTTGTAAATCTATGTTTAGTATTATAACTATCTTTGGGTGACAATTATTTTGATATTTTATCATAGAAAATGATTTTGATTGTATGTAGATCCTTATATAGAATTATTTGGACATGAAACCATAATAGTATGAGTTAGAATGTTATGATTTGTTTTTCAAAGCAAGAATGTATGTTTCCGTAATATAAATATCTTTCCTCTTCCTCTTAGGGATAATTGTATTTTCAATTTCAAACGGGGATACCATATTTTTTTACATTTTTTTCCTTAAAAGTGGTTGTAATACGTAATATTAGATGATAAGATACTCAGGGGGGTGCACTTATATTCTTAAGGTTTATGTAAAATTTTGTGATTTTTTTTGGTTTGAAGGTATTACTATGTCATAGAAGTTATGAAATGTACACAATTTTTATGAATTATTGGTTGAAAATGTTTGTCCAAGTAACTAGATTCCCCGAATAGGCTTCTCTTATGTTTTACACTTAATAAAAGGCTTGTCTAACTTATTTTTGAGCTTTCTCTCCCCATTTAACAGCACTACTGTGGACCGAAGTCGCTTACCACAGCCGGAGATTAAGTGATGGTCAGAAAAACTCAGAAATCTGCGGATGCAGACGCTGAAGGTTCAAATAGCAGCCCAACTAGATCCAAGATTCTACACTACAAGTCAGACTGGCCATGAGACCACCATGTCTCTTACTACAGACCTGGCAAATATGTTGATGGATATAACTCCAAGTGGACACTGACCACTTAGGACAACTTTATTTTTTGAATATCAGGGACTGACTTATTTTAGATAAGACTGAAGTTTCCACCAGCAACATGGACTTGGTACGAGGCCATGCTCTCCTGAATTAGACCGTAGTGAGGACCGACTTATGGAGAATGTAAAATATAATGACTAACAGTTGAGTGATAATTATGACCGGTATTTGATTGCGGCATTCGTATAGTTTCCTTGTTTGTCATGGTTTGTGAGTGTTCTTGTCCATCCGATGGTGTAATGGGCAGACCGCTGTGGGGAATCCGGTGAAGTGGTGTAGGAAGACCGATTCCTTCTACTAGGGGAGGAGAATGTACCTGAGTAGGTCTGTGTGCATGCACTTTGGTTGGAGCATTCACTCACTGCCATGGGAGAAGGGAACTGTGGGAGCAGCATTCATTTTTATTATGTTTAGAATCTATTTTAGTAAATATAATATCCATATTTTTGTGTGAAAAACTTTTACTATGTATTTCAGTAGTATTAAATAGAGAGGTGAGACATCATCTTAGATAACAGTTTAGGGTGTGGCAAGACCAACTACAAAGGCGTTACGATTGTCATTACGGTTAGACGTTACGGTTGTCTCAATATTGGTGAAGACTCCTTTCCCCTCCTCTACCTTTCCCCCTCTGTCACCTAGGGCAAAGATTTTGGTAAGATTTTGAATGTCTCCAAAGGGGGGAATGTTATGGCAATAAATAGTTAATCATTTATATTATTTTTTTAGAAGACATTCAGAAATCTCTTAGTACAGGCTAGAGGCCTGTTTGTAGGAAAGAGGCCTTGCACTTTTCCCAATAGCCCTCTCTCCTTCTTCCCTCCCACCTTTAGGTTTTCTGTGTCTCAGATGATATATAAATGTTTTGGCTTAGAGGTAGCTGCACTGAAGCTCTTATCAGAATGTCTTCGGACTGAATGTACACTTCAAGGCTAGTTTAAACTAACACACAGAATATAATTGAATGTTTTTTCAGAATAAAATGTATATTCACATAATATGTCGCAATTACCTAGTAACACCCCTTTTAACATCCCTTTAATGATAAGTAATAAAACTACTAACCCCTGCTAAAACAAAGGTCTTTGTCATTAAGCTCTACATTGACATGGCTGTCAGCGTGGTTTCTTTTCGGTGACATGCACACAATCAGACAAAGCATCCAATTTGGCGGCAGACAATTAACACTAGAAGTCCCGGGAATTTAAAGGATCCTTGGTTTTCAATGTTAAAAAAAAATCAAATGACCCGTCTCTGGGACTTCTAGTGTTAAGATGACAGCCTCACCCGAAATGTGTATGGGGCATCCATTACAACTGACTGTGCATGAGGCAATTCCTTTTTACCTGGAAATTGTTCGAGATGTTGCCCATGTGGTTACGGATTTGCCTTCAATCTAAGTTAGTATTTTTTGAATATCAGGGACTGACTTATTTTAGATAAGACTGAAGTTTCCACCAGCAACATGGACTTGGTACGAGGCCATGCTCTCCTGAATTAGACCGTAGTGAGGACCGACTTATGGAGAATGTAAAATATAATGACTAACAGTTGAGTGATAATTATGACCGGTATTTGATTGCGGCATTCGTATAGTTTCCTTGTTTGTCATGGTTTGTGAGTGTTCTTGTCCATCCGATGGTGTAATGGGCAGACCGCTGTGGGGAATCCGGTGAAGTGGTGTAGGAAGACCGATTCCTTCTACTAGGGGAGGAGAATGTACCTGAGTAGGTCTGTGTGCATGCACTTTGGTTGGAGCATTCACTCACTGCCATGGGAGAAGGGAACTGTGGGAGCAGCATTCATTTTATTATGTTTAGAATCTATTTTAGTAAATATAATATCCATATTTTTGTGTGAAAAACTTTTACTATGTATTTCAGTAGATTAAATAGAGAGGTGAGACATCATCTTAGATAACAGTTTAGGGTGTGGCAAGACCAACTACAAAGGCGTTACGATTGTCATTACGGTTAGACGTTACGGTTGTCTCAATATTGGTGAAGACTCCTTTCCCCTCCTCTACCTTTCCCCCTCTGTCACCTAGGGCAAAGATTTTGGTAAGATTTTGAATGTCTCCAAAGGGGGAATGTTATGGCAATAAATAGTTAATCATTTATATTATTTTTTAGAAGACATTCAGAAATCTCTTAGTACAGGCTAGAGGCCTGTTTGTAGGAAAGAGGCCTTGCACTTTTCCCAATAGCCCTCTCTCCTTCTTCCCTCCCACCTTTAGGTTTTCTGTGTCTCAGATGATATATAAATGTTTTGGCTTAGAGGTAGCTGCACTGAAGCTCTTATCAGAATGTCTTCGGACTGAATGTACACTTCAAGGCTAATTTAAACTAACACACAGAATATAATTGAATGTTTTTTCAGAATAAAATGTATATTCACATAATATGTCGCAATTACCTAGTAACACCCCTTTTAACATCCCTTTAATGATAAGTAATAAAACTACTAACCCCTGCTAAAACAAAGGTCTTTGTCATTAAGCTCTACATTGACATGGCTGTCAGCGTGGTTCTTTTCGGTGACATGCACACAATCAGACAAAGCATCCAATTTGGCGGCAGACAATTAACACTAGAAGTCCCGGGAATTTAAAGGATCCTTGGTTTTCAATGTTAAAAAAAAATCAAATGACCCGTCTCTGGGACTTCTAGTGTTAAGATGACAGCCTCACCCGAAATGTGTATGGGGCATCCATTACAACTGACTGTGCATGAGGCAATTCCTTTTTACCTGGAAATTGTTCGAGATGTTGCCCATGTGGTTACGGATTTGCCTTCAATCTAAGTTAGTGTAGAGAGGTTGTTCTCTTGCCATAAAATTATTAGGTCAGATTTGAGGTCATCCAATCTGATGGGGGCGATTCTATTTCTTTGAACAAATTCATAGACTGCAAATATGTTATTTAGTATGTTTTTGTTGAAAACTGTTTTTTTGCCACTTACATAGTGTATTACATAATTACATAGTGATTTATATACATATATACAGTGCCTTGTGAAAATATTTAGCCCCCTTGAACTTTTCAACCGTTTGCCACATTTTGAGGCTTCAAACATAAAGATATAAATTCTAATTTTTTTGTGAAGAATAATCAACATGTGGGACACAGTTGTGAAGTGGAACGAAATTTATTGCATATTTTAAAAATTTTTAACAAATAAAAAACTGAAAAGTGAGGCATGCAATATTATTCGGCCCCTTTACTTACAGTGCAGCAAACTCACTCCAGAAGTTCAGTGAGGATCTCTGAATGATCCATTGTTGTCCTAAATGATTGGTAATGATAAATAGAATTCACCTGAGTGTAATCAAGTCTCCATATAAATGCACCTGTTCTGTGATAGTCTCAGGGTCCTGTTTAACCCCTTCATGACCCATGACGTTGTACAACATCAAGGCGGTTGCCGCAGTAACTGCCATCGGGCCCCGATGCTCTGTGATTCACAGAGCACTAAAGCTTGGGGTCGGGGGGGGGGGGGGGGGTGGATTCCCCTCCCCGTCCTCAGGATAACTGTTATTGGCTGTTGAAACAGTCAATCAGAGCGTTCCTGTCTCAACCTATAGGAGGGGCGGTCAGAGCCCCTTCTATAGGCCCCTCCAGCTCTGATGGGGAGTGATCTTATCACTCCCCATCATCTTCACCAACATGGCAGCAGTGCAGGCACTTTTGCCGGCCGCCGCCTGCTTCTTGCCACCGCCTGGGTGGACCAGGTGAGCCGCCGCTTCTCTGCAGCCTGATCCTCCTGCACGAGGGGATCAGGTTGCAGAATAGCGATCTGGTGATCACTGTGCCCGGGCTGTCAGATCGCTTTCTGCAGCTCCATCTCCATGCAGGGGGTCTGGCTGCATGCAGGGGATCAGACTGCAGAGTAGCGATCTGACAGCCCAGGCGCAGTGATCCACTATGGACGGTGGATGTAGCAGCGGCAATCGAGCGTCATGGGACCTTCGTTGTGGACTACATCAGAGGCGATCGAGCGTCGTGGGACCTTCATTGTGGAGTACGTCGGACCTTTACAATACAGATAGTTATCAAATAAAAAGATTTTTCTCTGTGTGGTGTATTTTTTTTGACTATTTACTAGAGATTCCTAATGGCCAAGTCTAACATTGGCCCGACATTATGAATCTCAGGCTTAGTGCCAACTGCAAAAAAAAAAAGCTGGCATTAACCCCTTTATTACCCAATTTGCCACCAACACCAGGGCAATTGGAAGAGTCTGGGTACAGCGCTAGAAAATGGCGCTTCAATTAATGCGCCACTTTCTGGGGAGGCTGCGAGCTGCAATTCGCAGCATGGCGGGCCCAGAACGCTTAGGCCTCTCCATGCTGAGGATTCCAGCCCCCAGCTGCCTAGTTGTACCTGGCTGGACCAAAAATATTGTGGAGCCCCACATAATTTTTTTTCTAGAATTAGAATTAGAATTAGTTCGTGTATGGAGACCCCTGTGCGCCTACACATTGGAGCAACTCCACAAGTGACCCCATTTTGGAAACTAGACCCTCCAAGGAACTTATCTAGATGCATTATGAGCACTTTGAACCCCAAGTGCTTCACAAATTGATCCGTAGAAATGAAAAAGTACTTTTTTTTTCCACAAAAAGTTTTTTCATTTTTACGGATCAATTTGTGAAGCATTGGGGGGTTCAAAATGCTCACTGTGCATCCAGATAAGTTCCTTGGGGGTCTAGTTTCCAAAATGGGGTCACTTGTGGGGGAGCGCCAATGTTTAGGCACACAGAGACTCTCCAAAGGCGACATGGTGGAAAATGTTATTTATTAACTATTTTGTGTCACATAACTCTCTGGTTTAGCAGAATAAAAATTTAAAGGGATCCTGTCACCCCCAAAACACCTCTAAACCTATTAAAAGCTGTCCTTAGAGCATATTAACACTTACCCTACACTCCTTGTACCTCCTAAATGCACATAGTCAAAGTGAATAAAAACTTTATTATAGTACCTTCATTACTGATGATAATGAGTGACTATGCTATTCATAGTCACTCATCCAGACTGCCCCTCTTCTTCATATCACGCCTGAATAGGCGTGATCTACATCCCAGATTCAAATTCGCGCCTCCCCGCTGTGCCCTGTGTCGTCCGAGGCTGCAGTGTGGCTGGGTGACGCGATCCGCGTCATTCCCGGCGCCGGGTGACTTATTTACACCCGCGCCGCGCTGTCAGCTTCAAAATGCGCAATGCGCATGCGCGCCGCGCTGTCAGCTTCAAAATGCGCAATGCGCATGCGCAGTGCGCATTTTGAAGCTGACAGCGCGGTCGCGGGTGTAAATACGTCACCCGGCGCCGGGAATGACGCGGATCGCGTCACCCAGCCACACTGCAGCCTCGGACGACACAGGGCACAGCGGGGAGGCGTGCAGGGAGGCGCGAATTTGAATCTGGGATGTAGATCACGCCTATTCAGGCGTGATATGAAGAAGAGGGGCAGTCTGGATGAGTGACTATGAATAGCATAGTCACTCATTATCATCAGTAATAAGGTACTATAATAACGTTTTTATTCACTTTGACTATGTGCATTTAGGAGGTAAAAGGAGTGTAGGGTAAGTGTTAATATGCTCTAGGGGCAGCTTTTAATAGGTTTAGAGGTGTTTTGGGGGTGACAGGATCCCTTTAAAATTTGAAGATTGCGAGATTTTCCAAATTTTGCAAAATTTTTGATTTTTTTCACAAATAAACGCAAAAATTATTGACTAAATTTAATACTAACATAAAGCTTAACATGTTACGAAGAAACAATCACAGAATTGCTAGGATCCGTTGAAGCGTTCCAGAGTTATTACCTCATAAAGGGACACTGGTCAGAATTGCCAAAAATGCAAAAATGCCAAGGTCTTTAGGGTCACAATAGGCTGGGTCATGAAGGGGTTAAAGTGCAGAGAGCATCATGAAGACCAAGGAACACACCAGGCAGGTCCGAGATACTGTTGTGGCGAAGTTTAGAGCCGGATTTGGATGCAAAAAGATTTCCCAAGTTTTAAACATCTCAAGGAGCACTGTGCAAGTGATCATATTGAAATGGAAGGAGTATCATATCACTGCAAATCTATCAAGACCTGGCCGTCCCTCTAAACTTTCATCTCGAACAAGGAGAAGACTGAACAGAGATGCAGCCAAAAGGCTCATGATCACTCTGGATGAACTGCAGAGATCTACAGCTGAGGCGGGACAGTCTGTCCATAGGACAACAATCAGTCATACACTGCACAAATCTGGCCTTTATGGAAGAGTGGCAAGAAGAAAGCCATTTCTCAAAGATATCCATAAAAAGTCTCGTTTGAAGTTTGCCACAAGCCACCTGGGAGACACACCAAACATGTGGAATAAGTTGCTCTGGTCAGATGAAACCAAACTCGAAATTTTTGGGCACAATGCAAAACTATATGTTTGGCGTGAAAGCAACACAGCTTTTCACCCTCAAAACACCATCCCCTCTATCAAACATGGTGGTGGCAGCATCATGGTTTGGGCCTGCTTTTCTTCAGCAGGGACAGGGAAGATTGTAAAAATTGAAGGGAAGATGGACGGAGCCAAATACAGGACCATTCTGGTAGAAAACCTGTTGGGAGTCTGCAAAAGACCTGAGACTGGGACAGAGATTTATCTTCCAACAAGACAATGATCTCAAACAAAATCTACAATGGAATGGTTCAAAAATAAACGTATCCAGGTTTTAGAATGGCCAAGTCAAAGTCCAGACCTGAATCCAATCCAGAATCTGTGGAAAGAGCTGAACACTGCTGTTCACAAACATTCTCCATCCAACCTCACTGAGCTCGAGCTGTTTTGCAAGGAAGAATGGGAAAGCATTTCAGTCTCTCGATGTGCAAAAATGATAAAGACATACCCCAAGCGACTTGTAGCTGTAATGTAGTGCCCAGTTTTCATCATCTTTTTCTCTGGATCTATGAATTGCTTTCTTACTGTGAGCACATACATGTTTTTGGGAGGATTGTGGAGTGACTAAAATGGAAACAGGATCGGAATCACCAATCCAGGGAGGCTGCATAGATGTTTCGTATTTACTGGCAGCGGAGAGGGAGGATGCCGAGACGTTTTTTGGCGATTGTAACACTGCTGAACTGTCCACCTTAATCAGCACCAAAAGCTTGGAGCAACGAATTCAAGCCTTAGCAGAGAGAGAAATCCACACTTTTTGGACAATACATTCTCTAAAAAGCTATATATCTCCTGTAAACGTGTACCAAGAGGTTTAAGATTCATGAAGGCTATGGCCTTTGGAAGAGAGGATGCCAGTTTTGTAAAAGAATGGGAAGATATTCAAACATCATGCTCTTAACAGTTATTAAAACTGGTTCTTAAACAAACTGGACAAAATATTAGTCTCTTTAGAAGCTGAAATTAAACTAAAGAAGAAAGAAACATTTCTAAGAGACAAATTATATTACGAATCTGGCCAAGTTTTTCCATGGAATAAATCTCAAAATAATACACCATACAAAAAGAAACCATTTAAAGGTACACCAAATGGACCAAAAAATCCAAAAAAAACTAAAGATCAGGATACCCTAAAGACCCTGAAAACACCAAAGACCCTCTTTACTCCAAAAAGTAATCCTAAATATAATAAAAATAAACCCAGCGAATCTGAAGATGATTGCAGTGATACCACTGATGAAATTGTGCAACCTGCAAAAAAATCAACACGGAAAAATAAATCTTCTAATGCTGTCCCTTTAGGAAATGAATACGGAGAGGACGAGGACGAAATAGCCACAGCCAGTTATGGGAAAAGGAAACAGGTCTCATGGAGGGACTGAATATGTCTGATACGGACACAGTGAAAATCTTTAACCTAACGAATAGAGAAATTACACCTGACATGAAAAGTCTGTTAATGAAAGGACTAAATTTTTGCGTAGAGGAAGAGTTCGACTATGTGGATTTTAAAGTTGATCTATTTAAATCAGTAAGAAAAATTCATCTTTTTAAACACTTTGCATCAGAGACAAATAAAAATAAAGCACAAAAAAATCTATCGGCAACAAAAAATCAAATAAAAATAGGTTCTCTGGGCTTTTTTGGGGATGTATTTGATGATGTGAAAGATGATGTCAAATTACTGCTAGATATGGATCTTGTACCACCTACTAATTTGGGAGATGTTCAGTCCACCCTATTTATGGGGGGTATGAAATCATCCTTTTATCCCCCTGTTTACCCTGGCAATAATATAGACCTTTTCGAGGAAATGATATGCAAAGAAATTCATTCTCTGATTTAACCTAAACCATATGCTAATTTGTCTAATGGCGAATTAATCGCAATGAATACGATAAAAAAATGGTAATATGTGTTAGTCAAAAAGGCAGATAAGGGAGGGGGATTGGTTCTACTAAATAAATCAGACTATATTAAGGAAGCACAAAGTCAGTTGGGGATGATAGACACTTATAAACACCTCTTTTCAGACCCCACAAATAAATCCAAAGAAACTATACAGAAGGAAAGAGGGCACCACCAACAAGGAACTCCAAATTAGGACGCAAATACGGACCAGAGACCCAGTATTCACCCGGGGTGCCAGTATAAGAAAGAACACAGTCCAGAAACAAAGTTTAGAAAAAACACGGCACTCACCGGGACTTCAAAAAGCTCGGTACCCCCTCCCTGCACTTTGTTATGCAAACCCTGCAATAAAGGACACAGCTTTTTGAAGTCCCGGTGAGTGCCGCGTTTTTTCTAAACTTTAAATTAAAAAAAAAATTAATTAGAAAATATGTACAATCAGGCATCCTTGATAAAAATCAAGCAGAAAAGCTTTTCAATGAACACCCTAATAAACCCCACTGGTACTATCTACCTAAAGTTCATAGGAATCTAAATAAGCCTCCCGGACGCCCTATAGTGTCAGGGATAGGGTCAGTAACGGAACCACTGTCCCAGTTCATTGATAAAGCAGTGTCTATCATAAAAGAAATTATATTGATAGATAATCAAAATAAGTCACTGATCAATTTTGTATGTGATTCCTTAATTTTCATTTTGAAAAACAACACCTTTTCTTTTCAAGACAGTTGGTATCAACAGCTGGTAGGTTTAGCCATAGGCACCCCTGTAGCCTGCACCCTGTCTAATCTCTTCTTGGGACATTTAGAGGATAAATTTACTCTAATAAAAACCCATATCTAAAGAACATCAAACTTTTTCTCAGATTTATGGATGATATTTTTATAGCTTGGGAGGGGGATGAAGATGATTTTTATTCTTTTGTCACCTTTCTAAATAGAGAAAATCAATATAACATGCTATTCACTTCAAAATTCGGAAACCAAGAACTGGACTTTCTTGATGTAAAATTAAAACTAGAAGAGGGAAATTTAACAAGATCAGTGTATAAAAAAACAACTTCCACAAATACCCTCTTGCATTATGAAAGTGCCCACCCCCTGCATACAAAAAATGCATTACCATACAGCCAATTTGTAAGACTTAAGCAGATAAATAATAAACCAATGCTTCTAGAAAAACAATGCAACGATTTGCAAAAGGATTTTGAAAACAGGGGTTATCCAGAAGAGATAATACAGAGAGCTAAAAATAAAATCGCATAACAAACAATAACAAAAAAGAAAATTAAGAACACAAACCACAAAAAAACACTTTACCTTTACTTTCAAATTTGGCCCTATGTACAAAAAAATATCCCAAGCCATCTGGAAATTTTGGAATATTCTGGAAAAGGATAGGAAACTGAATGCATTAAATATTGCCCCCCCCCCCTAATAACATACAGGAGATGCAACAATCTAAAAGACCTCCTAGTAAAAAACAGATTGAAATCTGAAAGATTCGTAACAAAAACATGGCTAGACTCAGGACACTTAAAAGGTAATTTCCGCTGCAGAAATTGCAAGTTCTGCAAATATCACCTTATTGATAACCCTATAAAAATTGGGGGTTACAATCATAGAGTGTCCTCATACATCAACTGTAAAACAAAATGGGTAGTGTATATCATACTTTGACCTTGCGGAAAATTATACATAGGTAAAACCATACGGGAATTATATGTCAGATTCAGAGAACACCATAAATCTATATTTACAGGGATAGGTAGTACAAAACTAATTAATTGACATTTGCTGGCTTGGAAAAAGTAATCCCCACAGTAAAAGTTGGAGATTTACATAAAATTTTACTTCAGAAGGAATGCCGATGGATAATTAATCTTGATGCCTGTGGGCCGATTGGTCTAAATGATAAAAATTATTTAGAGGCGTTTCTCTAACATGTACCCACCGCTACAAGCATAAGCAAATAGTCGTGTGTCGCTTATCTCCCCTTACTCTTGATATATTACTGTTATAAATATCCTGAACACCATAATGATTGCGGGCACGTTCCTCCCCCTTTCTCTGTGTTACAATATTAAAAGACATATACTAGCTGAAAAAAGAGTTGAATATTTTATTTTTATTTTCTTAAATTAGGTACATTTACTATTACAGTATACTGAATTACTATTTAGCACAAATAGTGGAGTACAATCCTGGTATGCAAAACATATGTTCTTTCTCTTAATCTCTGCAAAGGTTAAAAACTTGATTGCTTTCTGAAAAAGCACATTGCTTTGACTATAGAATAATAATTTTTTTTCACATATCTGGAATAATTTTTCTTGTTCTTTGCAGTGTTACCCTCTTATGTGTATTTTATTGTGCACTGTGTTTGTTATTATATTTGCACATATTTAATCTCATGGCGTGCACGTTACATAGCCCACCCATTTAAGATGCGGATATGACGTCACACGCCAAGACAAGGACCCGTCGAAGCGGCATAGCCCGGCAAAACGGCAGGCCGTCGTCCACCGTCTCCCAGCACTCCCTCCCCTGCCATCCTGCTCGCCGATGCCATCTCTTGAATAAAGGACAATTAAAGGTTCTACACTGGTGAGTGCCGCCTCGTTCCTTTTCATTTCTATTGCAAATACCCTCTACACTTGAGGCGTGCAATGCTGGAAGGTAGTCTCCAGCCCACTACCCATCCTACCCCACTCTTTGTATATAGTGCCCAGTTTTCATCATCTTTTTCCCCAGATGTATATCTTTATGTTTGAAGCCTGAAATGTGGCAAAAGGTTGAAAAGTTCAAGGGGGCCGAATACTTACACAAGGCACTGTATATTATATATATATGTTCATGTAGAAGAAAAAAGACTAGCGTCACTCACCAGAGGCGATTTTTATCCTTTACTCATGATTCCTTACAGTCAGAGCGGAACATGAACAGCAAGGGAGGGGGTGTATGGACAGGGGATAAAGATCGTCTCTGGTGAGTGCCGCTAGTCTTTTTACTTCTACATTGCTAATTTTAACAATAGCGTGCAACACTAAAGAGACCTTTGCCTCAGGTCTAGCTGAATTAGCGGCCCAGTCTGTATACACCTGATAGTGCCCAGTTAATTTTTTCCTCTTTTCCTCTTTTCACACACACACAATATATGTTGTGGTGATGTGACAGCCACGTGCCCCATAACCGGTATACTTCACATGGGTGATTGTATCTTTTGCTCTGTGGCAGCACACATGGGGTTAATGGCAGCAAGGTCTGAGTGCTGATTTTTCACTGCCTTCCAGCTGTGGGTGTGTGAGGCAGCATATGAGCTGCCATGGGCTGTAGAGGAAGGGAGAGAGTGAAATATCAGAGCAGCAGGAGATGTGTGGATTTTTGTGTGAACAGGCTGTGTGAGAAGTTTTAACACAGCCTGGGAGAGGCTGTGTGCAGTTAACACAGCTTGACAGCGTGGACTTGGCCTTCCCAGGGGCCCTGGCTTAAGATAGAGCCTGAGAGCCATACCGGACTGTGGGAATACCTATTATATCGGCTGTGTCCTAGAGCGACAAAAGGTCTGTACTAACCTGGTTATGTGTTATGTGAACAAGTGCCTGAGTCACTGCCTTCTGTCTTGCCGATCCAACGGCTACCTTACATGTGGTGGAGAATGCATGTACAGCAACCTGGCTGCTAACGGCAACGACCCGGTGAAAGTCAAACAGGCATGCTCAGTTCACACATGTCAGTGATTAAACCTGCTACGCTGCAGTACAGACCTGCAGCCACCATGGAGGACCTGATTAAGCATCTGGTGCAGACACAGCAGCAACAGCAGGTCACGCAACAGGAGACGAATCAGCTCTTGATCCAGCAAATGCAGCAGCAGCGGGGGCAGCAACAACAGGCGAGTGATCATCAGCAGCAGCAGATGGATCTCCTGACTGAGGCAATCCGTGCCAGGCCAGAGGCTCCATCCCCAGGTCCAGGAGATGACGGTAGCGTCCGGAAGGCGGTAATGCATACAGTGCAAAAGATGACCCCGGGAGATGATATGGAAGCTTTCCTGGTGGTTTTAGAGAGGGTCGCAGAGCAGGAAAAACTGCCGCCAGAGCAGTGGGCGGAGATGTTGGCACCTTACTTAACAGGAGAACCCCAAACAACCTACCTGGACCTCTGCACAGAGGACGCCATGGACTACGGGACTCTGAAAGGTGAGATTGTGGCCCGAATGGGGGTTAATACGTATGTAAGGGTTCAACGGGTAAGCCAGTGGTCCTTTGAGGAGGGTAAACCCGTCCAGTCTCAGGCCTATGACTTGTTGCACCTGGTAAAGAAGTGGCTGCAGCCCCAGAGCCTGAGCCCCGCTCAAATGATAGAGAGGGTGGTAGTTGACCGGGTTGTGCGCACTCTACCGGTCTCCATACAACAGTGGGTGGGACAAGGTGATCCGGGTACCTTTGATCAAGTTAGTGAGTGCAGTGGAGTGGCATGTGGCTACACAGGACTTGATTCGGGACTCTGGTCACTGCGTGCAGCCCGGCGGTCCGCATCCACCAAACCGGAAATTAGGGACCCCCAACCCGGTCCTGCGCTGGGCTCGACCCCACCACAGTCAGAGAATGTACGCCGCCTGGAAGTGCACCGGAAACCCGGGTCTTCCAAGCGGGGAACCGTAAATAATTTTTTCCCCGCGATAAGGTGTTTTAGATACCAAGAGCCAGGACACGCAATGGCGCAGTGTCCCCATCAAAAGAGAGCCCAAGGACTGTGGGTATACCTGCCGGATGTCTATGTACATCCAAACCGACGGTGTAGCGAACTATGTGACTGTGGGTAAGGGGCTACATCTGAGCCAGGTGCTAATTAATGGACATAAGGCAACTGCCCTATTGGACTCAGGTAGTAATGGACCCTTGTACATGCATCCCTGGTCTCTGGGACAAAAGCCACAGGCTGTACATTAGGGGTGCTCAGTATTCATGGGGACCTCTATGAGTATCCTACAAAGGAGGTCACTATCAATACCCTGTGCGGTCAGGTCCGACACAAAGTGGGGATACCTGCCGTAGGGGTCACCAATATAAGGACAGAGTGTAATCCCGATAGGTTTCCCCTAGAGATAAAGGCAGGAAAGCTCGAAACGGTCGAGCCACTTCTGGAGTCGGTGGCACCTTTGGATAATGCTGGGGCAGCCCAACTGCAGACAGCTCAAGGCGCTGGATGTAACTGGAGGGCCACAGGCAGAGCATCCGAACCTCACGTAAAGGTACACAAGAAGCCGTGCTGGGTGCTGGAGGCAAGCCATCGTAGGTGGAGTGTCAAGGTCGACCTCTCCTCAGTGCCCAGGCGGGAGGGAGCGAGAGTTAAGGGATCGCTGTGCCAGCAGGGTGGACAAGGGTTATCTCCTGTATCCCAAGGTGATAGAGACAAATGCCAACGGAGACATTACCCAAGGCGTCCTAAGGCCCGTAGACATACTAATGGTACAGACGGTGATTCCACTGTGGACTTGGGGCTATGGGACTCAGACGACAAGCCCAATCATGTAGCTAATGACAGAGCGTCAGGACTCCCCATAGTCAAGGTGATAGGTGGACTGCACTACCACACTTGCTGTGGGGGAAGGGGGGAGGCCTCCCACAGACATGCCTCTGAGAAATAAGGTGACTGGGTCCGATTGGTCTTGGTACACAAGGAAACGGTTGGTGACAGTACAGGACCACGTGTCGGACGCGGACGCCCCTAGTCGACTCGGACGGTCCCCTCGACTGGTGGGCCCCGGTGGAGAGGAGGTCCTATATCGGGGCCCCGGATCAATGGCCTGTGTTTAACCCCACAAGTCTGAACAGAGGGGAAAGGTATGTGGTGATGTGAACGGCATGTACACCATGACTGGTATACTTCACATGGTTGATTGTATCTTTTGCTCTGTAGCAGCACACACGGGGTTAATAGCAGCAAGATCTGAGTGCTGATTTCTCACTGTCTTCCAGTTGTGGGTGTGTGATGCAGGATATGAGCTGCCCAGGGCTGTAGAGGAAGGGAGAGAGTGAAGTATCAGAGCCGCAGGAGCTGTGTGGATTTTTGTGTGAACAGGCTGTATGAGAAGTTTTAACACAGCCTGGGAGCAGCTGTGTGCAGTTAATACAGCTTAACAGCGTGGACTTGGCCTTCCAGGGGGCCCTGGCTGAACATAGAGCCTCACAGCCCTACCGGACTGTGGGAATACCTATTATACTGGCTGTGTCCTAGAGCTACAAAAGGTCTATACTAACCAGGACTTGTAAATAAATCGTGTGTTGTGTGAACAAGTGCCTGAGTCACCGCTTCTGTCTTGCCAATCCTAACCGCTACCTTACAATGTATATATATGTAATCTATATTACATAGTCTATTACATATTTACAGTTTATTAGTTTTTTGTGTTCTAAAGTTGTATTCCAATAAATAGACTGGGAACTTGCTATCAACCTTATGGAGACAGCGAAGTAGGTGAGGAGATTGTAAGCCACTTCCCTCCTCTCAGATATATGCAAATATGCAAATTTGCACTTCACTAAGGAAGTGGAGAAACTCCAGTGCCACATTTAAGCAGCTTCCTCAAAGTCATAATCGCTTTCCAACAAGCTTTTAATATAACTAAGGGATTTGTGCCAGATCAGAGCCCCAAATTACAGACGCTGCGTTTTGGGGTACCTGCCCCTCATCAGTGTAGTGTGTGGGATATTCTGATCTGGCTGAGTGAGTGGGCTAAGACAAGGTCTGGGAACTTGCTATCAACCTTATGGAGACAGCGAAGTAGGTGAGGAGATTGTAGGAGTTTCTCCACTTCCTTAGTGAAGTGCAAATTTGCATATTTGCATATATCTGAGAGGAGGGAAGTGGCTTACAATCTCCTCACCTACTTCGCTGTCTCCATAAGGTTGATAGCAAGTTCCCAGACCTTGTCTTAGCCCACTCACTCAGCCAGATCAGAATATCCCACACACTACACTGATGAGGGGCAGGTACCCCGAAACGCAGAGTCTGTAGTTTGGGGTTCTGATCTGGCACAAATCCCTTAGTTATATTAAAAGCTTGTTGGTAAGTGATTATGACTTTGAGGAAGCTGCTTAAATGTGGCACTGGAGTTTCTCCACTTCCTTAGTGAAGTGCAAATTTGCATATTTTAATAAATATACTTTATGTTCTATCTAAATATTGTGATTATTGTATCATAAAAATGATTAAATGTCAGACGTTCAAGTTGTACTACTACAATAACTGTATCACTTAAATATAAGCAATATATGTGGGAGTCGGCATTGTGGAGTCAGAGTAAGGGAAATTGAGGAGTCGGAGATTTGGCTTACCAACTCCACAGCCATTAGTACTGTGACAGTCAGAAGACGCCTGTGTGAAGCTACTCTATTAGCAAGAAGCCGTGGCAAACTCCTAGTGTTAGAAAAGGACATGTACTGAAGCGAATACAATTTGCCAAAGAACACATCAACTGGCCTAAAGAGAAATGGAGAAGTATTTTGTGGACCGATGGAAGTAACATTTTTTGGTTCAAGGGCCACAGACACTCAGATGACCCCCAAACTCTGAAATCAAGCCACAGTACACTCTGATAGAACATGCGGTTCTATAGTAGAGCGCAGGGATAATACGGGATACTTTAATCTTAATCTCCGTAACTTTATTCATAAAAAGCTCCAGACCACAACGCTTTTCGACGTACAGACGTCTTCCTCAAGCGGATCCGCTTGAGGAAGACGTCTGTACGTCGAAAAGCGTTGTGGTCTGGAGCTTTTTATGAATAAAGTTACGGAGATTAAGATTAAAGTATCCTGTATTATCCCTGCACTCTACTATAGAACCGCATGTTCTATCTGAATTCTATCATACAAATTCCCTTGGGGAAAGCGGTGACAGAGCTGCAGGAGGGATAGGGTTAATGGATCAACCTGGAATTTCCTAACCCTACCCTGGAGTGAGAGCGTGGACTACACGAGGCCAGGAGCAGAGGTGATTGAGGATATAGGAGCACTACAGATCCAAGGCTGGCAGCCTGAGCCACAAACTACGCTCACAATCTGGTTTTGCGGATCTGGCACAACCTTTAACGGTTAGTTTATTCTTAATACAACCGCTTTTAAGGCAGGAGCGATCCACAGGTGGCGCAACACTATTTTTTTCTTTTTATTTACAGTACACTCTGAAGCATGGTGGAGCAAGCTTCATGACCTGGGTACGTTGCTCTTAATTATTTAGCACATAAAGGGATCATGGGCCAATTTGCAGTTTCTGAGGCAAATACAACAAATACAAATACGGTAAGTTGTAGGATGTAGTCAAAAGCATCTGGGCTGAAATATGCAAAAATACAGTAGATGTGAAGCAGTTTTAAAAAACTAGTTAGACAACTAAGGCTGGTTTCACATCAATATTTTTTGGCATCTGTGGCTGTCCATTGTAAAACGGACAGCCACAGACCCGTTTTGGCCTCCATATATCCCTATGGGCACTGATGTGATCGGATTGGTCCTTAAATAGCCTCCCATTGAGTCAGTTTTGTGATGGATCCAATTGTGTCAGATTTCTTCCCGTCCCCAAAATCGAAGTCTGCTGCGATTTTGGTCAAATCGGACAGGCACGGATCCTATGCTGCCCGCGGTAAACAACATGGTAGTTTATGGTTGTCGGACATGCTAAAAAAACTCGGATCCGATTTAGTGCACCACGCATGCGCAGAATAATTTTTCCGTCTTCTAAGATACTAAAATCAGATCCGTCACAAAATCGGATTGGACACATAAGTGTCCTCCGATCTGTTTCTGTCCGTTCCTGTCCATGTGGTCCTGCAAAAAGAAGGATCCCCACAGACACACAAAAATCTTGATGTGAAACCAGCCTATTATGTTAATGATTCACAGAAAGGCTGAATCCTAAAAATAAAGAGAATTTTGTTTACGTACCGTAAATTCTTTTTTCTTGAATCATCAATGGGAGACCCAGACAATGGGTTTAGGGCGCTGCCCTCCGGAGGTCACACTAGGTACTACAAGTTTGTAGCACCGCCTCCTCCGCTTATAAACCCCCACCGTAGGAGACATCCTCAGTTTAGTCCATAAGCTGCGAGGAGAAATAAACCACACCCGAAACATCGGGAAGAATGCCGTGCACAGACGGTGTAACAACCCGGAAACACTGTCTCAACAGAGAACAGATCAAATGCAAACATGCAACGGAACAACTGGGTGGGTGCTGGGTCTCCCATTGATGATTCAAGAAAAAAGAATTTACGGTACGTAAACAAAATTCTCTTTTTTCTGATCATCATAATGGGAGACCCAGACAATGGGGATGTCCTAAAGCAATACCCCAGGGCGGGAAGAGTTCCTCAACAAGACGGAAAACACATGGTTCCCTTTTAAAGGTGGGCAACCGCCGCCTGGAGAACCCGCCTGCCCAAACTCGCATCCGCAGAGGCATGGGCATGCACCATATAGTGCTTAGAGAAAGTGTGCAGGCTGGACCAAGTGGCCGCTTGACACACCTGTAGAGCAGAAGCTCGATGTCGCAAGGCCCAAGAGGCACCTACAGCTCTAGTAGAGTGTGCCTTCAAACCCACCGGGAGAGGCAAACCAGAAGACCGGTAAGCCTCCTGAATGGGAGCCTTGATCCATCTGGCCAAGGTTGACTTTGAAGCCGCGGACCCCTTACAGCGACCCATCGTGAGGACAAATAAGGAATCCGAACTCCTAAAGGAGGCGGTCCTGGACACATAAATGCGTACAGCTCTCACGAGATCCAGAGTATGGAGGTCGCGCTCAACCTGATGAACGGGAGCGGGGCAAAATGATGGGAGAACAATCTCCTGGTTCAAGTGGAATGTTGAAACCACCTTCGGCAAAAATTCAGGCCGTGGGCGCAACACCACCTTGTCCTGGTGAACCACCAGAAAGGGTGACTTGCACGAAAGTGCAGCCAATTCTGAGACCCTTCTCAGAGACGTAATCGCCACCAGAAAGACCACCTTCTGGGACAGACGAGAGAGAGAGATGTCTCTCAGTGGCTCAAACGGCGGTTTCTGCAGTGCCGCTAGGACCCTGTTGAGGTCCCAAGGGTCCAGGGGCCGCCTGTAGGGCGGAACCACCCGAGACACCCCCTGCAGAAATTGGCGGACCTTCGGGAGGAGCGCCAAGCGCCTGTCAAATAGCACGGAAAGTGCTGATACTTGACCTTTCAGAGAGCCAAGGGATAATCCCAACTCCAAGCCCGACTGTAGGAAGGCCAACAATGTCGGAATAGACAACGGCCACGGTGAGTGACCACCAGAGGCACACCAGGTAAAAAAGATTTTCCACGTTCTGTGGTATATCTTCCTGGAAACAGGTTTCCTTGCCCGATTCATAGTGGCAACCACTGTAGGAGAGAAACCTCTGGATGTCAGCAGCCAGGCCTCAAGAGCCATGCAGTCAATCTGAGGGCCCTGGAATTGAGGTGGAAGAATGGGCCTTGCGCGAGAAGATCTGCGCGCTCTGGAAGAGCCCACCGGTGTCCGCCTGACAGTTGCCACAGGTCCGGGTACCAGGACCTCCTGGGCCAATCTGGAGCCACTAGAATGGCTACTCTGCATTCCGTCCTGATCTTCCACAGGACCCTGGGAATCAGAGCTAGAGGCGGGAACACATATGGCAGCTGGAAGCTGGACCAACTCAGGATCAGGGCATCCGCCCCCAGAGACTGAGGATCCCATGATCTCGCCACGTATTGGGACACCTGATGATTCAGCCGTGAGGCCATCAGATCTACGTCCGGAGTGCCCCATCTGCCGCAGATGTCCCGGAAGACGTCTGGATGAAGGGACCACTCTCCGGCGTCCATCCCCTGTCGGCTCAGATAGTCGGCCTCCCAGTTCTCGACCCCTGGGATGTGAACTGCGGAGATCAGGCAGCCGTTTTCCTCCACCCAAGCTAGAATGCGGTGGACTTCGGTGAGGGCCTGAGCACTTCTGGTCCCTCCCTGATGATTTATGTAGGCGACGGCCGTCGCATTGTCGGACTGTACCCGAATGGGTTGTCCTGACAGGAATTTCTGAAACGCCAGGAGCGCCAGATAGACCGCCTTGATCTCCAGCACGTTGATCTGCAACGCCGACTCCGACTGAGTCCAGAGGCCTTGAGCCCTGTGGTGCAAGAACACCGCACCCCAGCCCTTCAGACTGGCGTCGGTGGTCACCACTAACCATGACGGTTTTAGGAAGGACCGTCCCCGTGACAGATGATGTGGCTGTAGCCACCACTGTAGGGAATCCCTGGTTGGTTGTGACAGCGTCACCAGCCGATTCAACGAAATCGTCCTCTTGTCCCATCTGCGAAGAATCTCCAGCTGGAGAGGACGGAGGCGAAACTGTGCGAACGGCACCGCCTCTATCGCCGCTACCATGCGACCCACCAGTCTCATCAATACCCGTAGGGATGACTGTGGAGACAGGAGGACATTCTGCACTCCTGATTGGATCGCAAGCTGCTTGGCTTGAGGTAGGGACACCAGGGCCGAGTCCGTGTGGAAGTCCATGCCCAGATATGTCAATGACTGGGTCGGAACCAGGGTCGACTTTTGAATGTTGATAAGCCACCCGAACCGTTCCAGGGACTTCATGGTCGCCTCCAGGCTCACCCGACAAAGGTCTTCCGATGGCGCCCTGACCAACAGGTCGTCCAAATAGGGTATGACGGCGTGTCCCTGCGCATGCAGGAGAGCCATCATGGAGGCCATCACCTTTGTGAACACCCGTGGTGCTGAGGCTAGCCCGAATGGCAGTGCCACAAATTGGAAGTGCTCTTCCCCCACTGCGAATCTCAACCAGCGCTGATGAGCTGGTGCAATGGGGACGTGAAGGTAAGCGTCCCTGATATCGATGGACGCTAGGAAGTCTCCCTGTGACACAGCAGCGATCACTGAGCGCAGGGATTCCATGCGGAACTTCCGAACCAACACGTGACGGTTGAACAACTTGAGGTCCAACACCGGGCGAAAAGAGCCGTCCTTCTTTGGGACAATAAAGAGGTTGGAGTAAAAACCCCTGAACCTCTCTTCCATGGGCACAGGGACCACCACTCCGTCTCTGCGGAGTCCCTCCAACACCAGGTGAAAAGCCTGAGCCTTTTCTGGGGATGGAACCGACCGATGGAATCGGTGTATTGGTCGTGATGTCAGCTCTATCCTGTAACCTCTTGAGACTACGTCTCGAACCCACTGATCGTGAATGTGAAGAAGCCACTTGTCCTGAAAGCGGGACAGGCGGCCCCCCACCTGTGGGGAGGCAGGATGAGAGAGCGAGTCATGTCGAGGCGGGCTTGGGGGTGGCAGCCGCTGCCCCCGCCGGCTTCTTCTGACGACTCTTGGAACGCCACTGAGTAGCAGGCTTGCCCCCTCGGTCTGAGCGAGTGGACGCCGTTGATGACTGTGAACCGGAGCGAAAGGACCACTGCTTAGGGTTCCTTTTCACGGTGTACCGTGGCTTAGGCTTGTTCTGCGGTATCTTAGACTCAGCAGAATCCTTTATCAATTTGTCCAGTTCGGTGCCAAAAAGCCTGTCACCAGCGAACGGAAGATTTTGTAAAATCTTCTTAGATGTGGCATCTGAGTCCCAAAGACGCAGCCACAACAGCCTGCGGATCGCAATTGCATTGGCCGAGGCCACAGCAGAGCGAGTGGCAGTTTCCAAAGATGCCGTCCTGGCATAGTCCGCATAGGCCCTTGCTCTCTCAGTGAGAGCCAGGACCTCTGGACTGGACCTAGCTATATCAGTGATACCATCCAAACAGATAGTAATCGCTTGTAGGGTCCAGACTGCGGCAAAATTAGGGGCAAACGAAGACCCCACAGCCTCATAGGAAGACTTGGCGAGTTGCTCGACCTGTCTATCAGTAGCATCCTTCAATGAGGAGCTATCAGAGGCAGAAAACAAGGAGCGCGCAGCAATCCTAGTCATGGAAGCATCCACCTTGGGAGACTGCGACCATTCCTGGAGCGCCTCCTGGGGAAAGGGAAAGCGATTGTCCTTAGTTTTACGGACATAACGCCGCCCAGGATGCAACCTGGGAGCTTTAATCACCCTTCCGAAATTAGTGTGGTCCATGAAGGAGCCACTTGGTCTAGCCTCTGGCCGCAGCCATTGGTATATCTCCTTGGGGTGTACAGTCACCTCCTCAGGAGGAGTGACAAGACGCAATGTCTCATTGATGGAGGACACCAGATCCTCCACCCCATCTGGAGGTTCAGACATAGACCCAAGAGTAGAACCCCCATCATCTTCCTCACCATCAGAGGAACGCTCCTCCTCAGAGAGAGTCTGGAGCTCAGGAGAAGCCTCACGGGCTCGCTTAGGGGTCTTACAGTAGAAGTAAGAGACACCCGGGGGTAACTAGGAGGAGTAGCTGGGTTCTCCAGTCTCCTATGCAGTGCCTCCAGGGTTTGCGACATGGAGGACATCTGGGACAGCAGAGATTCATTGATCTTATTCTGCGTTTCCCATGGCCCTGGGATCACCTGAACCTCAGGGTATAATCCCGGATTTGCAGACTCAGTAGTAGCAGACCGGGCCTCTGGGCGTCCGCAGTTATTGCAGGACCCCTCCACCAGTGTCCCGTTGCATGTAGCGCAGGTAACGGTGCCCACTGCCGCCTTAGCAGCATGCTTCCCAACTGAGGACATCTCCACAGTGAGGGGAATATAAGCCAAAGTTCACAAACAAACCGGGAATCCCGGTGGCTTACCGACCGCAGTAAAGCGGTAGGAGGAAGCGGTGTGTGTGTGTGACCTCCGCGAGTTCCGGTCTCCCTTGCAAGTGCAGACACGCGCTGCAGCCAGATCCCAGCCGGGAAGTGAGGGAGAAGATGGCCGCCGACAGTGAAGATGTGGGCGGAGCCAGGAACACGCGGGAAGAACACACAACACGCCCAGCGGTGATGTCACCATAAGGGCTGCCTCCTCCTCCTCCAGACTGCCTCAGTAATGGAGGTGCCGGAGCCCGCAGCGCGGGAAAAGAGTGTGAATATGACCACACACACTCTCAGACTGCATGTACACATAAAAACACTCGCAGTCTACAGCCTCAGCCCCTGTGACACACAGGGCGGTCAGCCAGGGCGACCCCAGCACAGGGTCACAGCCAGAACCGCGGACCCGAGGGTAACCGCGCGGTCTGAGTGTCATGACACCACAGTGACAGACACTACCCCCAGGCACACAGGAGACACACCAGGTGCCTCAGTGCCGGTCCGGTCTGTAAGCACCTTTAGGGAGGCCTCGGACGGGGGTACAGCACCAGTCCGGAGTGTAAGCACCATTTAGGGAGGCCTCGGACTGGGCTGGCTCCGTCCGGTCTGTAAGCACCATTTAGGGAGGCCTCGGACGGAGCGGAGCTGTGCAAGGCTCCAGGCTCCCCCTTACCAGAGCCTCCATGGAGGGATGGAAAGGAAAGGAGCGCGACAGCGTACCGGGAGAACACTGAAGTGTCCAGGCTAAAAGCCCTCCGGTACCTCCACCAGCGTGTTCCGCAGAGGGTGAGCGGGGAGGCTGTCGGGGGTCCCGAGCGGGACCATTTTACCTTGTCTTCATACGCCATCACGTAAGCTGTGAGAATGCAGTGAAGTGCAAGCAAAGCGTGATCCTCCGAGCACACTAAGTTTAAAACTGAGGATGTCTCCTACGGTGGGGGTTTATAAGCGGAGGAGGCGGTGCTACAAACTTGTAGTACCTAGTGTGACCTCCGGAGGGCAGCGCCCTAAACCCCATTGTCTGGGTCTCCCATTATGATGATCAGAAAAAGTACATATTTTGAGTTTGTAAAGACAAATGCTATTTGTTTTTGAACTTTTTAAAGTTCATTTTTTGTTATTTTCTGTAAAGTAGTTAAAAATGATATACATTTTTCTTCATGTTTTCATTTAGAAAACAGTGTGTAGTGTCCCCAATGTACAGTGAGTACAGAAAGTATTCTGACCCCTTTAAATTTTTCACTTTGTTTCATTGCAGCCATTTGGTAAATTTTTTTTCTCTCATTAATGTACACTCTGCAACCCATGTTGGCTGAAAAAAACAGAAATGGAGACATTTTTGCAAACTTATTAAAAAAGAAAAACTGAAATATCCAATGGTCATAAGTATTCAGGCCCTTTACTCAGACAATCATATTTAAGTCACATGCTGTCCATTTCCTTATGATCCTTCTTTTATTACTCCTTCATTGGAATCCAGCTGTGTTCTATTAAACTTATAGGACTTGACTTGGAAACGCACACACCTCTCTATATAAGACCTCACAGCTCGCAGTGCATGCAAACCCAATGAGAATCATGAGGTCAAAGGAACTGCCCAAGGAGCTCAAAGACAGAATTGTGACAAGGCACTGATGTGGCCAAGGTTACAAAAAAAATGTCTTAAGTACTCAAGGTTCCTAAGAGCACAGTGACCTCGATAATCCTTAAATGGTAGAAGTTTGGGACCACCAGAAGTCTCCCTAGACCTGGTCGTCCTGCCAAACTGAGCAATCATGGGAGAAGAGCCTTTGTGAGAGAGGTAAAGAAGAACCCCAAGATCACTGTGGCTGAGTTTCAGAGATGTAGTAGGGAGATGGGAGAAAGTTCCACAAAGCACTGTACCACTGCAGCCCTTCACAAATTGGGCCTTTATGGCAGAGTGGCCCGACGAAAGCCTCTTCCCAGTGCAGGACATATGAAAGCCTGCATAGAGTTTGCAAAAAAAACACACCACATTAAGGATTTCCAGACTATGAGAAATAAGAATCTCTGGTCTGATGAGACGAAGATAGAACTTTTTGGTGGGAATTCTAAGCGGTATGTGTGGAGAAAACTGGGCACTGCTTATCACCTGCGGTCCCAACAGTGAAATATGGGGGTGTCAGCATCATGCTATGGGGGTTTTTTCAGCTGTAGGGACAGGACCACTGGTTGCAATTGAAAGAAACATGAATGCGGTCAAGTACAGAGAGATAATGGATGAAAACCTCCTCCAGAGTACTCTGGACCTCAGAGTTGGCCAAAGGTTCACCTTCTAACAAGACAATGACCTTAAGCACACAGCTAAAATAACAAAGGAGTGGCTTCAGAACCACTCTGTGACCATTCTTGACTTGTCCAGCCAGAGCACTGACCTAAACCAATTGAGCATCTCTGGAGAGACCTAAAAATGGCTGTCCACCAACATTCACCATCCAACCTGATGGAACTGGAGAGGATCTGCAAGGAAGAATGGCAGAGGATCTCCAAATCCAGGTGTGAAAAACATGTTGCATTATTCCCAAGAGGACTCATAGTCAAACTAGCAAAAAAGGGTGCTTCTACTCAATACTGAACAAAGGGTCTGAATACTTATGACCATGTGATATTTCAGCTTTTCTTTTTTAATACATTTGCAAAAAATTCTACATTTCTGTTTTTTTCAGTCAAGATGGGTTGCAGAGCGTATATTAATGAGAAAAAAAAATAAACTATTTCAATTTACCAAATGGCTGCAATGAAACAGAGTGAAAAATGTAAAGGAATCTGAATACTTTCCATACCCACTGTAAAGCTATTAAGGATTTTGAGCTTAACTCATGTTTTTGAACACACTGCTATTATATTGAACACAAATGAATGTCATAGAGGAACATAGGTGGAGCAATCTTGGAAGGCCTCCCACATTTGTCAGATGCTTCATTAAAGAAGCGTTTCAATTTCTCCCTACGTTTGAAATATTTCTGGTCAAGAAGATTTCTCAAATCAATACTTTTTTTTTTTCACTGCGCAAGAGTAAATGTGAAAATTGTTTGTTTATATGATGTCTCCAGTATACGACTTTGGCATAGTAATTCATCTACCTCCAGAGCCCTCAAGTTGAGAACCAGGCTTCATTAGGACACACCTCATAATGCACTTGAAATTCTCCCTTTGTAAGTGGATTGAAGTTTGATCAAAGCCATGAACCTGAATTAAGGAATCAATGGATTCTTTCAATTCTTATGTACATGAATTGAACAATAACCGTCTCAATGACAATCTCCAAGTCCAAGAGCATTGGACAAAAGAAGGAAGAGATTATAATTAGCAGGGGCTATATTCTTTAGTCACCAGGGCGGGCTGTTTTGCAGCTCCAGGATCCAGCCCTTCTCTGTCTGTGTTCCTCTGCTTGTGCAGGCATTGCTCTTCCCCTCTCTATCACTCACAGAATGCAAATCATTAGTCCTGCCTTCAGCTCCACATCACAGCAGCACAGACAGAGAGAGGGTGGATCCTTGAGGCTGCAAAACAACATGCCCTGGTGACTAAAGAATATAGCCCCTGCTAATTATAATCACTAATGAGTGAGTATTAAAATGTTTTTATGCACTTTCACAGGATGCTTTTACGAGACAAAAGAAGTGTGAGATTAGTGATAGGATGCTGCAGGGACATGTTTTGCTAGCTTATGAAGTGTTTTGGAGGGGACAGGATCCCTTTAAGGCAGTGACAATCAGCTGAGTTCCATTGCAAAGGCCTTTATTGGTATTTAGGTTTCGCAGTAACAATACAATAGTGCCAATCTGAAATTGGAGATGATTTGGTGGTATTCCCGATGGTGTCAGAGAATTTGAAAATTCCACTGGGTACTGTTCATGTTCATCAGCATCCACAGAATCGTCGCTTGTATATAAAACGTACTGTCCATTCATTCGATCCATTATTTTAGAATTGAGGAGTACATCTTCATTTATTGGGTAGAGTATTGCATGTGATGCTGCAGTTTTAACACTTTCTTGGACATTCACATTAATAGTAATGTTTTCTCCAAAGATGTCCATCACTAAAAAGCCAATGCACAGCATGTCTGGAGGAATTTCTATTACATCATCTCATCCCCAAGGTTGTGTTTGTTTGACAGCTCACCGTTTCCTTGTTTAAGCAACCAACTTCTGTATTCAGGATCACTGGAGTGCATGTTATTTAATAGTTGCAGTCTTGTAAAGTTTTTCCAGTGTTTTGAAAATTTAACACGGCAGTCTATAATTTCTGTTCAGGTGGCATTTGCAAGAACAAGAAGGCATTGTCTGAAGTCTCTTCCATGAACATTAACTTTACCACCAAGGGGTACTTGATTTTTGTCAGCAACATGTGCTGTCATTACATTACATAGTCTATAGCCAGGGTCACACATGGCCATGCGCTTTTTTAAGCCCTTAGAAAACCGGATCCGGGTTGCCAATAGTGTCCCCTGAGGTCCTGGACGGTTTTGGGAAATTTGTGGACTTAGACATTTTTTCACCAAAAACGCATATGTGTTAACACATGGTGCCTATATATATATATATTATTTGGAATCTCCCGCCCTCTTTGTAGTTCTAAGCACCGGCCAGGCGTCACATCCGGTGCGGTGCATTATGGGGCCGGTCACGTGATCGGCCCTAGTGCATTATGGGCTTGATCACGTGATCAGCCCGGCTTCAATAAGCACATTGCGCATGCGCGGAGCCAGGGCGATCACGTGATCAAGCCCATAATGCACTGGGGCTGATCACGTGATCGGCCCCATAATGCACTAGGGCCGATCACGTGATAGGTCCCATAATGCACCAAGCCGGATGTGACGTCCGGCCGGTGCATAGAACTACAAAGAGGGCGGTAGATTCCAAATAATAGGGCAGAGAGGACACAGAATAATGCCACCCAGCGGGGCGTGCATTACACCACAAAGGTGTGCTGATGGAAGCGTGGGCACGCCTACCCAGTCCCCCAACCACGGGGACTGCAGTAAGTTTATACTTATTTTACACATGTTTACTAGAGACACTTTAGATAAGAAAGGGATAGATAGGGAGCTCCTAGGAAGGTGTAGGGACAGCTAGAGATAGTGTAGGGGCTTAAAATCAGGTGACAGGTTCCCTTTAACTTCACTCCCATTATAGCCAAGATAGAACAAGAGTTAGAAAGGTGGAAGGGGCTTCCTCTGTCGTTGATGGGGCGTGGGCGCCTCATCAAAATGGTGAGCTTCCCGAGACTGCTATACCCACTCCAGACACTCTCTCTACTACTGAAGCATTTAGATGTTCGAAGATTGAATGCGGCCTTCTCTAAGTTCATCTGGAGAGGCAAAAGGCCCAGAATAGCTTTTGCTACTCTGCTGCAGTCCAAGGAGAAGGGGGGTCTTCACCTGCCAGACGCCAGAGGTTATAACCTGGCGTGTATCATGCGAAATGTATTTGACTGGGTCAGAGGTACAAGTAGATTTTCGGATGCGGCTCTGGAGGGAGAATTTGCAAAACCGTGGGACTTGACATCAATACTACATACGCCATTATCACATATGCCACGTAATATTAAACTCACTGCGATATATAAAGATACAGCCATGACCTGGAAAAAAGTACGGACCAAACTAGTACTCTCATGGAGGATTTCGGGGAGACTTAACCCATGGGCGTGCCCAGCTTTTCCTCTGGGGCGAGAGAATGCTTTGTTCGAAAGCTGGAGAGATAGGGGAATCAGGACTCTAAGCGATCTCATGCATGTGGGAGAGAGGAGATGGCTGACGGGAGTGGAGGTGTTGACTAAATTCAAACTTCCACACTCTCACATCCTGCAATATCAGCAGATACACCATCATCTTCTGGTCCACTTGAGGGATATCGCTGGGGAACTTGAGAGTGAGACTTGGAGAGATTTGACACAAGGAGAAAGTGAACACACGTCCATTTCCACGTTATATGCTAGTCTGCAGTCTTTCCTTAGACCCAGAGGGCCACAGAAATTATTCTCCAGGTGGAAAAAACATTTTCATGATCCGGAGCTGAAAGGAAAGATTCTGGAGGGATGGCAGTTGGTGAGGAAGGTCATTACGAACGAAAGATGGAGGGATACTCAGTACAGGGTGATAAATGGAGCAATTCAAGGGTTTAATATTCCCCCCTAAACGTCTAATCAAAATAGGTGGACGACCTGCCCTAAATGTGGTGACTCGATGACTGACTTGGAACATGGTTTATGGTCATGTAGACGGACGGTACAGTTTTGGGAACGTGTGGGAGGTTTGGCAGAGGGCCTTTTTGTCAACGAAGGGAGGCTCAATCCCATGATGTAGTTATTCCACTATTATAAAGATATGACCAATCCGCGCCCTCCTCACGTCCTATTTCACACCATTGCGTTGGAGGCTAAGAGATTGCTTTTAAGACATTGGCTAGATGACACTATACCAGGGGTGGAAGCACTTCGTAGTTCATTAAAGAAGATTCTCTCCCTGGAAGCGATAGAGACATTGAGGGCTCCGACTTCACTCTCAAAGAAATTCTTTTCAAAATGGAGAATCTTCATTGAAAGGGAATTCTCGGAGGCAGAAATAGCGGTGTTCATGTCCCCTTTTAGTAAGACATCTTGGTATGCTATGGAGGAGATGGGGGGCACACTGGGCAGGTTACGCTATGGAGAGAGATGATTGCACTGGTTTATATAGGAGGTTGATTTTTAGATTAACCTATTTTGGAGGGCATCTGTAATTGGCTCAAGGTGAGGAAGGGGGGGGGGAGTGTTTTTTTTTGTAAGTTGGGATTTGTCTTAAAGGCATTGTGTGTTGATTGTAAAGTTGATACATGAGTTTATGTTTTAAATTTCAGTTACACGAGGATCTAGTGGAAGAGTCTATCTGGTTTAAATTGTCTTTTTGTTTGATATATACTTGGAATGGTGTGTCTGACGATGTTGTATAAAATCTAAGTACCTATGTTTCACTTCTGTTTTTCATGCTCAATGCTAATAAAAGTAAAAAATGATGGTTCAAAAAAAAAAACAAAAAAAAAACCATGCATTTTTTTTTTACTGCACATGCGTTTTTTGAAAAACGCACAGACACACGCGTTAACGCATATGCGTTTTTGGACTTTAAAAAAAAAATGTCCAAAATGTTTCCAAAAACTGATTTTTAAGCCATAAACGGATGGTATGTGTGACCCTGGTCTATCAATGACATTCAATACATTGTTTTGTGCCATTGTGCACTCATCAATGATAAAAAGTTTAGTATGGTTTTAACTTTTTGGCGGCGTAGGTATTAATTTTAATCCTGGAAACAGAAGTTTCGTTGATTGGAATTGGTAGCCGTAGAGAGAGTGCATTGTTTGTACTTGTCGTAGCAAATTAGCCGCTATTGCTGTCGTGGCTGTAGGTGAGACAACGTCTCCCTGTCCAGTTACATAATGTATAAGTGGATGGTATAAGTAGGTTTTTCCACTGCCACCAGGACTGTCAATGAAGAAGAACTTTGGTATTAATCTGCTGCCTTGTAAAGCTTGAATAATGGCATCTCAGGCAAAATGTTGTTCCTGATTGAGAGTTTCCTTCATCTCTGCAGCTCTAGTTAACTCATATTCCTTATCATAGTCCTCTTGAGACTGACTTATTTTTTTTTTTTTTTGCTGGTTGTGGTTAATTGAAATCGTCAAAGGACTTCCATGGATTAGCAGCAAATCTTGCAAATCTTTTATAGCGTAGCCTTCACAATTGATACAATATTCTGTGTTGTTGTGGTATCTGTGACACTAGTCTTTAAAAAAAGTGTTCCTTAAACTCATTCCACAAACTCCAGGGGATCTGTAGGTGGGCCAAAAACACAGACGTAAGCAAACATCTCCTGAAATTGTGTAGGCATGTTCAGAACGGTGCCAACTATTCTAGTATTTCTCCACACACTGTCATACATTAAAAATCCTAGCACTAATGCAGCATTTTTAAATGTTTGATTTGTAATAGCATTTACGGATATAATGCTCTCAAAATTTAGTGCGCCTTTTACATGCAATAACAACAAATGTAAATAATACACTTTTACACTAACTATATACATCCTTTCAATGACCTTTTTGCCTCCTCGCTTTCTGGGTTCCCATGTTTCCAAATGAAGTGCTCAGAAATTTCTCGGTACTAAATTGATGTGCATTTTGGTTGATCTGATTAAGGTTGAAGTACGCCATTAGTGTGGAGTTAAAAATCTTTGGACGAAGTGCCTTAATGTCCGCGCTGCTGCTATAGGGTCAAAGGAACGGAGACACAGGAAAGTCTGGATCAGCTCAAGCCTTTATTTTCCAATGCATTTCGGAGCCTCATACCGAGCTCCTTCCTCAGGGTACATCCAGGGAAGGATGTGCCCTGAGGAAGGAGCTCGGTAGGAGGCTCCGAAACGCGTTGGAAAATAAAGGCTTGAGCTGATCCAGACTTTCCTGTGTCTCGATTCCTTTGACCCTATAGCAGCAGCGCGGACGTTAAGGCACTTCGTCCACAAAGATTTTTTGCATCACAACCACGGGATCCTGTGGGAGTGCGGTCCCTGCAGCAGCTGCCCTAACGCTTTTCTACCAGTTGTGGGTGATCACAACTGACAAAGGTGAGCAATTCCACATCGCAAAGCGAAAGTGTTAATTGAGATAAGACCCTATTTGCGCATTCTTTTTTCTACAGATTAGTGTGGAGTTGTTATGGAGCTTTTGTTGGATGTTGTCAATGGGATCATCTTCATGAAAATAATATAGTTGCTGAGAGTTAATCAGGTGTACCGCTAGGAGAATGATGGCATGAGATTGTTTATGCATTGGAAAAGAAAAAATTTGCCACGCAGCTTCTGGCGCACTGACATATCTTGAAACGACAAATCCGTTTGTTTCATCGTGTTTGATGCCTTTTTGAGTTATTTCAATATTAGCCTTGTGGTGTCATTTGTATACGTATTTAAACCGATATTTTACAGATTGGATGGATGCACAAATTTCCACATTAATATGGCAGTTGTATTTTTTGAGCAAATAGGGGTTGTATGGAACAATTCATGAATTGTCAATGGACTTTGAATTATGGTCGTATGTTCTTCCAATGTATCTCCGGTATCTTGGAAAGCAATCCTTTTCTTTGATGGTATATTCTTGCATTTTTTGGGGAAACCTTTTGAACACTTGCCATTATACATATAGGGAGAGTTAGGATTGGCTTCACCACAAGGACCGTGAATCATGTTTTTAATAACAATGTTGTGAAGCTAAGGGTATGTAGTTTCATACTGAATTTCTGCCCATACAATGTTGTTTATGTCCTCGTCAGTTCTTATTTTCAAATTGCTTTCAAGGATAATCAAAATATGAGTATGTAGAAGACCGCGCTTTTGAAACTCTATGACATGTAAGATTGTGGTGACTTCTCTGAAAAAGCCATTGTTGATGTGTGTTCATAGGGAAATGTGTAATCAAGTCTGGCCTATGTTCTACCTGTTGCCAGTGTTCAAAATTTTGTGTAATTTCAGTCCACTTGGGATTGCATGTCATGATCACAAACAGATCTGGTCGACTATACTTCATAACTATAGACATGGCTTCCTGGCACTGTTGAATTTTTCTTAGACTTCCTTCAAAAGATGATGGCAAAATTATTGTCTTTCCATTTGGGATGCCCTTTTTAATTGATATTTTTATTAAGTGTTCTTGAAGTAGGCAGTAATCTTCCACTTTTAAATCTTTTTGGTGCATTTTGATGTAATGAAGACAATTAGCTTCAATTTTGACATATGCATCTACCAAATATTGCGTTGTTAGTTTGCCTCCGTTGAGTAGTGGATTAAATCCCTTCAAGACCAATAATATGCAGCTGTAGTACTAATGTTGGGTGATCCTTTGTGCACTATTTCCCTGTTGTTTTAGACCACCATGCCAGCCAAGATGAGATGCCGCAGGCCATCTAAATTGCTATGGAGTATGCCGATTTCTTGTGTTATTGGAGCCAGAGGGTTGCATGGATCAGATTTAAATGAATGAGTATGTCTCTGTTGAGGCTCACCATCGTCATTCTGAAAGACAACTGCCACTTCACTCACTGTTCGGTTGTTATATCGTCTTGGATCTTTAGTCCTATCTTGTTTGATAACCATTGTGATGGTTGGCATAACACTTCTGTTTTGATAAGCCTTGACCTGTTCTTGTTCAACATCTCATAGCATTCGATAGGCAGCAGCGATTAGATTAATTGCTTGCAGTTGATCAGCAATAATGGTCATTAATGTTGGATGACATTTTTCATTTTCTTTTAATTCACATTTTAGTTCATTTGCGTTGACAGCATCCAATATATAAAGTTGAGCAAATTTTGGTTGGTCTTCCTATGTTGGATGTAGTGTGCCTGTTAGATCTGTCCATGTATGCAAAAAACAGTATGGTCCATATCCAGGTGGTGGTGAAATACTTGTTCCATAGTGGAAAAAGCAAAGAAAATGTTTATACTGCGAATATTGTCCATGAGCTTTTTCCTGTATTCAGTTTCTCCTTTCATCAATATTTTAACATTTTCTGGATACTGTAGTATGGGTAGATAGACATTACCCTTCTGACAGCATTGTGTAAACTTTCCATCAGAAGGGGTCTCAGCTTCACAATTCATAGATCGGCAATTAGGATATAGATGGTTCATGGGACCGCAGCTGTGCTCTTCAATGGTATCTTCATCTTGGGTAAAACTTTTTGCTTATAGCTGAAGTTCATGTCTAGCCTTTTCAATGCGGCTTGTTTACCAGCGTATGTAGATTTGTCTTTTATTGTGCAGGTGACTCTGGTTTTGTGCTTCGGCATTATATGATAGTCACCTTGCTGTGGCGAATGGAGATTGTTCCTGACATAGCTTGCGTTGTGCTAATGCATTGTTATGTAGCCTAACTGACTTTGAAGTAGTAGACTCGGCAGCATGTTGTGTTCGTCGTGATGGGGCATCTTGTGAACATGGTATTGCTGATGATACTGCAGATTTATTTTGGCAATGCTATTTTTGGGCAATGTTCTTCTGTGACTAATGGCTTTTGCGTCAGGGGACTAGTCTGCAAGACAAAAATCCCACCTTATGGGTAAGTGCGTGAGACCTCAGACTTAAAGGTTTTTTAGACAGAGGGTCTGTGACATGCTGTAATGTGTTGGTGTCAGGGTCCATGACACTTTACTATGTGTTGGTTTGAGAGTCCGTTTTGTTAATTGTAAAAATGGCTGTGGCTGTATGACGTGTCAGTAAGTTGTCAATGTTAAACTGTGTGAAAGTGTTGAATCTGTGCAATCTAGATAGCAGCTGTATGAGGCATTGGAAGGCTCACAATGTTTACGTACGTAGCAGTGTATATTATGTGTAATCTTGGCCACAGCTGTATAAGGTGCTGGCAGGGTGACAATGTTTAGCAGTATAACTTGTCTGATTTACTGTGCCTGTGCTCCACAGATCCACACAGGCGCAGTTAATCAGACCAGCGGCATAGGTGTTCCAAGATGGCATCATTCTAATTAAGTGCGCACGTGCAAGGGCTTAATGCAGGTGCACTTAATCTTTTTTGTGGCGTCTGAGTTGTTCCGTCAGGGATCTTTGTGGCGGGCTACAGCATTTGGGGTGCGTTGGTTGTGTTGAGGTCCGCATTTGGGGCACGTCGCTCGTGTCGTGGTAATTTTCAACAGGCTCACTGGTGGTACTGCGAAATGTGCTGGTACCACCAGCAGGTGCCATACTAGCACACTCATCACTTGGGTGTGTTAATATGACTTGCGGCAGCGCAGTAAATTCTGGGATTCGTGGACATCGCCTCGGAAGCTGATGACGGACGCCACAAGGCAAGTATATAATAGATAATAATAATTAACAGCCTGATGTTCACATTATACTACAATAAATGTAACACTTAAACATGAACCATGTATGAAGGAATTGGAGTTGTGGTGTTGGAGGCAGGTAAAATGGGGAGTCGGAGTTGATGGTTTGGCTTAGTCGAAACCATGTGCTACGTCCTTTCCATTCTCCTGGAAGCCGGCGCTGGCGCTTCCTCCCCACAACCTGCAGTTGCACAGACCCAACAATCATCAGCAACCTGTCCCAGCTCAGCATTCAGTTGTCCCTGCCACAGATGTAGGACAGAAAGCGGAAATACTTAGCCACCCATTCACAGGCCGAAACACTAAACGACTACATTGCAAGAGTGCTAGCCCTAGCATTGTTGCCATTTCGGCTTGTGGAATCTGACTCTTTCCGCAATCTCTTAGGGTACCGTCACACGGGGAGATGTCGCCGGGAACACAGGGGCGTGGCCTAATTGTGGCTAAATCGCCGGCGAATTGCCGCGTGTGACAGGACGATAATCAGGCGATGAATCGCCTGAGCAACATCGCCAGGTTTCCCAACAATTTTGGGAAACCTGGCAATGTTGCTGAGGCGATCATGCCTGATCGCCCTGTGTAACACGGCAACCTGCAATGTTGCGGGCGACACCGCCTATATCCAACATTGCGAGTTACCAGCTCGCTGGGTTGCTGGGCAGCCCAGCAAGCGATAGCCGCGGCAACTAGCCGGCGTCATCGCCGTTAAGTTGCTCCGTGTGACATCTCCCCAGCGATGTTGCCAGGGATGCGCGCTCCCGCGCATCGCCGGCAACATCGCCGCAACCGTCGCCCCATGTGACGGTACCCTTAAGGTATCTTCACACACAGCAATTTTGCTAGGCAATTTCACTGGCAATTTGCTGGTTGCACTGAAACCATGGACACATTGTTCTATTTTGTTGCTGTGTACAAATGGAACAATGTGTCCATCATTTCACTGCAACCAGCAAATTGCCAGTGAAATTGACTAGCAAAATTGCTGTGTGTGAAGGTACCTTTAGGCTGCCCCATGTTACTCAGTTCCCAGTCACCACTATATTTCCTGGTGTGCTGTTCCCGTGTTACACAAGCAGGTGTCCAATAATACCACCCATCCTCTAACCAACGCAGTACCTGGGAAGATCCACCTAACCCCAGACACAAAAACATTTGCTACATTTCCCTGACGGCACGACTTGCGGCCGGGTGCGGCAAATGTGGTATTGCTGAATATGGCACTTGCAGCACTGCAAAAAAAAAACACTGCGGTGCCGCAAGTTGTCCATTACGCGGTAGATTCGGCAGGTGCGAAGACATCGGCCGGATCTACCGCGCAATTGCAATACTGCTGATGTGAAAGGAGCCTAACTTAAGGCCCAGTTACACACATAGATATCTGTGCAGAGATTGTTCGCAGATCTCTGGTTGCAGTGAAATCATGGACACATTGTTCCATTTTGTGGCCGTGTACAAATGTAACAATGTGCCCATGATTTCACTGCAACCAGAGATCTGCGAACAATTTCTGCACAATTATCTGTGTGTGTAACTGGGCCTTTACACAGAACAGAAGAACTGAAATTTGATTTCTTGCAAACACATTAATTGCAACTCACCGAGATCTGCTGTATTGAAGCAATGTTTCACCCTGTCTGTCTGTGAGATGGAAACTTAAAGAGGACCTGTCACCAAACCAGGCATTTTGATCTAATTACAGCACAGGATGCAGCATGTCTGTAGCATGCAGGCAAGGGGTCACCCAGCCCTTCAGCCCCCCTGTACCCTGAGATAATACAGTTAGAAAACTTACATGCTCCAGCCACTAAGGAGGTGGCTAGGGGCTGCAGACAAGGGCAGATTCACACCCCCTGCCTGTGTAATCTGCCCACCGCTGCCAATCATTCTCTCCCTCTTCAGCAGCATTTAAACAGAGCTTTTTTTCCTCTCTCCGTTTAGCCCCGCCCCTCAGGGGGTGGGGCTAAACGGACTTTCTGGGAGAGAGAAAAAAACTCAGTATTATCTCAATGACGTCATTGTTGCTGCGACGGCCGGGGACCCCGGATGCAGCGAGGACGGGAGCATGGAGGACGGAACATCGAGGACCGGCGCTGTGCAGAAGACCAGGGATGGTAAGTTAAGCAGCAGGGGGGGGGGGCCTTACAAGGAGGGGGGCGAGTGCCAGCATTTGGGGGCCTGTATACCACTGGGGCTGCTATATACCCCTGGGGCTGCTGTATACCACACCACTGGGGCTGCTATATACCCCTGGGGCTGCTGAATACCACACCACTGGGGCTGCTATATACCACTGGGGCTGCTATATACCACACCACTGGGGCTGCTATATACCACTGGGGGTGCTATATACCACTGAGGCTGCTATATACCACTGAGGCTGCTATATACCACACCACTGGGGCTGCTATATACCACTGGGGCTGCTATATACCACACCACTGGGGCTGCTGTATACCACTGGGGCTGCTGTATACCACTGGGGCTGCTGTATATACTGCTGGGGCCTGTATATACCACTGGGGAGGCTGCTGTAATACTGCTGGGGTCTGTATATACCACTGGGGAGGCTGCTGTATACCACTGGGCTGCTGTATATACTGCTGGGGCCTGTATATGCCACTGGGGAGGCTGCTGTAATACTGCTGGGGCCTGTATATACCACTGGGGAGGCTGCTGTAATACTGCTGGGGCATGTATATGCCATTGGGGAGGCTGCTGTAATACTGCTGGGGCCTGTATATACCACTGGGGAGGCTACTGTAATACTGCTGGGGCATGTATATGCCACTGGGGAGGCTGCTGTAATACTGCTGGGGCCTGTATATACCACTGGGGAGGCTGCTGTAATACTGCTGGGGCCTGTATATACCACTGGGGAGGCTGCTGTATACTACCACTGGGGAGGCAGCTGTATACTACCACTGGGGAGGCAGCTGTATACCACACTGCTGGGGCTGTATACCTATGCTGGGGTCCACCCTTGGCTTATACACGAGTCAATAGGTTTTCCCAGGTTTTGGGGGCAAAAGTAGGGGGTCGGCTTATACACGGGTCGGCTTATATACGAGTATATACGGTAATTAGGATGATTAATTTTCCCAGACTTTTAAACCCACTTAAGGCAATACCCTTGCTACTGACGCACTTAGATGTTAAAGGGAACCTGTCAGGTGGTTTATGTCCCCCCAGTTATTACTATCTGTACCTGCAGCTTCATAATACTATTCTAATCATTCCTGTCTGAGCTCATAGTGTAATGTGAAAGGTGAAAAAAAAGCATTTATATACTTACATTTCAGTCCCCACCTTGGAGGAGGGGACTGTCTGGCAGGATAATAGTTAACTCACTTTTAACTTGGATGGCTAAAGGACCTGTGTGATGTAACGATCATGTGACCTTAGTGGGCGGAGCTCAGCCAGCAAACGTATTATGTTCTATGAGAACTTAGCTCCGCCTATTGTAGTCACATGGTTGTGACATCACATCAGGTCTCCCAACATGTTCTAGCACAAGGCTGAAATGTTAACTATTAACCTGCCAAACAGTCCCCGTTCTCCAAGCTGGGGACTGACTGCCTCATTACATGAGGAAATGTAAGTGTATAAATGCTTTTTTTTCACCTTTCACATTACACTATGAGCTCAGACAGGGATGATTAGAATAGTATTATAAAGCTGCAGGTGCAGACAGTGATAGCTGGAGGGGCATAAACAGTCTGACAGGTTCCCTTTAAGAAGCTGAATAATGCCTTTTCCAGGTTCATCTGGAGGGGAAAGAAGCCCAGGATCTCCTTTGGTACTCTGCTTCAGCCCAGGAGAGGGGAGGCTTACAACTGCCTGATGTTAGAGGGTACAATCTAGCATGCATCATGCGGCACGTGTTGGACTGGATCAGGGGGTCGAATAGATTCTCCGATATAGAACTGGAAGGAGAATATGCAAGGCCATGGGACTTATCGTCACTTTTGCACACACCCCTCTCTATGATGCCGCGCCACTTGAAGCACACAACGATTTATAGAGACACGGTTATGACCTGGAAGAATGTCCGTTCTAAACTGGGTCTTTCCTGGAAGATCTCGGGGAGACTCAATCCCTGGGCGTGTCCATCATTCCCCTTAGGACCAGGGCTGTGGAGTCGGAGTCGGAGTCGTGGAGTCGGAGCTAGTTTTGGCCGGAGTCGGAGTCGGTAGAAATGTACCGACTCCGACTCCAGCTTTAAAAAAATGTATTAATATTTCATAATTGAACTTTCATATTAATTTTATAAATAGTATCATAAAGAAAAAATAGCCGCACTCACCAAAGCAGGGTTTTTCAATCTTTATTTTCCGTATCAATCATGGCGATGCAGCAGCATAGCAGGGAGGGGGAGCAGGGGGGTGGACGACGGTTCACCGTTTCGCGGCCGTCTGCCGCTTCTACGGGTCCTCTACGGCGTCTGTCGTCACATCCGGGGTTATAACATATCCCGGTGCGGCGTCACTACGGCTCGTAGTAAAAATAGTGCATAGACTATAATCAGCACATATTCTAAAGCAAAAGTGTAACACAGACTAGAATTAAACAAAGTCAATACATTTACATTTATATGATCATTGTCAATTGTTAATTTGGTATAAAACTTACAAGCACTAAATGCCGGAGACAGTCAATCTGGATCTATATACATATAATGATTGCCGTGCAGCCAGCTCTCTACACACAGGATCTATCATTCACTGATAGTTCAATACTATGTGTAAACTGGAAAAAGAGCACATACTTATCACAGACCAAAGCTTTTACTTATATATTTAATACTGAGAGATATTAATATATCTAGTTTATTATTAGCATAGGCTGAACTTATAAAACCGGCCTATTTATCATATATTCTGTACGGGCAATACATCTCTAGAATATGGGTTCATAGAACCTCAATACTGAACTAGTCATTAGGGTGGGTCTCAGAATGTTACTCATCTATGTTAATGTGGGGATACAGTATAACACTGAACCCCATCATAGGAATACAGCTAGATCATTTTTATCATTGAGCCCTAGTGGCCCACAGGCTCTGGTCTCGATAATCCATCTACTTTCCTTCCTCAATAATAGTTTGTGTGTATCTCCCCCTCTAACAGAAGGGTGAACCTGCTCAATGCCGACAAAGGTCAGAACATCTGCATTCCCAGCATGTGCCTCATTTATATGATGTATCAATCTAGGACTCCCTATGCCTGTTCTGATAGATCTATAGTGCTCACTAAAGCGTTTATACAGTTCTCTTATCGTTTTACCGATATAAAATCGGCGACAAGGACAAAACACTGCATAGACCACCCACTGGGTCTTACAACTTATGAAAGACGTGACCTTATGTGTTTTATCTCCTATGGACAGAAGATTGCCGGTCTCATGGTATTGGACAGTATCTGCAGTTCTTACATTTATAGTTGCCTACAGGTCTTCTTTTATCTAACCAAGTATCTTTTTTATCAGGGTTAATTCTGTTTCTCACCATTAAGTCTTTTAGGTTGTTGCATCTTCTATACGCCAACAATGGGGACCTATACCAACAACCTGTAGCTCTCTATCCCGTTCCAATATGTGCCAAAATTTATTGATTGCCATTGAGATTTTTTGGTACATAGGACCATATTTAAATGAGAAAACAAATCGTTTATTCTTTTTATTATCTGGGCTTTTCTTTTCTCGCTGTTTAATAGAGAACACCCTGTTCTTGGTCTCTTTTAATAACATGTCGGGGTAACCTCTGTCTTTAAAATTCTGTTCTAGCTTTGTCATTTGTTCTTCACAAATTGCAGTGGTGTTGTTCATACTTTGATTCTCAGAAATTGGCTATATGGGAGGGCTTTCTTAGTGTGGTGAGGGTGGGCACTCTCATAGTGCAGCAGAGTGTTCGATGAAGTTGGTTTTCTATATAAAGATCTTATTATTGTATCAGCTTCAAGTCTAAGTCTGACATCTAGAAACTCAAGATCTTTATTTCCAAATGAGGAAGTAAAGAACATATTGTAATCATTGTTCTCATTGATGTAGGTGACAAATGAAGCAAACGTACTTTCATCGCCTTCCCAGACGATGAAGATATCGTCTACATAACGACTAAATAATTTAATATATTTCAAATAGGGATTAGAATTACTGTAGATGACATGGTCCTCAAAATGGGCTAGGAAGAGGTTGGCTAGAGTACATGAGACCGGAGTCCCCATGGCTGTCCCTGAGATTTGTCTGTACCAGCTGTCATTAAAGGAGAACGCATTATGAGTCAAGATAAACTGGATAGATTCACAGATGAATTCGATTAATAATTCATCCTGACCTTCTATCTGAAGTATCTCTTTTATTACAGTTACCGCCAAATTTTGTGGAATCCGGGTATAGAGACTCTCCACATCGATGGACGCCATACTATACCCGGAGTGCCACTCAAATGCATCAATCATTTTAACAAAATCTCCCGAATCTTTAATATATGATGGTATCTTTTTTAAGAGGGGTCGGAGTAACCAATCCATATATTGCGATAAGGGTTCCGTTACCGAACCGATCCCGGACACAATCGGGCGTCCGGGTGGATTGGTCAGAGATTTATGCATTTTTGGTAAATAATACCAAAAAGGCTTCTTTGGGAATTTATGAATTAATTTTTCTGCTTGTTTTTTAGTAATGGCATTGTTACTGACATATTTCCTCAAGAGATTTTTCAGTTCGATATTAAATTTATAGGTAGGGTCACTTGGTAGTTTTTTATAGGCATTCACAGAGCTCAATTGTCTCATAGCTTCATTAATATAATCTACCTTATTTAATAACACTACTCCACCACCTTTATCCGCTTTCCTGACAAGAGTGTCTTCCCACCCGAGGATCGTGTCTAGTGCTGTTTTTTCTTTTTTAGATAAATTTGATTTAGGGCATGGATATATTAGAGCCTCTATTTCTTTACAGACCATCTCCTCAAATAGGTCGACACTATTGCCAGGTGACACCGGTGGATAAAAATCTGACTTAACCCCTCCTGAAAAAAAAATTTTTCCATCATCAATCCTCTCACTCTCCTTGCCACTCATTGCACATGGATCTATGTCTAACAACAGTGCCACCTCCTCATTGACCTCTTTCAAAGAATTCTCGTTGGCAAAAAAACCCAGTGCTCCTATTTTTATTGGTTTTACAATGCTGCTACTCCTTTGTGTTTCTTTATCCCCCTCTTTTTGATTTTTATTACATGAAAAATGTTTAAAAAGATGTATCTTTCTTGTAGCTTTGTATAAGTCGACTCTGAATTCTGTGTAGTCAAAGGGCTCCTCCACACAGTAATTCAGGCCTTTCTTTAACAGGGTGTCCATATCCTGGGTAATACTTTTATCTGTTAGATTAAAGATTTCAATTTCATCTTCATTAAGACTCAATGGGTTCAGTCCCTCCATGATACAGTCTTTCTCTTCCCATATGGGGGGCCTCCTTCCTCTTCCTCTACCCCTTCCCCTTCTTGTTCTCCTTCTAAAGGGTCTCTTTCTGCATAGTTGAATTTTTTTGTTTGAGGTCTTTGATCGCTGTCACTTGTATTATCATCTGTCTCATTTTCACTAGAGCTAGACTCCTTATTCTTGTTCTTCTTCTTATTATTTTTACCTCCTCTGTTATCTCCTTTGGGGGTATAGGGTGATTTCGGTGGATATCTAGGGGTTCCAGCAGGGCCATTGTTGGGTTTTCTATTATTTTTGTTCTTAAAAGGAGTGGCCGTACGTGGTTTCCCCCATGTAAAAACGTTGCCAGATTCGTAGTCTTGCTTGTCCCTTAAAAACTTCTCTCTTTTCTTCTCTTTTATATCAGATTGCAAGGGGATGAGCTTTTTATCAAGTTTTTTTAAAAAGTATTCCATTCTTGCTTGGTCTTATATCTACTTTCTAGCTCCGTTCTTAGTGATCTTAATTGGGAGTTAATTTTCACATGCTCTTTTTCATTCTGCTTCAAAACCAGCTTCAGTAAATTGGCCGAGCTGGCTTCCAGCAGATCTTGCCACTCCTTAACAAAACTTGCATCCTCTTTTCCAAATGCCATAGCCTTAATTAGCCGTAAACCTCTTGGGATTCTTTTACACAGAACATATCCTTTTAGAGATTGTATTGTCCAGAAAGCTTTGATCTCACGTTCCGCAAGATTCTGTATTCGTTGCTCCAGGCTTTTAGTGCTCAGTAAGGAGGAAACTTCATCTGTGTTACACTCCGTAAAAAACCTCTCCGCATCCTCCCTCCCTGCAGAGATTGATCTTGTTAAACCTCCTGCAGCCTTGGTTGCCGATATGTTCGGCTCAACATCCATATTCAATGGATTATGATAGCCTTCTCGTACACTCACAGTTGTGCTCACGTTGAAAAAAGTCACAGTCTTATCATAGAAAATAGAAGAAACCGGGCACTAACAATTGTGTACAAGGCTGATGTCACTCTCGTGATAAATGGCTGCAGGTCGCCTGGCGGTGCTGGCATGCAAAAAGATCCACAATACGTATATAGATCCAGATTGACTGTCTCCGGCATTTAGTGCTTGTAAGTTTTATACCAAATTAACAATTGACAATGATCATATAAATGTAAATGTATTGACTTTGTTTAATTCTAGTCTGTGTTACACTTTTGCTTTAGAATATGTGCTGATTATAGTCTATGCACTATTTTTACTACGAGCCGTAGTGACGCCGCACCGGATATGTTATAACCCCGGATGTGACGACAGACGCCGTAGAGGACCCGTAGAAGCGGCAGACGGCCGCGAAACGGTGAACCGTCGTCCACCCCCCTGCTCCCCCTCCCTGCTATGCTGCTGCATCGCCATGATTGATACGGAAAATAAAGATTGAAAAACCCTGCTTTGGTGAGTGCGGCTATTTTTTCTTTATGATACTACGTATTGTGGATCTTTTTGCATGCCAGCACCGCCAGGCGACCTGCAGCCATTTATCACGAGAGTGACATCAGCCTTGTACACAATTGTTAGTGCCCGGTTTCTTCTATTTTCTATTAATTTTATAAATGTTACTCAAATATTTATGTTCTATCAAACTATGAACAACAGTGATAAGCAGTTCTGCTGGAGATAGAGACATTTCTTACTTCTTGTGTGTCACTGTTCTCCACTGCCCTTATCTATTCTTATACTTGGTTAACTTCATGCTGCCCCAACCCCCCTACTTACAATGTATGAAACTGAAAGTGAAAATGTGTTGCAAACTCTTAGTAGTAACTTGGCTCCTCCTCGTCTAGACTAGATCATACTAGCCGGTGTGCATCTTCCAAGCATCTCACAGCTGCCTGCTACTCAGAAGAAGAGGAAGACTGTAAGAAGTATTATCCACAAACTTTGCATCAGTTAACTGTGAGTACATGAGGAATAATAACAGTATTACTGACCAGTATATCAGTTGTACGACCTGGCAATAATTTTGTACAATTGTTTTTAGGAAAAACAATTGTCATTTGGATTGTGAATGCAGAATTAAAAACCTGAGAATGTCAAAGAAGCATCACATTAAATCAGCTGTATTTGAACATTTCACCATCACTCAAGATAGAAAACATTATGTCTGTCAGTGTATGACAAATGATCCAGACGAAAACAAAAGCTGTGAAGCGAAGATAAGTGCATTTTCAGGCAAAGATAAAAATGCTCCTACCAGAGCTTCTAATCTAAAGAGACATTTACAGCGCTTCCATCCAGAAGTACTGAAAGCAGTGGATGAGAAAGACTGCATCCAAACCAAAGAACCAGTGCCCAGCTCTTCCGGTCAAGCAAAGGAGCAGCGAACTTTGCAGCCATCAGTTGCAAGATATTTTGTCAGTGACAAAGTTACTGTGACAATGACAGTAGATACATTTAAAAAACAGATCATAGAGCTTGTTGTAAAGGATAGTGTGCCTATTTCATTATTTTCACGACCAGCTTTTGTGTGTTTGAATGGAGAAATGGCCCGCAAGCTTGGTGTTTCTCTGGAGAGAGAGAGTATTAGAAAATTAGTAATCGAAGAAGCTTTTAAACAAAAGGAAGAACTTAAAAAAACTCTCAAGGGACACTTTGTGTTTCTTAAAATGGATGCCTGCACACGTCACAGAGTGAACTATTTTGCCATCAATGTCCGGTTTGTTTGTGACAAAAATGAAATAATTACCAAAACATTGGCAGTAAAAGACACCAAAGCTCATCACACCAGTGAGTTTCTCCAGGCCTTGGTGGAAAAGGTTCTGCAAGACTATGAACTTAAAAAAGAGCAAGTTCTTTCTGTCGTAACTGACAATGCTTCAAATATGATAAGTACTATTAAGCTAATGAATGAGAGTAATGATGGTGACCAGCAGCTAGAAGAACATTCTGGGTCCACGGACACAGAAATGTTTGAAATAGAGGAACACAGTATAACTGAGGAGCAAACTGAAGTTGCTTCAGATGAACTGCTACATGATAGTTTAGATAATCTTGTTGAAACTGTGTCAATGCGATCACATGCGCTGTGTTGTGCATACGCTACAGCTGGCTATAAGAGACAGTCTGCAAGAAGGACATGCTGCTGCACTGATTGGCAAGGTGAGAAAATTGGCTACTGTTGCCAGAACCCCTAAAGTTGACTCAATTTTGAAGAGACGTGCTGGAAAAGGGGCAATTATTGATCAAGCCACACGATGGGGCAGTACTTACTTAATGATTCAGCGCTTGGTTGAACTGAAAACCTTTCTTGTAGACATGGCTAACCCTCAACTGACGCTAAATGAAAGTCAGTGGAATCAGGTGACTGAGCTGGAAAAATTGCTAGAGCACCCATTTACAGTGACTAAAAAATTACAAGCAGAGGACTTAACTCCAGGTATTTTCTTAAAGGAGTGGAGGAACCTGATGCTTCGCCTGTCCCAAAGAGGAGGGTTAATTGCAAGTGGCATTGCTACATCAATGAAACGGAGAGAGGAGCTACTATTACAAAATAACATTCTTTTGGCAGCTGTTTATGTAGACCCAATGCATCGGATTCTTCTAGATGATCAACAGCTGAGTAAAGGAAAAGAAGCTCTGTTTGAAATAGCAGTAAGGATGAAAGGATTGCAAAACAGTCAGGAGGAACAAGAAGAATTTGATCGTCCTGCCACATCTTCACCCTCATCATCAACTGATGAAGAATTTAATATCGAAAAATATTTGGATCAGAAGGACCGTGCAAAGCGTTCCCGCATGGAAGAGTCATCCCCATCAAAGAACACAGCCAGTACATTTCAGCAGAATTTTTCATGTGCACTAAAAGAGATTGAGAAATTTGATCGTTCATCAAAAATAACAGTGCAACAAGCGATTCCCCTGTATCCTGACATTGTCAGAGATGTTGCCCGAGTGGTTACTGCTTTGCCACCAACCCAAGTTAGTGTAGAGAGGTTGTTCTCTGCTCTCAAAATAATTAGATCAGACTTGAGGGCATCCATGAAGGAGGATCTGACAGAGGCTATACTTTTTCTGAGGACAAATGTATAGATTTCTTATTAACAGAATAACAGGGTTTATTGAAATTTACTTACAGTTTTGAAAAGTTTATAAAAGTTATTTGGTATATTCTAATTGTATCTAATAAATATAGTGTTTGCTCTAAGTGGTCTGATTATTTATATGATGGTGAGAAACTGAATAAGCTCCATGTTAATATTTTACAACAGTAAATTTATTGTTACGAAGTGGCCATTTATGAAGGAGTCGGAGTCGGAGTCGGAACCTGATAAAATCCAGGCGTCGGAGTCGCAACTGTGTCTTACCGACTCCACAGCCCTGCTTAGGACGAGATAATTCTCTGTTTAATAGTTGGAAATCCCGAGGGGTGGGGACGCTGTTAGCTCTCATGCATGTGGGTAAGAGGAGATGGCTAACGGGAGCAGAGGTGTTGACCAAGTTTAATTTACCTGGATTTCATGTCTTACAATTCCAGCAGCTTCACCATCACCTCTTGACTCACTTGAATGACATCTCGGGGGAATTTACTAATGAAATATGGAAGGATCTGATGTGTGAGAGAGTGGAGGACACGTTCATACGCACAATATATAGTAATTTGGGAGATACACTTCGACCATCGAGACCGAGAGGGCCCTTCTCCAGGTGGAGTAAATACTTTGGGGGTTCTGACTTGTCGAGTAAGATATTACAGGGATGGCAGTCAATGAGGAAAGCGATCACAAATGAACTTTGGAGGGACACACAATTTAGACTAATGCACGGAGCCATTCAGGGTTTTAACATCCCACCCTTGCCGACTAACCAAAATAGGTGGATAAACTGTCCTAAGTGTGGGGATGCAATGACGGATCTAGAACATGGTTTATGGTCATGGTCATGGTCATACCTGGCTACAGGACATTTTATAAATGAGGGGTGACTCAATCCTCTGCTTTGGCTTTTTCACTATCATGGAGATTCGCCTGATCAATGTCCCCCTCACATATTATTTCACACAATAGCCATGGTAGCAAAACGATTAATTCTACGGCATTGGCTGGAAGGGTCCATTGCCAGGGATTGAGGCACTTCGCAACACCATTAAAAAAGTGTTATATCTTGAAGCTACGGAGGCTCTGAGGAATCCAGCCCGTCTTGTAGGAAAATTCTTTTACAAATGGAGAAAATTCGTAGAAAAGGAATTTTCGGACTCGGAAATTGAGACATTTATCTCCCCTTTCTGCAAGACGGCTTGGTATGCTATGGCAGAACTTGAGGGTACACTAGGTAGACTAAGTAGAAGTGAATTAGAGGCAATTTGGAAAATGTTAACTTAGGGCATCGAGCCTTCAAGGTGATATAAAACTGCATTAAGGGGGGGAGGGAGGGATTTTCTCTAAAAGGTTAAGAAATGGATTGACATAGAGGTACCCAATTTACTTAAATTTAAATATATATCGAGAAAATTATATAATGTATGTTTAAATGACAATTAATGTTTCAAATGTTAGATAACCCTTTGGGCAGATATGTACCAGTTATGATATGACTTATGCCCTTACATGAGATATATGTTATATTGCAAACGTTGAAAAAGCTAATAAAAATGATAAAAAAAAATATGGTCTGGAGGCGGAGTTATTTTCCAGTCTCAAAGAGGTAATTTACATAAAGTGTTAAAAGATGGTTTATCCAAAACAAGGCATCTGATATGAGGCACACAAGTATGATTATTTTCAGCATTCTATAACCTCTGTATGCCCATATTAATAGTTTAGAAAGGTCAAAGCAGTGACAGACTCCCTTTAAGTGACCATACCAGTGTCCTTCCTAGTTCTTCAGTGCCCTTTAACTATTGGGTGTCCAAGTTGCACACCTGGCCTAACCTCTCCTTGTACGCCTTGGAGGTGCTAAACTGCCCTGCCACTAGTGTGTTGCCTGAGCCTGTTTTTAGTTCCGCCAGGGCAAGCATAACAGAAAAGTGCATGTGCCTGTCATCGGAAAATGCAGACAAGCTGACTCATTAAAATGAAGGGCTGGATTTCCCAAGATTTTTCAAGCCCATCCTATGACTGCAACCAAAACTAGTCACCCAAAATGTTGATTTTTGCAAGTTGGCTTAATGTGCATCCCTACCCATCCAAACCCATTTTGTTCTTAAAATCACATACTAGTCCTGCTTCTTCTGCAACATGTACTTCATGGTCATATATGTACACTCCCCAGGGGTAATTTTTGATACGCCTTTGCACTGGCCAAACTACTCTAGTAACCCCACTCCTTACCAATGCTAACACAACGTTTTATTCCGAGGCCCTCCACACTAGAGATGAGCGAACTTGCTTGGGGATGGAGTTTGGGGTAATTATGCTTTCTAAGTGCTATAGCTGGGATCGCTGTGCTCCAGTTACTGGGTGGTGAGACCAGTGCAAGCCACTGGCAGTGTGTGATCAGCTATCACTCGCATTAAATACTGCATTATCGGATTCGTCAGTAGAGCGTTTGGAAAAACCCTGCCCTCTTGACCCCAAAGTCCTACTTATGGCTGACTGCATGTGGACAGTGAGATGAGCACAGCCAATCAGTGACTTCACAGGACGTACGGGGGTCACACATGGTCCCTAAACAGGCAGCACCCAAACCCAAACATCCAGACGTTTGCTCATCTCTACTGCTCACGGTCTCTTCCTGCGTGTATCGCACAGCCCCCATGGGTAATTTTTGGTACATGCCCTCACTCGCCTTTTCAGTATTCTCAATTTATTTCCAATGTTTTGATTGTCTGATGGGCCCTGCATGCTGAAATTGATACTGAGAAATTGACACAACACAATTTTTTGGTGTGCTTTAGGATCCTTTCTCAAGATAAAAATGCTAAATTTTAACTAAGTAGTCCGTAACAATTTAAAGCATCCAATAATTTACAGTGTTGACATAAGAACATTCCTGAGTTGTACAGGGGTCTAAAATTACACTAATGTGTCATTTGCTAGAGGAGGCTACTTCAAACTGTTCATTCCCTCAAATTTGAAATTTGTAAAAATAATTTTCGGGAGTCTGGTAGGGTCTATTTAACCTCTTAACGACAGCCGTACGTCTCTAGACGTCGGCGTCATTACCCGGTGTTTGAAGTGAGCTCCGGCGTGGAGCTCACTTCAAACCTCCGACATCTCAGCTGATCTCACTAGCTGAGATGTCGGTCTAACAGCACCGATCGGTCCCGCCATCCGATCGGTGCTGTTAACCCCTTAGATCCCGCCCTCAATCTCTGAGAGCGGGATCTAAGGGAGCCGGAGCCGGCAGCGCGCGCTTACCGGGCTCCAGGGGAGATCTCGCGATAGTATCGCGGGATCTCCTGTGCTGATGTCACAGGCCAGGGTCCTGGCTTGACCCTGGAACCTGTCATGGAGCATTTCCGGGTTGTGGTTGGCAGGGGCTGCCAACCACAACAGGTCCACGATTCTGACACATACAGAGGAGCTGCAGCTCCTCTGTATGTGATAGAAGCGATCGGACTTTGCAGCTGCATGCCTCTCACAGGGGCTGTGTAAAAGAATCAATAACCAAATAAAGTTTTTACAAAGTTGATAAAAAAACAAAAAACATAAAAGTTCAAATCACCCCCCTTTTCTCCCATCCACAATAAAAGTATTTAAAAAAAAAAAAAATACACATTTTTGGTATCGCTGCGTTCAGAATCGCCCGATCTATCAATATAAATAATCAAATAATGAGATCCGTAAACTGCGTAGCGCAAAAAATGGTTCAAACGCCAAAATTAAGTTTTTTTGATCACTGCAACAATCCTAAAAAATGCAATAACGGGCGATCAAAACAGCTCATCCGCCCAAGTATGGTATCATTAAAAACGTCAGCTAGAGACGCAAAAAATAAGCCATCACCCAGCCCCAGATCCTGAAAAATGAGGACGCATACGGGTCGCAGAACATGGCGCAAAAAGTGCAATGGTTTTTTTTTTTCATGCTTTTGAATTTTTTTCCACCACCTAGATACCAATAAAGGTATACATGTTTGGTATCTACAAACTCGTACTGACCCGAGGCATCACACGGTCACGTCGGTTTTACCATATAGTGAACACGGCGACTACAAAACCCAAAAAACAAACGTCTTATTGCACTTTTTTTGCAATTTCACTGCATTTAGAATTTTTTGCAATTTCCCTGTACACTATATGGTAAAACAAATTATTGCATCTGAAAGTACAACTCGTCCCGCAAAAAACAAGCCATCATATGTCTGTGTCGACAGAAAAATAAAAACGTTATGGCTCTTGGAAGCCGAGGAGCGAAAGAACGAAAATGAAAAATGACAAATTTCTTCGTCACTAAGGGGTTAAAGGACATTTCTTGCAGGCCTGAGAGACTGCGTTAAAATGCTTTACAGACCTATTCAGATCACAGCCTTACATATATTGCAACACACCCATTGCCACACTTGGCCTTTTACTCGAGCTCTGTATCAGTGCCAGTCACTGGGGTAATATGCTCCACAGACCTCTTCAGGTCGCAGCGTTACACATTTACACATATTGGCCTGATGGCAACAATACAGGCACTCGCTTGTCTGAATTGTACTCAAAATGTATTCAAATACTTTGGGTGTCTGGTAGGATCATTTTCCTGACAGCTCCCCCAACCAATTTTATATTCGCTTTATGGCGACTTCATCCACTATCACAGCAGTTCCATTGGGCTCCGGGGTCAAAATGAACTGCAGTGATTTAGGGAGTGCGCTTAAGATCTATGCCCAAAGCATCTGCATGGCAGCCACATTATGCATCCTTTCAATCTCAAAATGGGCGTCATATACAGTGCCTTGTGAAAGTATTTGGCTCCCTTGAACTTTACAACCTTTTGCCACATTTCAGACAAAGATATAAATTCAAATTTTTTTGTGAAGAATCAACAAGTGGGACACAATCGTGAAGTGAATCTATATTTTAAACTTTTTTAACAAATAAAAAACTGAAAAGTGGGGCGTGCAATATTATTCGGCCCCCTTTGAATTAATACTTTGTAGCGCCACCTTATGCTGCGATTACAGCTACAAGTCATTTGGGGAATGTCTCTATCAGTTTTGCACATCGAGAGACTGAAATTCTTGCCCATTCTTCCATGTAAAACAGCTCAAGCTCAGTGACGTTGGATGGAGAGCGTTTGTGAACAGCAGTTTTCCGCTCTTTCCACAGATTCTCAATTGGATTCAGGTCTGGACTGTGACTTGGCCATTCTAACACCTGGATATGTTTATTTTTGAACCATTCCATTGTAGATTTTGCTTCATGTTTGGGATCATTGTCTTGTTGGAAGATAAATCTCCGTCCCAGTCTCAGGTCTTTTGCAGACTCCAACAGGTTTTCTTCCAGAATGGTCGTTTATTTGGCTCCGTCCATCTTCCCATCAATTTTAACCATCTTCCCTGTCCCTGCTGAAGAAAAGCAGGCCTAAACCATAATGCTGCCACCACCATGTTTGATAGTGGGAATGGTGTTTTCAGGGTGATGAGCTGTGTTGCTTTTACACCAAACATATCGTTTTGCATTGTGGCCAAAAAGTTCGATTTTGGTTTCATCTGACCAGAGCACCTTATTCCACATGATTGGTGTGTCTCCCAGGTGGCTTGTGGCAAGCTTCAAACGAGACTTTTTATGGATATCTTTGAAAAATGGCTTCTTGCCACTTTTCCAAAAAGGCCAGATTTGTGCAGTGTATGACTGATTGTCCTATGGACAGACCCTCCCACCTCAGCTGTAGATCTCTGCAGTTCACCCAGAGTGATCATGGGCCTTTTGGCTGCATCTCTGATCAGTCTTCTCCTTGTTCGAGATGAAAGTTTAGAGGGCCGGCCGGGTCTTGGTAGATTTGCAGTGGTCTGATATTCCTTCCATTTCAATATGATCGCTTGCACAGTACTCCTTGAGATATTTAAAACTTGGGAAATCTTTTTGTATCCAAATCCGGCTTTAAACTTCGCCACAACATTATCTTGGACCTGCCTGGTGTGTTCCTTGGTCTTCATGATGCTCTCTGCACTTGAAACAGAGCCCTGAGACTATCACAAAGCATTTATACGGAGACTTGATTATACACAGGTGGATTTTATTTCTCATTACCAGTCATTTAGGACAACATTGGATCATTCAGAGATTCTCACTGAACTTCTGAGTTTGCTGCACTGAAAGTAAAGGGGCCGAATAATATTGCACGCTCCACTTTTCAGTGTTTTATGTTTTAAAAAAGTTTAAAATATCCAATAAATTTTATTCCACTTCACGATTGTGTCCCATGTGTTGTTGATTCTTCATAAAAAATGTATTATTTACAGTATATCTTTATGTTTGAAGCCTGTAATGTGGCAAAAGGTTGAAAAGTTCAAGAGGGCCGAATACTTTCACAAGACACTGTACCAACCTCTGGACCTGGCCACAACATTTATTGCCTATACCTGCCTTTTGCACTTTCTCTCTGACATTCCCACTATCATCATGGTGACTTCAATATAAATACTGGCACCCACCAGTCAGAAGCCTCCTAAGTTTTGCCACTTACTTCATCTTTTGGAGTTATTCTGTGGTCACCCACAGCTACCAACACAGACAGACATACATTACACCTTATCTTCGTGTGCCTATTTTTCCTATATAATCTCACAATTTCTCCTCTCCAACTATCTGACCACCATCTACTCACTTTCTCATCCTTGTCTTCCTCACCTGCCATCCATGTCCAACTCATACACCCTTTCAGATACCTTGCACATCTAGGACATTCACACACACTGACTATTTTCCATCCTCCATATCTTCACTCCACGACAAGGACAGCGCCACCACTTTCTACAATGACACGATCATCCATCTCATGCATTACGTTCGTTATTCGTGATGAAGACTGGAATAATACGATTCATTAGTTACAAATAATATGCACATTGTAGTATTCGCTTATCACAAACCCCCATGAGATATAGGAGATGTATTTATACCCCTCTTTCAGTCTGTGGAAAAGTTGTACAAGTTCCAATTAATGATGACATTCAGTGGCCTCAACCGTGAGTTTGCTTATGCATGCTGCTGTAAAAATATTGCAGATGATGCCATTGCCAAATGCTGCAACCATTCATGGACCCTCCCAAAGTAATGGCAGAGGGACACCTGAGGGCCTTCCCAAAACTAATTTTTTTATGACACCTGCTGGCCCCCTCAAAATTAAGAAGGAAGGAAGGAAAAAAGGGAGGGAGGGAAGGTAAGAAAGGGTATGAGTAAGAAAAGGGAAGCGTAAGAAAGGGGAAGCGTAAGAAAGGGGAAGCGTAAGAAAGGGGAAAAGAATGGGGAAGGGGAAGAGAAAGAAAAAGAGGAAGGAGGAAAGGGGGAAGAGGAAGGAGGAAAGGGGGAAGAGGAAGAGAGGAAAGGGGGGGAAGAGGAAGGAGGAAAGGGGAAGAGGAAGGCGGAAAGGGGAAGAGGAAGGAGGAAAGGGGGAAGAGGAATGAGGAAAGGGAGAAGAGGAAGGAGGAAAGGAGGAAAGCAGAAGGGAAAGGGAGCAGAAAGGGGAAGAGGAAGGAGGAAAGGGGAAGAGGAAGGACAAAAATGCAAGAGGAAGGAGGGAAGGGGAAGAGGAAGGAGAGAAGAGAAAGAAAAAGAAGAAAGAAGGGAAGGAAAGAAGTGGGAAGAGGAAAGAAGTGGGAAGAGGAAAGAAGTGGGAAGAGGAAAGAAGTGGAAGAGGAAAGAAGTGGGAAGAGGAAAAAGTGGGAAGAGGAAAGAAGTGGGAAGAGGAAAGAAGTGGGAAGAGGAAAGAAGTGGGAAGAGGAAAGAAGGGCAAGTTGAGGGAAGGAAAGGAAATAGAAAGGAGGGAGGGGAAAAGGAAGGAGGAAAGAAGGGTAAGAGGAAAGAAGGGTAAGAGGAAAGAAGGAGAATAGGAAAGAAGGAGAATAGGAAAGAAGGAGAAGAGGAAAGAAGGAGAAGAGAAAAGAAGGGTAAGAGGAGGAAGGAAGGAGAATAGGATGCAAAGAGAAGATGAAGGAAAGGGAAGGAGGAAAGGGAAGAAGGAAAGGGAAGAGGAAGGACAAGGGAGAGGAAGGAAGAAGAAGGAAGGGAAGAGTACCAATGGGCATGTTGTAGTTGGCATTGTAAAGTGCTGGGGAATATGTATCGCACTATCTACATAAAAATTATGAATGAGGGAAGAACCTCTCAAACATATGAGGGAGGTCCCTCCAAAATGTATGGCAGAGGGCCACCTGATGGTCCTCCTAAAACATAGGCTTTATAACACCCGCTGGCCTTTCAAAATTTGAAGCGAGAGCCGCATGAGGACTTGGTGGATATGCTGTTGGTGGAGGAGGAAGGAGGACAAGAAGGGAAAAGCCCAGAATACCCATGGGTATGTTGTAGCTTGCAATGTAAAGTATGTATTCCACTACCTACATAATTATGAATGAGGGAGGTCCCTCCAAAATGTATGCTAGAGGGCCACCTGATGGCCTTTGCAAAACTGAAGTTAAGGGAATCTGCTGGACCTCTGAAATTTAAGATTGAGGGCCACATGATGACTTTGTGGATATGGTGGAGAAGGAGGAAGGGGAGAAGAACAACGCCTGGAATACCATCGGGCATGTTATGGCTGGCACTATAAAGTGCTGGGAAATATGTTTTGCCCTATCCAAATGTAAAAGGAAAAACAAAAGCAATATGTGTACATATGCTAAAGGGGAAGGGGGTTCTCTTTTTATTTTGCCTTACATGCAAGAAAAAATGTTTAACATTTTCCCCTGTAAAATCCAATTTAGGTTTGATGTGGTAGGTCTTCTTGTTAACTTGTAAAAGTGGTGTGATACTCTGCCACTATTCCTAGAAACAATATGTGAGTCAGAAATACATGCAGGTATGTTTTCCATGCTGTTCCCATTCAATTGCAGCACTTTGCCACCCATTTCAGCTTTTTTCTAAGTCCTCCCAGGCCTCATTGTGACAACATAGACTTTTTCAATGCATACTAAGAGTTACATTCTTACATTAGGCTGGCTTCACACTATGGTTTTGTTCCTGTCCGTGGGATCCTGTTTTTTGCAGGACCCCACAGACAGGAACGGACAGGCCCGGATTGCAGACTCCGGATGCCATTTCTGTGTCCGGATCTGGGATTTTCACAGATCTGGACACAGAAATGGCTGGGGGGGCCCAAACCTGCAAAGTGCAGGCAAGTGGTGTGGGCCCTGTTCACTTTCACTTTAGCAGTGTATCTACATACACTGCTAAAGTGAAATTAAATAAAGGAATGGTGAAAAATAAAAAAATTAATTCTCACCTGTCCGCCATGTGTCCCGCGCTGCACTTACCTCCGGTGGCTAACGGACCTTAATCAGCTGACCTGGAAGGGGTGGGGCAACCCTATCAGCTGATGGGTCACATGACCGCATCAGTGCGGTTTAAAGCACAAGGGCTTCTGAGATTTTAGGAAGCTATGAAGTAATTAAATTCTGCTTCAGGACTCATCAGATTTTCATAGTTTGTTCTGAATGGAGTGGTTTGCTGGATGGGTGCTTGCGCTTTCATATTGATTTTGTAGTTGAATATATGTTGAGATTCAGGATCTTTTCTCCCTATCCCTTCCTTCTTCTTATTCACTCTTCTAGTCATTTCTCCTCTGAGGGTTCTTACTTTAGAAGTCTTCTTTTATAAGTGTTATTGCATAACATTTCAGCGCTCAATTCTTCTGATATATTTAATTTTTGGTGAAATTATACACAAATCGTTCAATTATAATGCTTCATTGCTACTGTTTGTTGGTCTTCCATGACTGACTAATTGTTTATAATCATCTGTAATTTTATCTTTGCATAATTGTAAAATAATTTGTTCTTTTTTCAATAAAAAAAGATAACTTAAAAAACGTTTTACCCTAAAGAAAAACAACATTAGCGATCCCATGCTGTAATGTCTGTATACTCTCTTTGTGTCCTCCCCAGCCCAGGAGATGTGGTATGATCAGACCATGTCCTTGTACAGTCAGACACATCCATTACACAGTACACAGCAGGGACACATATATAAGATTATCTCAGTACAGGAGATGTGGGATGATCAGATCATGTCCCTGTACGGTCAGACACATCCATTACACAGTACACAGCAGGGACACATATATAAGATTATCTCAGCACAGAAACATTTTTTTTAACTACATCCAATTGGGGAAATTATTATTACAAAAAGATCTATTGATAAAAATGAAATGTGTTCGTGGGAATACACTTTGACTACGTGCTGGATGATTTCCACCTTGTAAAAGGGATGTTCTCTTTCAAGGGTATGCCATTTCCTTATGATCAATAGGAATTTGACAGACTCCTGCACAGTGAGTAACCAAGGTGCCACTCAAGTGAATCAAACAAACAGTTCATTTCCCTGCACTGCCAAGTGCTCATCGATGTTCTGGCAAACTAACGATAAACAAGCACTGTCGTCCTAATCTCAAACTCAGTGGGTCCTAGAGGTTGACTCTGGTCAAATCATAAAGTGATGTTAAATCCTAGTGATGAATCATCACTGTGTAGAAGTCAGTTTTTAAATCTAAGTTTTGAAACAAAAACTCTCAAACTTACATCTACTTCAGAAAGGGTTTGTGTCCAACGATAACTCGAAAGATCTGCTCCATTGCCTGAATTGGGCTTGATCTTGCCATTATCTTTTTCAACCTCCTCGTCTTCTTCATTGTCTTCATCACCACCCTGTACAGTAAGTGCAAAGAGCAGATTCAGATATTGTAGAAAACTTTTGTTTTTAGAATGTAATGTCAAAGAATGGTTACCTAAAGTGATGTAGTTCACAATACAGAGTACCTAACCTATCATGTATGTGATACAATTAAAGGATATTAAAAATAGGAGTGTGGTCATGCTCTGTAGCTGAGAGGACATGCAGAAAGTTAACTTTTAAAATCCTGAAGCATTATTTTTAAAAGAACCCACTGCACCCCCTCCTGATTTTTATCAACAGTACTGTCCCTAATGCCCCTTTCACATCAGCGTTTTTGTCCGGATCCGGCCGATCCGGACAAAAAAACGTATCTGTCACATGTGCCGCCCAACAGCCACACTTGCGGTACACTTGCGGCAAACTCCATGCATTGTCTATGGGGCTTGCGGCATGTGCGGTATTGCCACGATCCAGCACTTGCTGCAGTTGCGGCTGTGAAATAAACCGCGGTCAGCTCCGGTTATCTTGCGCGGTCACACCTGCTGCAAGTGCCGGATCGTGGCAATACTGCACTTGCCGCAAGCCCCATAGACAATGCATGGGGCTTTGCTGCAAGTGTACCGTAAGTGCGGCTATTGGGTGACACATGCGACAGATGCGCTTTTATGTCCGGATCGGCCGGATCCGGACAAAACCGCTGATGTGAAAGGGCCCTAAAGGTACCGTCACATGTGGCAATTTGGCTAGCAATTTCACTGGCAATTTGCTGGTTGCAGTGAAATCATGGACACATTGTCCCATTTGTACACGGCAACAAAATAGAACAATGTGTCCATGATTTCACTGCAACCAGCAAATTGCCAGTAAAATTGCTAGCCAAATTGCCGCGTGTCACGGTACCTTAAAAGAAGTCAGGACACAGAGGAGCAACATAGGAAATAAAGGAGCTCATAAGATATCTGCATCCATACTTACCGGAGACACGGTGATTACTGTTCTCGGTTCCAGCAATGGAGTTGCAGTCATGCATGTTGAGGCGCGTGTTGGTGGCAGCGGCGCATAAGCGGAACCAGTCAGGTAGTTTGGACCTTCTAACCTATCACTACCTTTCCCTGCAGCTCAGCTTCCTACTACAGGCTTAGATATTGGGAAGATGGTGTATCACGGTCCGCGCTGCTGCCCCAATGGAATCATGAGGAATGCAAGGCTTGCATTCCCCGTGATTCCATTGGGGCAGCAGCGCGGACCGTGATACACCATCTTCCCAATATCTGAGCGTTTTTCCACGTGCGAGTGGCTGGTGGAGGTCCTGCAGCAGCTAAAAACCTAATACTTACAAACCTGTTGTGGGGCACACAACTGGATCAGGTAAGTGTACACCTGTTGATTAACTTACACAGACAGTGTCACTAGTGATAGGGCACTATTGCGCCTTTTGTCTCCCCTTTTTGTATTACTACAGACTTAATCATCTCTGAGCTAAATCTGTATTATAAATGTTGAAAAAATTATCTTAAGAATTTTCTTTTTCCCCCCGTTCTGAGGGCATTCCTAGACATGTGGGTGGATCAGTCCAGGAATATGGTGTCTTTTCGTTCCCTCTTTAGAATGTCCCGGTGGGCGAAGTCATCTAATGCTGGTTCGCGTCCCCCCTGCATTTGAATTTCATTTATTTCTAACGGGTATGACGCGCGGTCACGCCATTTCCGGTCCTGCACATTGCGTAGTCTAGTTAGGTGTACATTTCCGGCTTCAGAATGCGAGTTGTGCATGCTCTGAAGGCGGCAATGGGGTAATATTAGGTATGTGTTTGTTTTTATATGTCTACACATATATATGTATATATGTGCGTGTATATTATATATATATAATATAGTCAATTTTACAAATGCTGCAACTGTCTAAATACACAATGTGCATTGTGCGTTCCAATTAATAGAAGACTGAATATTAAACCTTTTGCCGATTACAGCAATTTGAAAGTGGGTGGTCACATCGATGCGGCTACACAGATTGCATTTTTTTGCCTGCATATCGATATGACCCTTTACATGACAACCAAACTGGATTGCTTGTCGGCTCACTAGTAAAAGTACTGGGTGAAATCAAATTACCAATGCTGCTGAATTTGTATGGGACTGTTCTCCAACCACAAGACCACGGCGGCGGTGCCTCACAGTATATACTTCTAAATAAGACAGAGCAGCACTATATTCGCTGGTTATATGGGTGCAAAGCGACAAAAGCTGCCCCACCAGCTGCCTATACAGTTGTGGCCAAAAGTATTGACACCCCTGCAATTCCGTCAGATAATACTCAGTTTCTTCCTGAATATGATTGCAATCACAAATTCTTTCTTATTATTATCTTCATTTAATTTGTTTTCAATGAAAAAACACAAAAAGAATTGGATATAATTCCACACCAAACATAAAAAAGGGGGTGGACAAAAGTAATGGCACTGTTAGAAAAATTATGTTATGCTTCTCTAATTTGTGTAATTAACAGCACATGAAACTTACCTGTGACACCTAACAGGTATTGGCAATAACTAAATCACACTTGCAGCCAGTTGACATGGATTAAAGTTGACTCAACCTCTGTCCTGTGTGCTTTTGTGTACCACATTGAGCATGGAGAAAAGAAAGAAGATCAAAGAACTGTCTGAGGACATGAGAAACCAAATTGTGAGGAAGAATGAGCAATCTCAAGGCTACAAGTCCATCACCAAAGACCTGAATCCTGTGTCTACCGTGCGCAGTGTCATCAAGAAGTTTAAAGCCCATGGCACTGTGGCTAACCTCCCTAGATGTGGACGGAAAAGAAAAATTGACAAGATATTTCAACGCAAGATTGTGCGGATGGTGGATAAAGAACCTCGACTAACATCCAAACAAGTTCAAGCTGCCCTGCAGTCCAAGGGTACAACAGTGTAAACCCGTACTATCCGTCGGCGTCTGAATGAAAAGGGACTGTATGGTAGGAGACCCAGGAAGACCCCACTTCTTACCCCGAGACATAAAAAAGCCAGGCTGGAGTTTGCCAAAACTTACCTGAGAAAGCCTAAAACGTTTTGGAAGAATGTTCTCTGGTCAGATGAGACAAAAGTAGAGCTTTTTGGGTAAAGGCATCAACATAGAATTTACAGGAGAAAAAAAGAGGCATTCAAAGAAAAGAACACAGTCCCTACAGTCAAACATGGCAGAGGTTCCCTGATGTTTTGGGGTTGCTTTGCTGCCTCTGACACTGGACTGCTTGACCGTGTGCATGGCATTATGAAGTCTGAAGACTACCAACAAATTTTGCAGCATAATGTAGGGCCCAGTGTGAGAAAGCTGGGTCTCCCTCAGAGGTCATGGGTCTTCCAGTAGGACAATGACCCAAAACACACTTCAAAAAGCACTAGAAAATGGTTTGAGAGACTTCTAAGGTGGCCAGCAATGAGTCCAGACCTGAATCCCATAGAACACCTGTGGAGAGATCTAAAAATGGCAGTTTGGAGAAGGCACCCTTCAAATATCAGGGACCTGGAGCAGTTTGCCAAAGAAGAATGGTCTAAAATTCCAGCAGAGCATTGTAAGAAACTCATTGATGGTTACCGGAAGCGGTTGATCGCAGTTATTTTGGCTAAAGGTTGTGCAACCAAGTATTAGGCTGAGGGTGCCAATATATTGTCTGGCCCATTTTTGGAGTTTTGTGTGAAATGATCAATGTTTTGCTTTTTGCTTTTGAAGACAAGTTAAATGAAGATAATAATACCAAAGAATTTGTGATTGCAATCATTTTCAGGAAGAAACTGAGTATTATCTGACAGAATTGCAGGGGTGTCAATACTTTTGGCCACAACTGTATACATACAGTTCTATATACAGAGCACTGCATCTACCGGTGTGAAACTACTTTTCTTATACAACGTCAAGTCAATTAGAGTCAATTCACTCACTCTTGTCTTTTTCTCAAAATTTTTATCTTTAAACCAATACTTTAACTTAATATTTCTAAACATCCTATGCATGTCTATATCCAGTTCAAACTAGTCTATGTGTGTGGCTATATTGAAACTGAGCCCTTTGTTTAGAACCCCTATTTGCTCTTTAGACAAGGTTTTACTAGATATATTTACCACCAGGTCTAGTCCTTCTTTTTGTTACGCAACATGTTACTTTGTTACTTGACGTTGTATAAGAAAAGTAGTTTCACACCGGTAGATGCAGTGCCAGCGATTGAGGCCTTCACAACCACTGTGAAAAGAGACTTCGAAAAACAGATTGTGTACGAATAGAGAATTAAAAGAACCTAACATGACGAGTACTGAATTAAAAGCATTGCAGGAACTTGTCCATGACGACGACCTCATTATAAAACCTGCAGATAAGGGGGGTGCGGTCGTCGTCATGGACAAGAACAAATATTTGAGTGGAGTGATGAGACAATTGAGGGAAGTAGTCTATGAAAAACTTGACAGAGATCCCAAGTTTGAGATACAGAAGGAGATAATTGCTTATTGAAAAAAGCCCAGAAAGGTGGAATAGACCAAAATCTGTTAGATTACACTATTGTAAAATTTTCAAGAACACCGGTACTTTATACACACTGTGTGCAGAATTATTAGGCAAGTTGTATTGTAGAGGATTATTTTTATTATTGATCAATAACTATGTTCTCAATCAACCCAAAAGACTAAATATCAAAGCTTACCGTATATACTCGCGTATAAGCCGAGTTTTTCAGCCCAAAAATTGGGCTGAAAAGTCCCCCCTCGGCTTATACGCGAGTCAAGGTGTATTTGCTGGGGGGGGGGGGGCTGTGACCGGGTGCTGGAGGAGACAGGAGGGGGCCGCAGTGGGGTTGCCTTATTAGTGTAATGAATATGCACGGCATCCCCCCATCCATCAGCGGCAGGGGGAGCCGTGCATATTGCAATACACTGGCCCCCGGCAGTGACACACAGCCCCCCCCCCTCCTTAGTATGTGTCCCCCAGGCTGCGGCACCTGTTAAAATAACAAACACTTCATACATCACCTTTCCGGCGCCGCTCCTCCGCTCCCGGCTTCTTCCTGCTTGTGCCGGTGTCATATGACCGGGCGCAGCTGATGACGTCATCTCCTGCGCCCGGTCACAGCACTAGAAGCCGGCACAAGCAGTAGGAAGAAGCCGGGAGCGGAGGAGCGGCGCCGGAAAGGTGATGTATGAAGTGTTTGTTATTTTAACAGGTGCCGCAGCCTGGGGGACACATACTAAGGAGGGGGGGCTGTGTATTACTGCTGGAGGCCAGATACAAGGGAGGGGGGCATGTACACCACTGCACAGGGGCCTGTATACCACTGCACAGGGGCCTGTATACCACTGCAGAGGGGCCTGTATACCACTGCAGAGGGCCTGTATCCACTGCACAGGGGCCTGTATACCACTGCATAGGGGCCTGTATACCACTGCATAGGGGCCTGTATACTACTGCACAGGGGCCTGTATACTACTGCACAGGGGCCTGTATACCACTGCACAGGGGCCTTTATACCACTGCACAGGGGCCTGTATACCACTGCATAGGGGCCTGTATACCATTACTGAGGGGTGCTATATACCAGTGACGGGGGGGCTATATAATAGGATGGGGGTCTGCTGCATTTCATACCCTAGGCTTATACGCGAGTCAATAATTTTTACCAGCTTTTGGGGGCAAAAGTAGGGGGGTCGGCTTATACATGGGTCGGCTTGCGCTGAGACATGCAGGTCGCACTGTAGGAGAGCTCCGGAGGCAGAGACCGAAAACCCGGTGACTAACGGCGCCTGGCGACTAATTCTGATCCCTAAACTGCTTGAGATCGGCTCCTATACGCCCGGGAATGCCGAGATCTAACACTCGCAGCCGCAGCACCGCACAGAAGCTTACAGACTTCTTTCCCTCTGACCGTGCTGCGGCTCAAGACTCCAAGATGGAGGCTCCCGCCTCGCCTTCCCCGAGCTCCTCACAACGAGCGCGCCAACAGTCTCACGACTCCCCTGGAGGAAGTCGGGCTTATGACCGACACGACACAGATGAAGAACATGTCCCGCTCACCCGCCACTCCATAAGGGGCCCTTTGGATGAGCTGCGCAGAGCTATAGAGGACGACACCCGCTGCATAGTAGGTGAAATCAGGGCAGACGTCTCGGCCCTGGGGGAACGCACAGACCACCTAGAGGGGAAGGTGGGAGAGATAGCGGTGGCACATAACGAACTGGCAGATTTGTACCATGATGTGAATGTAGAGCTGAGGGATGTGAAAGCCACCTCATATGATCTAGAAGACAGACTCAGAAGAGGCAACGTTAAAATAAGGGGCATTGCAGAAGTTGAGGGAGAAGAGGATTTGATTCAGACGGTACAGCCTTTTTTGTCCCTAGTGCTCCCGGAAGCGAAGGCTGACGACCTGGGTATAGAGAGAATATTTCATCTCCCCAGGTCACCTCGCATTGGGCGCGAGGTGCCGAGAGACGTTATGGTCCATCTGAGGACCCCAAGAATGAGAGACCTTTTGATGCAATCACTGCGCAACCGCCCTATAACAGCTAGCCCATATGACACATGGTCCCTATACCCGGACCTTTGCCCGGGAACTTTGGCAAGGCGAAGGGAATTTGCCCCATATTGTGCCATTCTACGGGACCGTGCCATACAGTATGCATGGGGATCGCCGGTGAGCGTGTCCTTCAGGTACAAAGGCACAAGGCACTACTTCTCCTCCCCTTCCAAGCTTCGAGCGACCCTGAGAGACTGGCGCATGATGCCCACCTCCGCTTCTGGATCCAACTCGACGTCTACCAGCCCTAAAGATCGCAGGGATCGTGAGAGAACATCTGAAGACGCAAGGAACAAGTGATGACTGGGTCACCTGGGTGAAAGGCCCCTGCTTGCTAGACCTTTTCTTGTCCCGAACAGGGATAGTCTGACACCCCCTCCTGAGTTTGACTCTAACAGGAGGTGCAGGAAGACAAGCTGGAGGGAGTAACCTGGTCCCCCCCTTGTGTGAGGGGTGAGGCTCAGAGTGATACACCTAGAGGAGTTAAAGGGGCCCCAGTGCGTGGTTGCCCCTTCTCCTCCCTCCAACCTTTTGCCCCCATGCTCAGGACTTTGTGAGCAAACATAGTTTTTACAGTTATTCTTTTCTCTTGCTTCTCGTTGTCCTTTGTAGTTTTAGTCCTAATTGTATTCCTTCCCCCCCTGTCTTCCCATTTTCCTAGTATCCACCGACCCCCCCCCCCCTTAGATCCTAGCTCAAAGCCTCGCCCCCCTCACCCCCCCCCTTCCATTCAGAGTTACCCGACTGGCTCCCACCCCCCCCCACCCCCGAGCCACCCCAGACCTCTGCTTCTGCTCTCCCTTTCTTCCTTCTCCCTCCCCCCCCTTCCCCACCCCCCTGAAGTTCAGGAGGCTCCACAGTATTCTCCCATCCCGTTGACCCTTTGTCTGTTTTTTCCCTGGAGAGGTGGGTTTGACGCCTAATCGGAAGTGATGAGTCTGAGGATCGTGTCCATGAATGTACGAGGCCTAAATTCGCCGGCTAAGAGGTCGTTTCTGTGGAGAGAGGTTCAGCGGAAAAAAGCGGATCTGGTCTGTGTGCAGGAATCCCATCTACTCGAGGGAGATAATTTTCGGCTGAACCACCCCAGGTATCCACAAATCATCTTCTCCAATTGCGACAGTAAAAAAGCGGGAGTCTGCATACTGGTGAGTGCTTCCATCCAGTTTGTATGTAGAAAGGTTGTCTCAGACGAGACGGGCAGGTACCTGATCTTGGTCTGTGAGATCTCTGGGGTCGTTTTTACTTTGGTTACAGTTTATGCCCCGAATGTGGGACAGAGGGGTTTTTTAAGGACCCTTTTCACAAAGCTGAAATTGGAATCCAAGGGCCATTTGATAATCTGTGGCGATTTCAATGCGGTTATGGAACCGCGTCTGGATTCCACTGCGGTGTCGAGGGGCAGCCTTCTCCCTCTGACCCGGGAGTTCCGCCTCCACGACATCTGGCGCTACCTGAAGAAAGGGACTACACCTTTCACTCCGGCCCTCATGGATCCTACTCCAGGATAGATTTCTTCCTGGTAGATGATGGAGCCACGGAACGGTGCCGGAGGCCTGAAGTGGGTGTTATCACCTGGTCAGACCATGCGCCGGTGTGGTTGGAGGTGGACCTGGGGGGGGGGGGGGGGGGAGGTCGCCCTCGCCGATGGCGTTTGGGCCCTGACCTCCTCTTGGATCATTCTTTGAGGGGGGAAATGGGCACCAACATTGAATCATTTTTTGAGATCAACGACACCGGAGACATCGCGGATGAGACCCTATGGGCTGCACACAAAGCGGTGATGAGGGGGCTATTCCTTCAGAAAGCATCACAACGTAAAAGGGCTAGAGATAGACAGAGGAGAGAGTGGGAAGATCAAATCCAATCTCTTGAAACTTTAAACAAGTCTAACCCCGACCGAGGACTGGAGGCTCAGATTACGACTTTAGCACCCAACTTCGTGCCCTTCTATTGTGACAGTATGAGACGGGACTCCGCAAATTAAAAACACGTTATTACGAGCAGGGAGACAGAGCGAGTAGACTACTGGCTAGAAGACTGACAAAGCGTGCGGGGCAGACAGCAGTAGCAGGACTGCAAAATATGGCTGGGAAACTGGTACGAGATCCTCGACAAATAGTGGAGGCCTTTTCAGCCTATTACGCACGACTATATAACTTAAGACTAGACCACGAGACTGTACAACCTTCGGAGGACAATATTGACGACTTCCTAGACAAATTACAGCTACCCACATTGTCACAGGTTGATCTGGACGCCCTCAATGCGCCATTTACAAGGGGAGAGGTGCTTAAGGTCATCGGCACTTTAAAATCGGGCTCTGCTCCGGGTCCCGATGGTTTCATTAACGAGTACTACAAAACATATGGCCCCGCCTTGGTCCCTTATCTGCTCAGACTGTTCGATAGCTGGAGGTCGTCTGGTACCATCCCGAAGGAGGCTTTGGAAGCAACCATAATCACCATCCCCAAACCAGGAAAAAGCCCCGAGCTTCCTGGGAGCTACAGGCCGATCTCGCTACTGAACACTGACCTTAAGATATACTCAAAACGTCTTGCGATGAGGCTGGTCGAGCTGATCCCGAAGTTGGTGGGGCAGGATCAGGTGGGGTTTGTGGCTCGTCGTCAGGCCAGGGACGGCACGAGGAGAATGCTAAACCTCAGTGAGCTTGCTGAGAGGGGAGAGGCCCACAGTGCATTCCTGTCACTGGATGCGGAGAAGGCGTTTAACAGGGTGCACTGGGGCTACCTCGATAAAACCCTGCGTAAATTTGGGTTGGAGGGCCCATTTCTTACGGCCATCTTGAGTTTATACTCCAACCCCTCAGCGAGAGTCTTCTCCTCGGGCTACCTGTCGGATCCGTTTGATATAACTAATGGGACGAAACAGGGTTGCCCACTGTCCCCCTTGATTTATGTCCTGGCAATCGAGCCCCTGGCAGCAGCTATCCGGGCCGACTGTGATATAAAGGGGATACAGGTGGGGGACAGGCAACACACTGTGGGCCTGTACGCAGACGATGTTATTGTCTCGTGCACCTCGCCGGAAGTATCCCTCCCGAGAGTACTCTCTTTATTGGAATCATACGGGACGATTTCGTATTACAAACTGAATGCCTCTAAATCGCTGGTCTACCCGGTCAATTTATCTCAGGAGGTGGTAGCGAGCCTATCGACCTCTCTCCCCTTTCAGTGGTCGCCCAAGGGTATCCCTTACCTCGGCATTACCTTGTGCCCGACAGGTGAAGTGGTAAAGAGAAACATAGATAACCTCTTGAGGTCATTGGCGGGAGCCTCGAATCCCCGGTCTCTGCAGTCCCTATCGTGGGTAGCCAGAATCCAAGCTTTCCGGATGTCTTGGCTGCCCCGATTCCTATATCTTTTTAGATGTGTACCACTGGTCTTCTCCGCGCGTCTATTGACGCGAATCCAGCGGGCTATAGACGGGTACATCTGGGCGGGCAAGAGACCGAGGATCCAACGGAAGGTGATGTTCAAGAAGTGGAGAGGTGGAGGCATGGGAGTCCCGGACATGACTGCCTATTACAGGGCGGCCATCCTGGAGCCACTGGGAGAGTGGTGGGCGGATAGAGGTGACCTTGGGTGGGCACAGATAGAAGCGTCACAGGTACCTGGAGGCTCTTTGAGGAGTTTTTTGACGGCAGATGCGTTAAGACCCACCAGACTCAGACACCCCCTAGCGACGATTGACGTCCTCCTGCGGGCTTGGAGACGTGCGCCGAGGGAGTGGGGGACATTTTCTCCGGCGGAGATTGTGCTTGGAGCCTTCCGTGTCCACATCCCGTCTCTACGGCTGACACAATGGGCGGAGAGTGGAATAACCACTCTGGCGGATCTCATGGGACCCTCAGGAGTTGTCTCCATTGAAGACTTTACAAGACAACACCCAACTTTAGGAGGATCATACTTCCAACTGTATCAGGTGTCACACTTCTTAGCGTCAGGTGGGACCGGGGAATGCTGGTCTGCCCATTTCCCGTCCCCCATGAGAGCCGTCCTGGGACTAACCCCTGGAGCGACAAAAGGCCTGGCGAACCTTTACGCGGGATTATTGGATGTCGAGGGTCAATTCACGTTCCCATATAGGTCTAGATGGGAAAGAGAGCTAAATTTCACGGCGGACGTGGAGGACTGGGAGGGAGCAGTGAGATGCGTGACAGGCGCAACAAGGTGCATTAACCACCTCGAACAGCTCAAGAAACTGCATCTGCGTTGGTACCTTACTCCGGACAGAGTGGCTAGGTTTGGTGGAGAGGCCTCGGATCTGTGCTGGAGAGGCTGTGGACTTAGGGGCACAATGGCCCACGTATGGTGGTCGTGTCACAGAATCTCGCAGTTTTGGTCCATATTTGAGGGCCTGTTGAGATCCATTGTAGACACTTTTGTGCCTCTCACCCCCCAGATGGCTCTGCTACACATGGGCGTGGAGGTTTTGCCTCCGGTCCCCCGCTTCACGACTACTTTTGTCCTCATAGCGGCGAGACAGTGCGTCTCAGCGTGTTGGAAATCTCCATCTCCTCCTACGATACGTAATGTTGCAGCCAGATTGAACACGATCTTCACTCACGAATACTACCTAGCTCAGGAGGCGGGACACAGACGTTATGTCGGTGAGGCGTGGGAGTGCTGGGCTCAGCACTCCTTGGCGGTCCCTCTCCCCACGAGGGTTTGATGGTTCATATGAAGTGTACCCACTTAACCAAGATTATGTGACCCATACCTCTCCGGAACCTATCCCGATGTTTCCCCCCCCCTCCCTCTCCTCCCTCCCCTCCTCCCACCTCCCCCCCCCCCACCTCTCCCCGGACCTCCCCACCCCTCCCCCCCACTAGTTCCTTCCCCCCCCCTCCCCCTATCTCTGAAAACTTCTTCTCTAATCTTTACCTTTTCTTTTCTTTTATATTGTTGTGTTGACGGTCTGCCACCACAGCCCGAACACCCTGGAATTTTCATAGACGTCTCACTGACTATACGTAACGGATTTTGTACGGGTGGATTGTTATGTATGTCTATGTTAATTGTACCATAAAATTTGTTGAATAAAAACCATTCATGACAAAAAAAAATACATGGGTCGGCTTATACACGAGTATATATGGTAATAGTTTTGGAAGTTGGAGTGTTTTTTTTAGATTTGGCTATCTTACTTACTATCTTATATTACTAAGCAGAACTATTAGGCAACTTAATTAGAACCAAATATATTCCCATCTCACTTGTTTATTTTCACCAGGTAAAAAAATATAACTGCACAAAATTTAGAAATAAACATTTCTGACATGTAAAAACAAAACCCCCAAACATTAGTGACCAATATAGCCACCTTTCCTTATGATGACACTCAACAGCCTTCCATCCATAGATTCTATCAGTTGCTTGATCTGTTTACGATCAACATTGCGTGCAGCAGCCACCACAGCCTCCCAGGCACTGTTCCGAGAGGTGTACTGTTTTCCCTCCCTGTAGATCTCACATTTTAGGAGGGACCACAGGTTCTCTATGGGGTTCAGATCAAGTGAACAAGTGGGCCATGTCATTATTTTTTCTTCTTTTAGACCTTTACTGGCCAGCCACGCTGTGGAGTAGTTGGATGCATGTGATGAAGGATTGTCCTGCATGAAAATCATGTTTTTCTTGAACGATACCAACTTCTTCCTGTACTACTGCTTGAAACTGGCAGTAGGTCCGGGAGTTGAGCTTCACTCCATCCTCAACCCGAAAAGGTTCCACAAGTTCATCTTTGATGATACCAGCCCATACCAGTACCCAGGGCAGCCATTAGTAATTTCGGAGTCCCTTACTGCCAAAATTTTGGGCCCCCCATAGACTCCGCCCAGCTTCCACCCACGCTCAGCCTCCACCCAAACATACATTATATTTATAGTGAAAAATTGGAAAATTACCTCAATTTATGTGAAATACTTTCCAAACCAGCAATCCAGATAGTTCCTTACTATAGAGTAAAAAAAGGAAAAACAGCACAAAAAAATATAAAAAAGTGGACTTTATTGCCCAATGTGTGGCCATGTCATTGGTCAATAAAGTCCACTTTTTTATATGTTTGTGCTGTTTTTCCTGTTTTTTTTTTTACACACTCTATTATATATTACACACACACACACTGCTGTGGGCTGAATACACAATAGCTGTATATACAATATAAAATACACAATAGAGAGAGCTGCTAGCTGTATACATAATAGATGGCTGCGGGTCGTATACACAATAGGGACTGCTGCCTATACACACAATAGAGAATACACAATAGAGACTGCTGCTGGCCGTACATAATTGAGAATACACAATACAGACTGCTTCTGGCCATATAGACAATGGAGATGGCTGCTGGCTATACACACAGTAGAGGATACACAATAGAGACTGCTGCTGGCTGTACACAATAGAGAGTACATAATTGAGACTGAAGCTGGCCGTATACACAATGGAGATGGCTGTGGGACAAATGTGCAGTGGAGACGGCTGCGGGACAAATGCACATAAACGGCAGTGGACAGCACATGGAGATGGCAGTGGGATATATGCACATTAAAGACTGCTGCGAGACATATGCACATTAGAGACTGCTGTGGGATACACATTGGAGACTGGGCAGAACGTATACACAGAGACTGCTGGCCGTATACAGAGACTGCCGGCTGCATATCTTGTATACAGACAGCACTCTACGGTATATACAGGTCCACACTATATACATACAGTATATAGATACACAAATATAGCATGTAGTGTGGACCTGTATGTAGAGTATAGTGCTGTGTAGAGACAGACAGAGAGAGACAGATGGACAGAAACAGACAGAGAGAGACGGACAGAGAGAGACGGACAGAGAGAGACGACAGAAGAGAGACAGAGAGAGACGGACAGAGAGAGAGACGGACAGAGCAGAGACGAGACAGACAGAGACAAGACAGACAGAGACAGACAGACAGAGACAGACAGACAGAGACAGACAGACAGAGACAGACATGTAAAACAAAAAGGAAAAGGGGCGCAAATGTGGCGTGGATAGGTGGCCGCTCACCTTATCGGGTTGTGCAAGTCCTGCACAACCCGGTTTATCAGCCTCCGCCGCCGGCGGTATGTGCACTGCCTCTCCGCTCTCCTCTCTCCTGTTCAAGGCAGATCGTTTGTGCTGTTCCTGAGCTGCTCCAGCCGCCAGTCCCTCAAAAAGGGAGTAGTTTTCATGCAAAAAATAGTAATGGCGGTCTGATTAGGAGCGCTCTAAGGAACAAGCAGACATGTAAGATGTTTTCATAATTGGCAAACCTTTTATTAACTTCTTAGCTCCCCTCACAGCTCCACTCCGCGTTTCAACTGCATCCAAACAGTCTTCATCAGGTGGTGTCAGCACCTGATGAAGACTGTTTGGATGCAGTTGAAACGCGGAGTGGAGCTGTGAGGGGAGCTAAGAAGTTAATAAAAGGTTTGCCAATTATGAAAACATCTTACATGTCTGCTTGTTCCTTAGAGCGCTCCTAATCAGACCGCCATTACTATTTTTTGCAAGACAGAGACAGACAGACAGAGACAGACAGAGAGAGACAGACAGAGAGAGACAGACAGAGAGAGACAGACAGAGAGACAGACAGACAGAGAGAGAGACGGACAGAGGTGAACGCCTGATAGGAGGATGGCAGTATGTAGATATCAACCATTAAATGTCACTGCTATGTGCTGCATGCTGATGTCAGCTCGAGGTGCATAGCTGTGACATCATAACGAGGGTCATTTTATTAAGGTACTTGATTGGGAAAAACACACAAGTATAACAATTCCTTTAATCCTGTATGGGAGGGAAGCACATAATGAGACTTGGCACTTCCTATAGTGCAGGTAGATATGAGAAAGTATGCTGAACTGGCCTCCGTCTTCTATCAAAGCTTTATTTACAAATAGTTAAAAGCATCATACATCATACAGGGGGGAAACGCTGAATGCGTATCGAGGGACAGACCCCTTATTCATCAGCAGGCTTTACTATTTGTAAATAAAGGTTTGATAGAAGACGGAGGCCGGTTCAGCATAATTTCTCATATTGAATTAGGCGGAGGCCAACCGCCACACCGGCACCAGGATCCAGTGAGTATCAGCAGTTTAGCTCAAACTCCTCTCCCCTTCCCTATCATTGAGTGTAGGTAGATGTCACTACTCACGTTTAATCTGCCTGCAGCCTGGGATTACTCTGTTTTTGCCTGGACATCTCTTTGTGATGGGCTAGGAGGGATCAGACTGTCTCAGGCCCACTTCAGACCTCAGTGATCTTCAAGCCAAGAATATGACCAGCATCAAGCTTCTCCTCTTCTTCTCCAAGAGTCAATTGCGGTCAGCAGGACACAGGAGCCGGCGGTGTGGGCAGCAGCGGCAGCCCTGGCAGCAGGATACAGGAGCCGGCGGTGCGGGCAGCAGCAGCAGCGGCGGCACTGGCAGCAGGACACAGGAGCCGACGGTGCGGGCAGAAGGAGGACACAGGAGCTGGCGGTGCGGCCCAGGCAGCAGGAAGACACAGGAGCCGGCTCCAGGTTATTGTGGGCCCTGGCAAAATAGTCTCAGTGGTCCCCTTAAGCACATACTGGCTATATATATATACATATATGTACTGTATATGTATATATGCTGCGAACTGTAATATTATATATATATATCTAATATATAAAGCTGAATGTGTGTGTGTATGTGTGTATGTATATCCGGGATTGGCATCTACAATGTCGCAACTACAACCATAAAATTTTGCAGTGTCACACATTTGGACCCCGAGAGCGTCATAGGCTATGTTGTGAGGCGAAATTTTAACCCTGCTTGTTCCAGTTCACCAAACAATTTTGCCCCTATCTACATAATGGGGAAAAAGTGAATGGAAAAGTGTTGGAGGAAAATCGACAGCTGTCAGCTATAGCCACAAAATTTTGCACAGTCACACGTCTGGACCCCGAGAGCATCATAGGCTATGTTGTGAGGCGAAATTTTAACCCCGCGCATTCCAATTCGCCAAACAATTTTGCCCCTATCTACATAATGGGGAAAAAGTGACAGTTGACAGTTGTGAATGAGAGGGGCTTAATGATAGCGCCAAAGACTAACAGCACATACCAGCATATAGTCACTAAGGTGGGGCCCCAACATGGGATATTCACCACGCACGGGGACATGTATACACACCACATGCACACAAAGAGTAACAGCAAGTGTATAGTCGCTAAGGTGCAGCCCCAATATTGGATACACACCACGCACCTGAACAAACACACACACACCACAAAGACACACACACACCCTCACGGGGACAAACACACACCCTATAGCGACACATGCACTCACCCAACAGGTACACACACACACACACACACAAAGAGACACACACAACACAGACACACACACCACACAGACCCCCCCACAGGGACACACACACATACACACCCTACAGGGACACATGCACTCACCCCACAGGGACACACACACACCACAAAGAGACACACACAACACAGAGACACACACACCACACAGACCCCCCACAGGGACACACACACATACACACCCTATAGGGACACATGCATTCACCCCACAGGGACACACACACACACACCACAAAGAGACACCCACAGCATAGATACACACACACCACACAGACCCCCCCACAGGGACACACACACATACACACCCGATAGGGACACATGCACTCACCCCACATGGACACACACATACACACACCCCAGGGACACACACACCACACAGACAGACACAGATTTGCACAAATCACCTCACACAACTCGCCTCATACGTGTGCTATCTTTAATTTCCAAACATAAACATCTGATTAAAAACAGCCACTGTGCAACACATGTGCCATATAGGGAATTAAGGCAGATGTCAGTCACATGAGCTGTCTATTATGTGTATGTGTGAGGTAACATATACTGCCCGGCCAGGGGAGGGTTTACTGTTGGCTGGAGATTTATTAGGCTGCCTATAGCAACCAATCACAGCTCAGCTTCTATTTTCCTACAGGTCATTAATATGACATATTCAAATTCTATTATCTTATAGCTAACATGTTATTTTTTAAACCCGGGCGTAGCCGGGTACTACAGCTAGTATATGTATGTATATATATATATATATATCTACTATATAATTGCCGTAGGCATTTTCGTGTCGGCCCCCGAAATCGCCGTGGCTATGTCACTATTGTGACGTCACCATAGCGAAGCATTGGCCGCGTAGCGGCCAATGCGAGTCGTTAGCTGCGCGAGCAATGGCCGCGAGGCCATTGCGAGTCGCTAGCTTTGTGCGAGCAATGGCCGCGAAGCGGCCATTGCGAGTCGCTGGCCGAAAATAGAACCAGAGGCTCGGCCACAAAGCTAGCGATTTCCCGCTCAGGTAGCGAGTCGCTAGCCTCAGCGGAAATCGCTAACTTTGTGGCCGAGCCTCTGGTTCTATTTTCGGCCAGCGACTCGCAATGCCCGCTTCCAATTCACTTAAAATAACAAATAATAAATAAATTTAATAATAATAAAAATAGTAAAAAAAAAAATATAAATAAATAATAAAATAAAAAATAATAACAAAAAAAATATATATATATTAAATTAAGATATTAATTACATTAACTAATTAAAATATAAGTATTGGACCCCCCAAAAAAAGTATTGGACCCCCCCCAAAAGTATTGGACCCCCCAAAAAAAGTATTGGACCCCCCAAAAAAAGTATTGGACCCCCCCAAAAAAGTATTGGACACCCCCCCCCCCCAAAAGTATTGGACCCCCCAAAAAAAGTATTGGACCCCCCCAAAAAAAGTATTGGACCCCCCAAAAAAAAGTATTGGACCCCCCAAAAAAAGTATTGGACCCCCCAAAAAAAGTATTGGACCCCCCCAAAAGTATTGGACCCCCCCAAAAAAGTATTGGACCTCCCCCCAAAAGTATTGGACCCCACAAAAAAAGTATTGGACCCCACAAAAAAAGTATTGGAACCCCCCCCAAAAGTATTGGACCCCCCAAAAAAAGTATTGGACCCCCCAAAAAAAAGTATTGGACCCCCCAAAAAAAGTATTGGACCCCCCAAAAAAAGTATTGGACCCCCCCCAAAAGTATTGGACCCCCCAAAAAAAGTATTGGACCCCCCTAAAAAAGTATTGGACCCCCCAAAAAAAGTATTGGACCCCCCCAAAAAAAGTATTGGACCCCCCCAAAAAAAGTATTGGACCCCCCCAAAAAAAGTATTGGACCCCCCCAAAAAAGTATTGGACCCCCCAAAAAAAGTATTGGACCCCCCCCCCCAAAAGTATTGGACCCCCCAAAAAAAGTATTGGACCTCCCCCCCAAAAGTATTGGAACCCCCAAAAAAAGTATTGGACCCCCCAAAAGTATTGGACCCCCACCCAAAAGTATTGGACCCCCCAAAAAAAGTATTGGACCCCCCCCCCCAAAAGTATAGGACCCCCCAAAAAAAGTATTGGACCCCCCAAAAAAAGTATTGGACCCCCCCCAAAAGTATTGGACCCCCCAAAAAAAGTATTGGACCCCCCAAAAAAAGTATTGGAACCCCCCCCAAAAGTATTGGACACCCCAAAAAAAGTATTGGACCCCCCAAAAAAAGTATTGGACCCCCCCCTCCAAAGTATTTGACCCCCCAAAAAAAGTATTGGAACCCCCAAAAAAAGTATTGGACCCCCCCCAAAAGTATTGGACCCCCCAAAAAAAGTATTGGACCCCCCAAAAAAGTATTGGACCCCCCCAAAAAAGTATTGGACCCCCCAAAAGTATTGGACCCCCCAAAAAAAGTATTGGACCCCCCCAAAAAAAGTATTGGAACCCCCCCAAAAGTATTGGACCCCCCAAAAAAAGTATTGGACCCCCCAAAAAAGTATTGGACCCCCCAAAAAAAGTATTGGAACCCCCCCAAAAGTATTGGACCCCCCAAAAAAAGTATTGGACCCCCCAAAAAAAGTATTGGACCCCCCAAAAAAAGTATTGGACCCCCCAAAAAAAGTATTGGACCCCCCCCAAAAAGTATTGGACCCCCCCAAAAAAGTATTGGACCCCCCAAAAAAAGTATTGGACCCCCCCAAAAAAGTATTGGACCCCCCCCCCCAAAAAGTATTGGACCCCCCCAAAAAAGTACTCAGACCAGCTATAACTATTATAAGCAAATGTATGCACGTTCTAGAATCCCGATGCATTTGCATCGGGCTCACAGCTAGTATATATATATATATACATATATATATATATATATATTTTTTTTTTTTTTTTAAATAAAAAACTGCAGGACTCTTCTTTGTAAAACAACCGCCTTTATTAGGCCATCAGGTGGGGGGTGACAACGTTTCGGGATCCTGTCCCTTTCTCTAGCTAGAGAGAGGGACAGGATCCCGAAACGTTGTCACCCCCCACCTGATGGTCGAATAAAGGCGGTTGTTTTACAAAGAAGAGTCCTGCAGTTTTTTATTTAAAAAAAAAAAATATATATATATATATATATATATATATATATATACCTAGCTAGAGAGAGGGACAGGATCCCGAAACATTGTCACCCCCCACCTGATGGCCGAATAAAGGCGGTTGTTTTACAAAGAAGAGTGCTGCAGTTTTTTATTTTGCTTACTTATACAGCAAGGAGGAGAGGAGCTGTGACTGCTGAGCACCAAGGGGAGCTGTGCTGCACCAATATACATATATATATATATATATATATATATATATATTATATATATATATATATATATATATATATATATATATATAAAAATCCCCATAAAATATAATCACTCCTGTGCGATGTCTCTCCCACCCTGTGCTGTCTTTCCCCCTCTGTGACTTTCTCCATCCTGTGTGCTGTCTCTCCCATGTGCTGCACCTCCACCGTGTGCTGTCTCTCCCCCCATGCGCTGTCTTCCTTTAGTGTGTCTGTCTCCCCCTTCTACGCTGTCTCTGCAGAGCACTGGGCACATGACATGATCTGCAGAGCACTGTGCACTATACGGGATCCGCAGAGCACTGGGAACACGTGATCTGCAGAGCACTGTGCACGATGCACAGAGCACTGGGAACACGTGAGCCGCAGAGCACTGGTAACACGTGAGCCGCAGAGCACTGGTAACACGTGAGCCGCAGAGCACTGGTAACACGTGAGCCGCAGAGCACTGGTAACACTTGAGCCGCAGAGCACTGGTAACACGTGAGCCGCAGAGCACTGGTAACACGTGAGCCGCAGAGCACTGGTAACACGTGAGCCGCAGAGCACTGGTAACACGTGAGCCGCAGAGCACTGGTAACACGTGAGCCGCAGAGCACTGGTAACACGTGAGCCGCAGAGCACTGGTAACACGTGAGCCGCAGAGCACTGGTAACACGTGAGCCGCAGAGCACTGGTAACACGTGAGCCGAAGAGCACTGGTAACACGTGAGCCGCTGAGCACTGGGAGCACGTGAGCCGCAGAGCACTGGGAACACGTGAGCCGCAGAGCGCTGGGAACACGTGAGCCGCAGAGCACTGGGAACACGTGAGCCGCAGAGCACTGTGCACTGTAGGTGAGCCGCAGAGCACTGGGAACACGTGAGCCGCAGAGCACTGTGCACTGTACGTGAGCCGCAGAGCGCTGGGAACACGTGAGGCGCAGAGTACTGGGAACACGTGAGCTGCAGAGCACTGGGATCATATGAGCCCAGAGCACTTGGAACACGCGAGCCGCAGAGCAATGTGCACTGTACGTGAGCCGCAGAGCACTGGGAACACGTGATCCGCAGAGCACTGGGAACACGTCATCCGCAGAGCACTGTGCACTGTACGTGAGCCGCAGAGCAGGGGACTGCGGGCCCCAGGGAGCTCAGTATTTGCCTGACAAGGGCCCCCCTCTTCCTTCTAACCTATGTATTTCACCATGAGAGGGGGCCCCCTGCTCTTCCTCCTGTGTATCTTCCCTGACAGGGGCCCCCTGGGTGCTGCTCCAACCCTCTCTTCCTCCTATCCTACCCTGTGTATGTGCACTGACAGACCCCAGGCCCCCCCATCCGAGTACTGCTCTCCCTTGTCTCTTCCTTCTAACCTGTGAATTGCACACGCTGATAGCAGTGGGCGGGCTGTCTGTACAGAGGCGGCACATCTCTATCTCCTGCACGAGGCGCAGGAAGTGCAGGAGACCATATCATAGAGATGTGCCGACTCTGTACAGACAGCCCGCCCACTGCTATCAGCGTGTGCAATTCACAGGATAGGAGGAAGAGGCGGGGGGGGGGGGGGGGCACCTGTCAGTGCACATACACAATGCCCAGCAGCCAGCCCAGGACACAGTAAACGCGCAGGGCAGGGACACAGGAGCTAGCTTTGCCGGCCTCCGAGGCAGCAGGAGGACACAGAAGCTGGCGGTGCGGCCCGGGCAGCAGGACACAGCAGGAGTCGGCGGTGCGGAGCTGTCCGCTCAGGTTAATGGGGGAGTGCTCACAGAGCTCAGGAGGCCCCCTGGCTGGGGGGGGTGGGCCTACTTGCTCCAAATGGCCACGCCCCCCTCCAGCACGCCCGGGCCCCCCTGCCTCTGTTCAAATGGACACGCCCCCTCCAATGATTGGTGGGCCCCTTACTCATTAAGAGCTGTAATGTCATAACGGCGGCTCTGCCAGTACCCCACCTCCACCTTGCTGGCGTCTGAGTCGGAGTGGAACTCTCTGCCATTTACGGATTCAGCTTCTGGCCTATCAAGAGTCACTCTCATTTCATCAATCCATAAAACCTTTGAAAAATCAGTCTTAAGATATTTCTTGGCCCAGTCTTGACGTTTTATTTTATGTGTCTTGTTCAAAGGTGGCCGTTTTTCAGCCTTCCTTATCTTGGCCATTTTCCTGAGAATAGCATACCTTGTGCTTTTTGATATTCCAGTAACGTTGCAGCTCTGAAATATAGCAAAACTGGGAGCAATTTTGCGCCTTTTTTGCCCAACACGCTTCTTGCGACCCTGTTGGCTATTTGCCATGAAACGCTTGATCGGTGATCACGCTTCAAATGTTTGGTACTTTCAAGACTGCTGCATCCCTCTGCAAGACATTTCACAATTTTCGACTTTTCAGAGCCCGTCAAATCTCTCTTCTGACCCATTTTGCCTAAGGAAAGGCATTTGCCTAACAATTAAGCACACCTTATATAGGGTGTTGAGGTCATTACACCACACACCTCCACACTACAGAGATGCACATCACCTGATTTACTAAACTGGTAGTTGGCTCTCAAGTCTATACAGCTTGGAGTAGGACAACATGTTTTATGTTATGTTCTGACTGTTGAGAAAATAAATAAAAATTAAAGTTAAAACAAAAAAAAAAAACTACATTCAAGAAGATTATTAACCCTTCAGGTGCTTCACAGGAACTAAAGGAACGTGGAAGAAAAAAATGGAAATTTTAATTTTTCCAACAAAAATGTTCTTTCAGCCCCAATTGTTTAATTTTCACATGGGCAACAGGATGAAATGGATCCTAAACTTTGTTGGGCAATTTCTCCCGAGTACACAGATACCTCATATGTGGTCATAAACCACTGTTCTGGCGCACGGCAGGGCTCGGAAGGGAAGCAGCGCCATTTGACTATTTCAATGGAAAATTAGCTCCAATTGTTAGCGGACACCATGTCGCGTATGGAGAGCCCCTGTGTGCCTAAACATTGGAGCTCCCCCACAAGTGACCTCATTTGGGAAACTAGACCCCCCAAGGAACTAATGTAGATGCATAGTGAGCACTTTGAACCCCCAGGGGCTTCACAAATTGATCCATAAAAATGAAATAGTAATTTATTTTTCACAAACATTTTCTTTCAGCCTAAATTTTTTCATTTTCACACTGTACGCAGCGTTTTCCTGTGCGCTGAGGAGAAGTGGTCGCCCAGCAGTTCTGTGAGCGGCCGCTACTAAGGTAAATAACGGGTTGTTATGGGGCAGCGTTCTGCTGAAGTGCATGGCGTTAAAGCTGTGCGCTTCAGCAGAAAATTTCTAAGTGTTTAACGCAGCATCGTTATTAGGTGCTCAGAAGGCAGTGTGACCTTAGCCTAAAATAAATCCTAAAATATGTTGGGCAATTTTTCGTGAGTAAACTGATACCTCATATGTGGTCATAAACCACTGTTTGGGCGCACACCAGGGCTCGGAAGGGAAGGAGCGCCATTTGCCTTTTAGAGCCAATTTTCCATTCAAAAAGTCAAATGGTGCTCCTTCTCTTACGTGCCCTGCTGTGCGCCCAAACAGTGGTTTACGACTTTTGGGGTACTCAGGAGAAATTGACCAACAAATTTTAGATTCATTTTATCCTGTTGCCAAGTGAAAATGAAAAAATTGAGGCTAAAAGAGAATATTTGTGAAAAAAAAGTACTTTTTCATTTTTACAGATGAATTTGTGAAGCACCTGGGGGTTCAAAGTGCTCACTATGCATCTAGATAAGTTCCTTGGGGGAATCTAATTTCCCAAATGGGGTCAATAGTGGTGGAGCTCCAATATTTAGGCACACAGGGGCTCTCCATACACGACATGGTGACCGCTAACAATTGGAGCTAATTTTCCGTTCAAATTGTTAGCGGACACCATGTCACCTATAGATAGCCCCTGTGTGCTTAAACATTGGAGCTCCCCCTCAAGTGACCCCATTTTGGAAACTAGACCAGTTTGCCACCAGGACAAGGGCAACTGGAAGAGTTGGGGTACAGCACCAGAAAATGGCACCTCTAATGAATGCGCTATTTTTTGGGTGGCTGTGGGTTGCAATTCCACAGGGGTGGAAGTGGGCACTGACATAACACCAAAATTAAATTACACTCACACAGTTTGACACGACACCTCTCTATATACCACGGAGGGTAATTTGAGATCAATATTACCCCTGTGGAATGGATATCTAAATGCAATATAAACAGAATACAAACGTTAAATAAGAAGGAATCCTTCTGGATGTATCGCCTCCGTAGCGTACATCCAGATGGACTTAATGATAAGATTGAGCATATATGATCCCTAGAAAAATTAACCACACTGAAGCTATTTGAGTTTGATTCCTATTATATCACATTATATTATATTGTTTTAAAAGATCATACGGATGGTTTCTATATCAAAGAACACTATATGAAATTATATACACAAAAAAATAAATGGGTCCTATATAGTAAAAATAGTAAAAACATATCCCTATTAACCCCTTCAATGAGGGGAATAAAACCCATAGAACCTAATAGATTGCTAACTTTCTGGGAATAGTTTATAATTTTTTGAAGTTTTGTAACCCTTTGATGATCGAGAAATTTTATTTCTTAATTATTTTATAGTTTCATAAGAAAAATGATTCTTTTCTTTTTTTACTTTTTGTTTTTTATCTATGAATAATGCAGTATAGGGGCTCATCGTGCCTTTAAATGTCCTGCACATGGATCTCTATACTGAGACATCCGTGTGCACAGATCACGGACATAATTTTTGGGCCTCAAAATAAGGAGGTTCTTGCCTCGCTCCAGCGCTGTCTGTTCCTCTTGCTCTTGGTGCCGCTCACTGAGCTCATGAATAATTGTGTCATTGAGCCCGGGGTACACGGGAGGGCCGCGATGCTGGGGCGAGGTGAATAGGATCTCCCCACACGTCCGTGGGCTCATAGACGTGTGCAGGAGGCCAAAAAGAAATATAGAGAAACAACTCCACACTAATTGTGGACGAATTACCACAATTACTGATTAGGGCGGTGACCAACCTCCCAACTCCCCATACTCAGTTGTAATGAGAACCTTATAAGAAAACAAACGTATACCGTATATACTCGTGTATAAGCCGACCCCCCTACTTTTGCCCCCAAACTCTGGGAAAACCTATTGACTCGTGCATAAGCCGAGGGTGGACCCCAGCACAGGTATACAGCCCCCAGCAGTGTGGTATACAGGCCCCCCCAGTAGTATACAGGCCTCCCCAGTGGTAGTATACAGCCCCCAGCAGTGTGGTATACAGCAGCCTCCCCAGTGGTATATACAGGCCCCAGCAGTGTTACAGCAGCCTCCCCAGTGGTATATACAGTGGTATATACAGCAGCAGCCCCAGTGGTAGTATACAGCAGCAGCCCCAGTGGTAGTATACAGCAGCAGCCCCAGTGGTAGTATACAGCAGCAGCCCCAGTGGTATTATACAGCAGCCCCAGTGGTAGTATACAGCAGCCCCAGTGGTAGTATACAGCAGCCCCAGTGGTAGTATACAGCAGCCCCAGTGGTAGTATACAGCAGCCCCAGTGGTAGTATACAGCAGCCCCAGTGGTAGTATACAGCAGCCACAGTGGTAGTATACAGCAGCCACAGTGGTAGCATACAGCAGCCCCAGTGGTAGTATACAGCAGCCCCAGTGGTAGTATACAGCAGCCCCAGCAGCCTCAGTAATCCAGGTCCCCCCCCCCCTTGCTCCGGAAACCTGTAAAGTAAAATCTTTATACTTATCACTGTCCTGTCGCCGCCGTCCCCGCCGCTGCCGACATCGCGCTCACCCGGCTTCATCCGTCTTCTTCCGGCTTCCTGTTCGACGCAGGCAATGACGTCATTGCCTGCGCCGAACAGGAAGCCGGAAGAAGCCGGACGGATGAAGCCGGGTGAGCGCGATGTCGGCAGCGGCGGGGACAGGACAGTGATAAGTATAAAGATTTTACTTTACAGGTTTCCGGAGCAAGGGGGGGGGGGGGGGGCCTGGATTACTGAGGCTGCTGGGGCTGCTGTATACTGGGGGGCGTATGACTCGCGTATAAGCCGAGGGGGGTACTTTTCAGCCCAATTTTTGGGCTGAAAAACTCGGCTTATACGCGAGTATATACGGTACTTATAATTTAAACTATGGTGCACGGTATGGCAGATCATTGCCAGTGTACCATGACTCTGACCCCGAGACTACAAGAAGGGGATCAAGCGTCCTCTTGTTGTAGTCTCTGTGGTCATAGTGATGGTACACTGGCAATGATCTGCCATACTGTGCACCATAACTATAGAAAAAGGAGACACAAGAGGCGCAGATTGTGCCTTATCAAAAGACACCTTTGCTCTTATGTGGATTATATAGGGGTCCACTCAACTTTTCGGGTTGTGAAACCCACAACCAGTTTTGAGCGCTTTAGCAGCTGCTGCAGAACCTCCACCGTCATGCCAAAACCACAGGAAAAACAGGAGCTTAAACAGGAATGGTTTCCACGGTCCGCGCTGCTGCTGTTAATCAAAGTACTTCACAAAGGTTGTTACCACCATCAAATCCTTTATTCATCCATAACCAACGCGTTTCAGTGCTGTCCCAGCACTTTCCTCAGGGTATATTACATGGCACATACAGAAAATCCTTTTATATGCTTTACAGGCTGGGTGTCACTCTCACCAGAAAAAAACTCTTAAGGCCACTTTACACACACCAACTTATCTGTCCAACTTCTGAACAACTCACTGGTTGCAGTGAAATCATGGACACAATGTTCCATTTTGTGGCTGTGTACAAATGGAACTATGTGTCCATGATTTCACTGCAACCAGTAAGTTGGTCAGAAGTTGGACAGATAAGTTGGTGTGTGTAAAGTGGCCATTACAATTGTCACCAAAGACGTCATAGATGAGGGAACCTCCCCTTGCATCAAACAACATTTACATATATTTACCTTGGTCTTATAAATGTGCAAAAACACATAACCTAATTCTAAATACACCATAAAAGGAGAATGATATCATTGTTATATGAATCGCATGAGAAAAAATAAAATATATAAAAGAATTGCTCATACTGGACTCAAACTTAGAAAAAATAAAAAGGCTTTCTCTGATTTTATATGAAAGTCATCACTTTAACCTATTAGACTATTCAAGCCAAACATTTAGTTAAAGAGAGGATAATAAGTCTGATTTGGTATGAATCAATAGTATGGCCTCTATTTTATCTGTGTGTATACACAAGGTTTTTGTATCCTGAGATTTATATAGGATATATAAATATGGGTCCTAGAAGACATTAAATGGTAGTTATGGATCTGAATGGGTAAATAAATTGAATACATAAAAATATAACTTTAATTGAATTGATTCAAAATAACTAAAAAATGACTGTCAGCCTCTGTGACTCAAGAGGCTAACTGTCAATCTGCAAACAATAGTGGAGCTCACATGGCTGCTGGTTCAAAACCATTAAAACACCAACATTTAATTTAAATCATGTATTAAAACATATTTAATAAAAGATATCAATCAAAAAAGTATCTAAAAAAATTATTAAATATGTAAAAACTAGAAGTAAAAAGTATTGTAACCATAAGAATAAAAACCATGATAAGAATATATATAAAAACAGGAAAAAATGAATTACTGAGAAAGCAATACTATCCATAAAAGAGTGTCATTATGAAAAACATCCACAAGATGGCAGTGTTCTGGATGCAGTTACCATAACTACTCATGTTAAATATACGGTGGTACCCTGCAGCGCAATTGTTCGCCACAGGTGACAGCAGAACAGCTCCTTTAAAACTTTTTCAATGCAAGAACAGCCATAGGTCAAAAAATGTACAGTTTAAAATAAGATATTAAATTAATTCTGTTATTACCTAAATTCAATCCCTTCGTCTTTAGGGAGTCAAGCTTATAACATCCAGAATTTTTCTTTCTTTTTTAAGACTTCAAACCTATTGGTTGTATATTCAGGGATATGATCAATAGGTATAATTTTCATCTGTGTGAAGTCCCTGCCATGGTATTTCTCGTAGTGCCACGAGACTCCATGTTGCTTAAAGCCCTTTTTAATGTTTGACCTATGCTTGTTAAGTCTGGTATGTAGTGACTGTGTGGTTCTACCCACATATTGGAGTTTGCAAGGGCAGTCAATTAAGTATCTAATATATAATCACCCTAAAGCACTTCCGTAAGTTTCGGCACTGTTTCCGTCGTCGTGTCCGTGGCTGCCAAACTTACGGAAGTGCGTTAGGGTCATCTCCCTCCACGCTCCACGCTCCCCGGTCTCCCCTCCACCGCTCCACGCTCCCCTCCACGCTCCCCGGTCTCCCCTCCATGCTCCCCGGTCTCCCCTCCACGCTCCCCGGTCTCCCCTCCACGCTCCCCGGTCTCCCCTCCACGCTCCCAGGAGAGCTTGGTAACCAAGGCCGCGGTCGGGTAACTAAGGGGCGTGTCCGCACCACACATCCGGCCCCAGCCGCATCCATTAAGGTGTCTGCTGAGCCCAGGGGACCACCCCAATCACACAATAATAGGCTGGATGCCACCTCCCCCTTAGATTCCTCACTGCTTCCAGGATCATGGCGTCACAAGGGAGGAACCGCGGTGCATGATGGGAGATGTAGTCTTCAGGGGACCGGAAATGCAGCAGAGCTGAGGAGACAGCTCTGATCATACACAGATAGAGAGGAGATCTGCGGCTTCTTCATACACAGTCTCCTGCACTGAAGAGTGAGATTATATGTGTGTGTGTGTATACAGTATGTGTGTGTATACTGTATGTGTCTGTGTGTGTATACTATACATGTGTGTGTGTCTATACTGTGTGTGTGTATACTGTATATATGTGTGTGTGTGTATACTGTATATATGTATATACTGTATGTGTGTATACTGTATATGTGTGTGTATACTGTCTGTGTCTATACTGTATGTGTGTGTATATACTCTATGTGTGTCTATACTGTATGTGTGTGTGTATACTGTATATATGTGTATACTGTATATGTGTCTGTCTATACTGTTGTGTGTATACTGTGTGTGTGTATATACTGTATGTGTGTGTATACTGTATGTGTGTGTATACTGTATGTGTGTATACTGTATGTGTGTATACTGTATGTGTGTGTGTAAACTGTATGTGTGTGTATACTGTATATGTGTGTGTATACTGTATATGTGTGTATACTGTATATGTGTGTGTGTATACTGTATGTCTGTGTATACTGTATGTGTGTGTATACTGTATGTGTGTGTGTATACTGTATATGTGTATACTGTATATGTGTCTGTGTATACTGTATGTGTGTGTGTATACTGTGTGTGTGTGTGTAAACTGTATGTGTGTGTAACTGTATATGTGTGTGTGTCTGTATACTGTATGTGTCTGTATACTGTATGTGTGTGTGTATATACTGTATATGTGTGTATATACTGTATATCTGTGTGTTTCTACTCTATGTGTGTATACTGTATGTGTGTGTATACTGTATATGTGTCTGTGTATACTGTATGTGTGTGTGTGTATACTGTATGTGTGTGTGTATACTGCATATGTTTGTCTGTATACTGTATATGTGTGTGTATACTGTATTTGTGTGTGTATACTGTATCTGTGTGTGTATACTGTGTGTGTATATATACTGTATGTGTGTGTGTATACTGTATATGTGTGTGTATACTGTATATATGTGTATACTGTATATGTGTCTGTGTATACTGTATGTGTCTGTGTATACTGTATGTGTGTGTGTGTAAACTGTATGCGTGTGTATACTGTATATGTGTGTATACTGTATATTGTGTGTGTGTGTATACTGTATGTGTGTGTATACTGTATGTGTGTGTACTGTATATGTGTGTGTTATACTGTATATGTGTGTGTATACTGTATATGTGTGTGTATACTGTATATGTGTGTGTATACTGTATATGTGTGTGTATACTGTATATGTGTGTGTGTATACTGTATATATGTGTATACTGTATTTGTGTCTGTGTAAACTGTATGTGTGTATACTGTAATGTGGTGTGTAAACGTGTGTGTGTCTGTATACTGTATATGTGTATACTGTATGTGTGTCTGTATACTGTATGTGTGTGTATACTGTATATGTGTGTGTATACTCTATATATGGTATACTGTATATATGTGTGTGTGTGTATACTGTATGTCTGTGTGTATACTGTATGTGTGTGTATACTGTATGTTTCTGTATACTGTATATGTGTGTATACTGTATATATGTGTATACTCTATATGTGTGTGTATACTGTATGTGTATACTGTCTGTGTGTATACTGTGTATACTAAATATATGTGTATACTGAATATGTGTGTGTATACTCTGTCTGTGTATACTGTGTGTGTGTGTATACTGTGTTGTTGTGTATAGTGTGTATACGTGTGTATACTGTATTGTGTGTATATACTATATGTGTGTGTGTATACTGTATATATGTGTGTGTATACTGTATATATGTGTGTCTGTATACTGTGTGTGTGTATACTGTATATGTGTGTATATACTGTATGTGTGTGTATACTGATATGTGTGTGTATACTGTATGTGTGTGTATACTTTGTGTGTGTCTACTGGATATGTGTGTATACTCTATATGTGTGTATATACTATATATGTGTGTATTCTGTATGTTGTGTGTATACTGTATGTGTGTGTGAGTATACTGTATATGTGTGTATACTGTATATATGTGTGTGAGTATACTGTATGTGTGTGTATACTGTATGTGTGTCTGTGTGTGTGTAAATACTGTATGTTTGTGTATACTGTATATGTGTGTGTATACTGTATATGTGTATACTGTGTATGTGTGTGTATACTGTATGTGTCTGTATACTGAATATGTGTGTGTATACTGTGTGTGTGTATACTGTATATGTCTGTATATACTATATGTGTGTATACTGTATGTGTGTGAGTATACTGTATATGTGTGTATACTGTATGTGTGTGTATACTGTATGTGTGTGTATACTGTATGTGTGTGTATACTGTTTGTACTGTATATATTGTGTGTGTGTGTGTGGTGTGTGTCTGTATACTGTATATGTGTGTGTGTATACTGTGTGTGTATACTGTATATGTGTTGTGTATCTAATATGTAAAAGCCGAAGGCCACTTCCGGAAAACCCGAAGGTTACTTCAGTGATGGCCTCCGGACCATGGTGGTGACGTCAATGCTGCGGGCTAGCCGGGCGACGCCCGGCTACAGGAAACGGCGGAAGAGCGTTCCACTCTTGGAAGTTTCGCCCGCTCCTGCGGCCCCCCCGCGGCTGCTCCTGCCCCCCCCCCCGTGGCTCCTGCGGGCCCCCCGCCGCTGTTTCTGCCCCCCCCCCGCGGGTCATCCTGCCTCCCCGCGGCTCCTGCGGCCCCCTCGGCTGCTCCTGCCCCCCCTTCGCGGGTCGTCCTGCCCCCCCGCGGGTCCTGCGGCCCCCCCCCCCCCCTGCTTGCTTCTAATAAAAAATTTTTTTAAAAATCATAGAGAATACTCACCCGTCCGCCGGCGCCCTCCATCTACCTCCTCTAGCTCCATGCCTTGAGGACCTGTGGTTGCCTGGGATCACCTGATTGGTTTCCCAGGCACCAACAGGTCCCGCAAGCCAGCACACGCCTGTGTATCCTCTCATCCATCCTGCCCCTCCCCCTGCCACCACCATCCTGCCCCTACCCCCCACCGGCTCCAACCTGCCCCCCCTCTCCCCTCCGTAGCCCTCCCCCCACTCCATCCTGTCCCCCCTCCAGCTCCATCCTGCCCCCCCTCCAGCTCCATCCTGCCCCCCCACCGGCTCCATCCTGCACCCCCGCCCGCACCATCCTACCCCCCCCACACCAGCTCCATCCTGGCCCCCCGCCGGCTCCATCCTGCCCCCCCCACACCTGCTCCATCCTGCCCCCCCGCCCGCTCCATCCTACCCCGCCCCCGCGCTCCATCCTGCCCCCCCCCCCCGACACCAGCTCCATCCTGCCCACCCACCGGCTCCATCCTGTCCCCCCACGCCACCTCCATCCTGCCCCCCCTCCATCCTACCCCCCGCCCGCTCCATCCTGCCCCCCCACACACACCAGCTCCATCCTGCCCACCCCACCGCCTCCATCCTGCCCTCCCGCCCACCATCCTGCCCCCCCCCCACACCGCGCTCCATCCTGCCCCCCCCGCCCAGCTCCATCCTGCCCCCCCCCCCGGCTCCATCCTGCCCCCCACGCACCTGCCCCCCACCATCCTGCCCCCCCACCGCTCCATCCTGCCCCCCCCCACCGCCTCCATCCTGCCCTCCCACCCACTCATCCTGACCCCACGCTCCATCCTGCCCCCCCCACCAGCTCCATCCTGCCCCCCCCCGCTCCATCCTGCCCCCCCACCAGCTCATCCTTCCCCCCCCCCACCCGCTCCATCCTGCCCCCCCCCCCCCACTCCATCCTGCCCCCCCCCACCAGCTCCATCCTGCCCCCCCGCCGCTCCATCCTGCCCCCCGCCCACGCCATCTGACCCCCCCGCTCTCATCCTCCCCCCCAACCAGCCTCTGCCATCCACCTGCCTCCATCCTGCCCCCCACCAGCCATCCTGCCCCCCCCACACCGCTCCATCCTGCCCCCCTTGCCCACCCATCCTGCCCCCCCCACCCAGCTCCATCCTGCCCCCCCACCGCGCTCCATCCTGCCCCCTGCCCACTCCATCCTGCCCCCCCCACCAGCTCCATCCTGCCCCCCCACCGGCTCCATCCTGCCTCCCCCCCCGCTCCATCCTGCCCCCCCCCGGCTCCATCCTGACCCCTCCCCCGCCTCCATCCTGCCCCCCCACCCCAGCTCATCCTGCCCCCCCCCGCCCACTTCCGGCCCTCCTGCCCCCCCCGCGGTCCTCCTGCCCCCCCCGGCGTCGCCCCCCCCCGCCCTTGCTTCTAATAAATAAAAAACACAAAAATCATAGACATCTCACCCTCCGCCGGCGCCCTCCATCTACCCCCTCTAGCTCCTGCCGAGGCACCTGGGTTGCCCCTGGACTCACGTGATTGTTCCCAGTCACCAACAGTCCTGCAAGCCGCCAGCCACACCGCCATGTCCTCTCATCGCCATCCTGCCCCCCCCTGTCACACCATCCTGCCCCACACCCCTCGGCTGCATCCTGCCCCTCCACCAGCTGCATCCTGCCCCCCCCCACCAGCTCCATCCTGCCCCCCCCGCCACTCCATCCTGCCCCCACGCGCCTTCATCCTGCCCCCTCCATCCCATCCTGCCACCCCCCCCCGCTGGCTCCATCCTGCCCCTCTCACTGGCTCCATCCTGCCCCCCCCCCAACCAGCTCCATCCTGCCCCCCCACACACCAGCTCCATCCTGCCAACCCCACCGCCTCCATCCTGCCCTCCCGCCAGCACCATCCTGCCCCTCCCGCCGGCTCCATCCTGCCCCCCCCCACACCATCACCATCCTGCCCCCCCCGCTGGCTCCATCCTGCCCCTCTCACTGGCTCCATCCTGCCCCCCCCACACCAGCTCCATCCTCCCCCCCCGCCCGCTCCATCCTGCACCCCCCACCGGCTCCATCCTGACCCCCCCCACCGCCTCCATCCTGCCCCACCCCCCCTCGGCTGCATCCTGTCCCCACGCCGCCTTCATCCTGCCCCCCTGCCATCACCATCCTGCCCTCCCCCCGCTGGCTCCATCCTGCCCCTCTCACTGGCTCCATCCTGCCCCCCCCCACCAGCTCCATCCTGCCCCCCCACACACACCAGCTCCATCCTGCCCACCCCACCGCCTCCATCCTGCCCTCCCGCCAGCACCATCCTGCCCCCCCCACACCAGCTCCATCCTGCCCCCCCGCCCACTCCATCCTGCCCCCCCCACCGGCTCCATCCTGCCCCCCCGCCCGCTCCATCCTGCACCCCCCACCGGCTCCATCCTGACCCCCCCCCACCGCCTCCATCCTGCCCCCCACCCACACACCAGCTCCATCCTGCCCCCCCCACCGGCTCCATCCTGCCCCCACGCCGCCTCCATCCTGCCCCCCCGCCATCACCATCTAGCCCCCCTCGCTGGCTCCATCCTGCCCCCCCCCCCCCATCAGCTCCATCCTGCCCCCCCACCAGCACCATCCTGCCCCCCCGCCGGCTCCATCCTGACCCCCCCCGCCGCCTCCATCCTGCCCCCCCCCCGCCCCACTCCATCCTGCCCCCCCCACACCAGCTCCATCCTGCCCCCCCACCGGCTCCATCCTGCCCCCCTCGCCATCAACATCCTGCCCCCCCGCTGGCTCCATCCTGCCCCCCCCGCCGCCTCCATCCTGTCCCCCGCCACCTCCATCCTGGCCCCCCCCACCGCCTCCATTCTGCCCCCCCCTCGGCTGCATCCTGCCCCCCCCCCAGCTGCATCCTGCCCCCCCGCCGGCTCCATCCTAACCCCCCCGCCGCCTCCATCCCCCCCCCCACACCAGCTCCATCCTGCCCCCCCCCCCACATTGCCTTCATCCTGCCCCCCGCCGCCTCCATCCTGCCCCCCCCCTCGGCTGCATCCTGCCCCCCCCGCCGCTTCCATCCTGCCCCCCCCCGCCGCCTCCATCCTGCCCCCCTTCCTCGGCTGCATCCTGCCCCCCGACTGCATCCTGCCCCCCCCCGCCGCCTCCATCCTGCACCCCCCCGCCAGCTCCATCCTGCCCCGCTCGCTCCATCATGCCCCCCCGCCACCATCCTGTCCTGCTCCCTCCATCCTGCCCTGCTCGCTTCATCCTGCCCCCCTGCCACCATCCTGCCCCGCCAGCACCATCCTGCCCCCCCCCCCCCCCGCCGGCTCCATCCTGCCCCCCGCTACCATCCTGCCCCGCCGCCTCCATCCTGCCCCGCTCGCTCCATCCTGCCACCACTCCACCCCCTGTCACCATCCTGCCCCCTAATCCATCCTGCCCCCCTGCCAGTTAGCGGTCATATGACCAATCAGCTAAACGGTTTCCCAGGCAACGAAGGGTCCTAAACCCCTGTAGGACCTAGAAGACGAAGGTGGAGCGAGCCGGCGGACACGTGAGTATCCTCACTGGGGATTTTTTTATTTAATGAAGGGAGGAGCAGGGGGGAGCAGAGTATGGCCATATACTATAGTGCTGCTATACATGTGCTATAAAATGCCACCATATACTATAGTAAAACTCTACATATACTCTAATATACTGTCATATACTATAGTGCTGCTATACATGTACTGTAATGTATCGCCATATACTATAGCGCTGCTATACATGTAATGTAATGTACCACCATATACCATAGCGCTGCTATACATGTACTGTAATGTACAGCCATATACCATAGCGCTGCTATACATGTGCTATAAAATACCCCCATATACTATAGTCCACCTGTACATATACTGTAATATATTGCCATATACTATAGTGCTGCTATACATCTGCTATACTGTACCGCCATATACCATAGTACTGCTATATCTAATATATAAAACCCGAAGGCTCACTTCTGTCATTTTAGCCAGCACTTCCGTCACTTTGTCATCGCCAAAGTGACGTCACCACAGCGCTACACCTGTCCACAGTGGACCAACATGCCAGCCCTAAGCGAAGTGGGACTCAGGCAGCCCCGCCACGCTTACGGCCGCCTATACACTGCCTAAAACACACATCACGGGCGGGAGACGACCGCCGTGATGTGTGCAGCCTAGAGGAGCAGAGGTGTGCCGAACACTCATGTCGCCGCTCCACCCTCCTCTCTCCTCACCCCTCCAGCCGCATCTCTCCTCACCCCTCCTGCCTCACCTCTCCTCACCCCTCCAGCGCCACCTCTCCTTACCCCTCCAGCCTCCCGCCACATATACTCTGCTATCTACAGAGCCGCCTGTATACTCTGCTACCCACAGAGCTGCCTGTATAATCTGATACCCTCAGAGCCCCCTGTATACTCTGCTACCCACTGACCCGCCTCTATACACACAATTCATTTCATCGCGCTCCCGATGCAATTGCATTGGGCCCCTGACCACTGCACTCTGCCCCTGACCACTGCACTCTGCCCCTGACCACTGCACTCTGCCCTAAAGCAGACTATTAGCCACTGAGCCTCCGTATCCTCTGCTAACCACTCAGCCGCTGTATAGTCTGCTAACCACTGAGCCCCCGGATACCCTAATAACCATAGGCTAGAATACCCGATTCTTTAGAATCGGGCCGCCATCTAGTATCACATATTCAGTTCCACAGTTCATGGCAGTTGCATGGCTGCAATGTAATATTTCATTGATGAAATATTACAATCGCGGTAATTGGCAGTTTCACTTTCAACTGCAAATTATCGCGATCGGAGTCACAGGGGTGAAGGAGGGAGGGGAAGGGGGCAAAGCCACCCCCCTGGAGTGAACTACAGGTGCCCACGTACCAGCAAATCTGGTGACATGGCAGTGAGCCCGATCACCCAAGTTGCAGGAACGAAGGGTTGGGAAGGGGTTAAACGAATATAACTTCTGACCTCTTTACTTTGCATACCGGGTTTTGTTCTAATTTGAGAGATGAGTTTTGGGAGGGTTAATGGGTTTAAGAAAGGGGTACTGTGTAATGCCTTGTTTACTCTTTGTACTATATTGATCCTTTAACTGTACCTGTCAACAGATTTGGGTGTGTGAAACTAAAAGTGCCCCTTTCAGCAGCACCAATGCTGCATTTTAAGAAGGTGGCTATTATGCCCTGACTGCCCCTGTACACAGAATAAATAAGTTTTAAAAGCTTCCCACTCAGCATTACAATTACGTGTTTCCGGTTCGATGGGCTTGATTGTCGTTCAGCCTCTTCTTCTGGATGACATCTGAACTGTGCAAATGTACAGAGAATTCTCAGGGCCTACCCCTACTGCAGGCAGAACCTAAAACTGTTCTGTGCATGTGTGAATAACTAAGGTCTCTGCGCAAATGCACAATTAGACTGCGCGATCTGGAAAAGCCTCTGCGCAGGTGCGTGATTTGTACGTAATTTAGAAGAGGCTGTCAGACTGCAGGGAGAGGTGGGACGGACAGATCTACAATCAAGCCCATCGGACCGGAAACAGGTAATTATAACACAGGGTAGGAACTTTTTAAAACTTATTTATTTGGTGTACAGAGGGAGTCAAGGCATAATAGCCTCCTTCAAAGTAATGCAGAATAGGAGCTGCTGAAAATGGCGTTTTTAGTTTTACATGCCCAAATCTAGAGAATCTAGTGACAGGTTCACTTTAGGACAGCTGGCTGCAGCAGGAGCCTCTCCCTCTGTAACAAATGTTGCTTCCTCAAAACAGGTTGGCAGGGCTGTGGAGTAAGAGCCGATATTGTCGGAGTTGGATTGGTAGAAAATGGACTGACTCCGACTCCTACAATACATAATACATTGGGTACAGCAGTTCAATGCAGAATGTGGTGATATTATTATGTTCTATCTAAATATCTTGATTATTGTATCATAATAATGATGAAAGCCAGATGTTCACATTGTACTACAATAAATTTATCACTTAATCATGAGCCATATATGAAGGAGTCGGAGTCCGGGACATTCAGGAGTCGGAGTCAGAGTTGGGTGTTTGAAGTGCTGAAAATGAAAGGACCTCTACAAATCTTGATATCTTTAATATTGTATGTTCTAGGTTTAGTATTCCTCAAGAGAAAAAGTTAACTCACAACAATAAGATTATAAGACGAAGAAGCACTGCTGTAATTTCACAAAAAGAGAAATCCTACCCGTTTACATTGCTAAAGAGGTTATCCAGGTTCAGGAAAAGTCTGCAATCACTCTATAAGGACTCGGACACACTCATCCGAGTTTGACGGACGACCCTCGGAACAGGCTGGAGCAGTGACCCTGAACGGCTTCTCTCTCTCTGGTCAGGGAATGACAGCTGCTTGTGTTTCTGTGCAGCATCGCATTCCACGTCCAGAGAGAGAGAGGCCATTCAGGGTCACTGCTCCAGCCTGCTCCGAGGGTCGTCCGTCAAACTCGGATGAGCGTGTCCGAGCCCTAAGACTGCTGACTGACAAACTGTGATCATGTTTGGTAGGCATTTTGTCATGATTCATTTGCATTATCAACGTGAGTGGGCAGTCACTTGACCACATGTATTGGATTTGAAATGGTCTACCACCTGCAATCACGATTCAGCAGAGTGCCGGCCCCTTCAGCATACAAGCACTATGATATGCTTGTTATTAGAAAGTGCTTGTCAATTGAAAGGGCAGACAAATTGCGCCTCAAAGCAAAGTGCCCCTTCAACACGCATCAGCAAACTTATATGTCAGACTTCTCTCTCCCCTGCCATTGATTTTGTAGATACTTTGGAGTGTCAGTCCCTTCAATTGACAAGCACTGCGATATGCTTTATAATAACAAACAGTACATCACAGCGCTTGTCAGCTGCAATGACCGCCACTCTAAAGTATCTACAGAATCAGTGCTGGGGGAGAGTGTAGGCTGATCTGAGCATGCAAGCTTGAACACCTCGTCAAACATCCACAGCCAGCTCTACTGCCCATCAGTGACATACTCAACATATTTTGTCCAATTTTGGTGTCCAGTACGAAACAAACACACAGGAAGCAATGCATGCATGATAACAAAAGGTTAAGACACGACCCACACTGAGATGCAATTACAGAAGCACCGCAGGTAATAAAAGTATTTTAGAAAAACGATTAAGAAATGTTAGGACATATGAAAGAGGGTCAAATAGTAGTTGAAAACCCCTTTGAAATGTGGTTGATCATGCACTCACACTCACTGTACTATGACAGTAATTTCAGGTCTTTGGGTAAAAGAAAATGCATATAACAGTCACTAACTGACCAATGCTACGAGTACTGACGTTCCGCCTCCAATATTGCATAACTGAAGGTGTAGAGGGTGCAATAAGAGGTCTGACATTCCCATTGTGCAATTTTTGTTCCTTTAAGTAATATATATCACTATATGGTGGCCCGATTCTAACGCATCGGGTATTCTAGAATATGTATGTAGTTTATTTATGAAGGTTTAAGAATAATACAATGAATACACGATATCTATCCATCATCTACCTTTGTGTCTATCGTCTATGTAAGCCATATTTATTTATCATCTCTCTATGCATGTTGTATCTATGTATATATATATATATATATATATATATATATATATATATATATATATATGTATCTATCTGTCTGTCTGTCTGTCTGTCTGTCTATCTATCTATGTGTATAGACTACACCTTGAGATGGAGATGTGGTGAACAGCCGTCCCGCCCATCTCTTTAGCTGTTCACAAAAACCCAGCCCTGTTAAAGATAAATTAAGTTTCTCAGCATCTATGAGACTGGAACATTACATCTGGGTTCATATCACCAAATTTAACAATTTGGATGATACGCATCTCCCCTCTTATACTTAACGTGTGATCACCTTACTATATAAAATATATATAAATTTATCACACCTATGTCATATCTATTTGTTATCTCGCTATGTATTATTTATGTATTTTAGATCTATTTATTTGTGCATCTATCCATCTATTGTTTTTTTTTTGCATTTTATATCTATGTATTTATCTATCAGTTATATAACTATTATCTATGTATTTAGATCTATTTATTTGTGCATTTATCCATCTATTTTTTTTGTTGCATTTTATAGCTATGTATGTATTTATCTATGTATCTATGTGTACATATTAAATATCTATGTAACAGACTAATAATGCAGTAAATATACAGAATTTTCCCGGTACAATATATACATTATCATTAAATGTAATCAACCTAAAATATTTTTGTACACCACATTTCTTGTGAAAACCTTTGGACTATCTGTAAGCAAGTGTCCTTGTAAAGAGGTGTCAAGAACTTGCACCTTGACGTTGGATCTTAATTTGAGTCTAGAAAATGCAACATACAGTTGTCCATGACCAAAAACTGACTCCGGTAGATATATGCCAACACGGGACTTGGGACTTGTTTATAGTCATGGCAAATGCTGGTTTTACTGGAAACTGTCGACGTCGAAGCCTAAAAGGAAGACCTGTGTCTGAAGGACATAAATCAATGCGTGGAATAAACACTTCATCTCCTTTTCCTGATCCACTGATGTCTCTTGCTTAAATTAGGTGGGAATGTAGTCCAGTAACAATGAGTTGAGTTCCATTACATAGACCATTTTTTGTATTTAGATTCCGAAGCAACATTACAATTGTTCCAACTTTTAGTTGTAGTCTGTGGGCTGGCATTCCTGATGGTGTAACACTATTTAAAACTTCAACTGGATAATGCTTTCGTTCATCTTCATTATCTACATCCACGGAATCATCACTTGTGTACAGCTTATACTCTCCAGGCATTCTATCCATCACACAGGAATTTAGCAGAGCCACGTCATCGTTCTTGGGACAGAGAATTGCATGGGAAGAGGCTCTCAACACTGGTTTGTTCGTTCACTTCAATTTCAATGCGTGGTCCAAAAACATCAGTTACAATGCAGTCAATGCACAACATGTCTTCTGGTATTTCAATAATATCTTCTCCAAGGTTGTATTCGTTGGTAAGTTCACAGTTACCAAGTTTAAGAAGCCAATTGCTGTACTCTGGGTCTGAGGATCGCATGTTGTTAATGAGTTGGAATTGAGTAAACTGTTGCCAAAGATCAGCCATTTTTAAGCTGGACTCAATAACATCTGTTCTTGTTCCATTTGGTATAACTGGAAGACATTGCCTAAAATCTCCACCAATGACAAATACTTTACCTCCAAATGGAATTTCATTCTTTACAGCAACATTTGTAGTCATGACCTAATGCAGACCTCTGTCAATTACGGTCAAAGCATATTTGGGTGCCATGGTGCACTCATCAAGTATCAACAGATGTGCGTTGTGTAACTGTTTTGCAGCAAATGTGTCTTGTTTTATTCTGGAAACGGATATTTTGTTGACAGGAACTGGTATCCCAAACAGTGAATGCATAGTGCGACCTCCTCTTAACAGGTTTGCTGCAATACCTGTTGTAGCCAATGGCAATACGACTTTTCCCAACCCTCTAACGTGATGCATTAAAACTTCATATAGGTAGGTTTTACCGCTCCCTCCTGGACCGTCAATGAAGAAACATTTTGGCCTTGCATCTGCTTGGTTATCTATAGCGCTGACAATAGTATCATATGCAATATGTTGTTGTTCATTTAAAGAGTTTATTTTCTGTGTTGCCAACAATAATTCGTTAGCTTCATCATACTCTGGAAGTTGTGGAACGTGAGTAGCAGGCTGTGGCAAATTAAAGTCTGAAAATGTTTTTCCATGCAGTACTAACATATTTTGGACATCTCGCATAGCATAAGATTGGCAATTTTGACAATCTCCACTTTTGTTGTGAAGACGTAAGCAGTAATCCTTGATTAGATGTTCCTTGAAATTTGTCCAAAGTTGATCGGGATTTGTAGGTAGTCCAAATATACAGAAGTAGGCAAACAATTAACGAAGTTGGTTAGGCATATGTAGGGTAACTGCGTCTTCTAAAGTTAGTGTCCAAACAGTATCATCCAATAAACGTCCTAAAGCCAAAGCTGCCGCTTTAAATGTATCGTGCAATACTCCATTAACGGTTTTAAAAAAATCATAACTTGACACTAACAGTATACATGCGTCCAATGATTTTGCTAACTCCTCGTTGTCTTGGCTTCCAAGCTTTATTCCAAACGTAATGCTCTGGAATCTCACGATACAAATCCTGCCTTGCATTGTTGTCATGCTGGTTCACCAAAAACATTCCATTAATGTTGACGTCGTGCTTTAAGTTTTTGAGACATCTTCAACTGGACAATTTTCATGGAAATAAACCTGATGTTGATTCGGTAAATGGATAGCTAAACCTATAATAGCATGGGACTGTGCATGCATTGGAAATGCAAATATCCTCCATGCAGCTTCTGGAGCACTCACATATCTTGAGTTAAGAAAAGTTGATGATTCATCGTGATTGACTGTTGTCTGTTGTATTTCAACATTAGCTTCGTCATGGCCCTTATAGATATGCTTGTAAAGATATTTGACATTTTTTTTATTGATGCACAGAGTTCAACGTTGATGTGACAGTTGTAGCGTTTTGATAAGTACGGGTTGTATGGGACTATCCATGAGTTGTTTACAATTTTTTTTGTGAACAATGTTCTCAATGTGTGCTCGACGGTACGAAGGGTAGCTATCAAAGTCTTTCACAGTGTGCTGTTGTAACTGCTTTGGAAAGCCTTTAGTACACTTGCCGTTTTCCATGCATGGACTTTTTGGATTTGCCTCACCACATGGACCATGAACCATATGAGAGATGACAATATTATACAGTTCAGGATATTTGTCTTGGTTAGGAATTTCAGCCCACACTATGTTGTCTTCCTCTGTGCGAAACTTAGAATCTGCATCTAAGATGATAAGTATATGCGCATGTGGGAGACCTCGTTTCTGAAACTCAATGGCGTGTACCATTGCTACAACTGTTCCAAAAAGGCCATTTTTGATATCTTTCAAAAGGCTGTTGAGTTTGAGTCGAAATACGCGTGCAACTAAGTCCGGCCTGTGTTCCACTTGTTGCCGGGGTTCTAGATTTTCAGTAATTTCTGGCCATTTAGGATTACAGGACATTGTGACAAAAATGTCAGGTCTTCCATACTTTGTGACTATTGCCATTGCATCTTGATAACGCTGTTGCATGTTGCGGGGGCTACCTTCAAACGATGATGGGAGAATGACTGTTTTCCCAATGGGAATTCCTTTTTGAATGGATTGGTTTAGCAAATGTTCTTGAAGAACACAGTAGTCTTCAACTCTAAGTTGTTTTTGGTTCATGCGTACAAAATTTAGGCGATTAGCTTCAATTTTAACATATGCGTCAACTAAGTACTGTTGTGTCAGCTTGCCGTCGTTCAAAATAGGATTAAAGTCATTACGTACAGTTCTGATGTGTGTTGCAATATTATGCTGAGTTTAATAAAAAACATCTGAACAAAAAAAAAAAAAAAAAGTCATTATGTACAGACAAAAGGAAATTGTAGTACTGCAGTTGTGTAATTCGTCTTACAGTGCCTTGCTGGTGTAGGTTTTCATGCCACCCTTGATCACCTCTTGGAAAGAATAGCGGATACAAAAGAGCATCAAGGTTGCTGTGCAAAATGCTAATGCGCTGGTGTCTTAAAAAGCAAAGGGATGTTAAGGTCTGGCTTATGATGGACCAATATATCCCTTTGTAAAGGAGGCTCTCCATCATCGTTTTGAAAAACAACTGCAACCTCACTTACACGTGGTTTGTTATAACGTCGGGGATCTTGTGTACGTTCTTGTTTAATTGCCATGACAATAGAAGGCATTTCAGTCCCATTTTGTATAGCCCTTTGTTGCTCCTCAGCTTCAACGTCTTTTAGCATACAATATGCGGCAGCAAATGGGCTGATTTGTTGTAAATGCTCAGCAATGAGATTCATAAGTTCAGCATTACACTTTTCGTTTTCTTTCAGGCACAATTCTTTGTTCCGTAGCCTCATTTGCATCAAGGATGTATAATTGTGCAAATTTTGGTGGTTCCAGTGTGGTGGAAGATCTGGCCATGAATTTTAAAGGGATCCCGTCACCTCCAGAACACCTCCTAAACATGTCCCTGCAGCATCCTATCACTAATCTCACACTCCTTTTGTCTCCTAAAAACATCCTGTGAAAGTGCATAAAAACGTTTTAATACTTACTCATTAGTGATTATAATTAGCAGGCGCTATATTCCTTAGTCACCAGGGCGGGCTGTTTTGCAGGCTCCAGGATCCACCCTCTCTCTGTCTGTGAGCCCTGCATGTGCAGGCTTTACCCTCCCCCCTCTCTATCACTCACAGAATGCAAATCATTAGTCCTGCCTTCAGCTGCACATCACAGCAGCACACACAGAGAGAGGGTGTATCCTCGAGGCTGCAAAACAACATGCCCTGGTAACTAAAGAATATAGCCCCTGGTAATTATAATCACTAATGAATAAGTATTTAAACGTATTTATGCACTTTCACAGGATGCTTTTAAGAGACAAAAGAAGTGTGAGATTAGTGATAGGATGCTGCAGGGACATGTTTTGCTAGCTTAGGAAGCGTTTTGGAGGTGACAGGATCCCTTTAAAACAATACGGTCCGAATCCAGGGGGCGGTGCAATGTTGGCACCAAATGAAGCAAATGCATGAGAACTGTTGATGCTGCTGATATTGTCCATAAAATTTCTGCTATGTTGATGCGTTCCTTTAATCAATTGCTCAAACAGATCTGAGTAGTGAATTCTCGGTACCATAACTTTCCCTTTTTGACAGCATTGAGTAAACTTCTTGTCAGATGGTTTTTCATCAATAAAATTTAGAGAGTTGCATGTAGAACAAACTACATTCATATTCTCACAGTAGTGTTGAATAATTGTCGTTTCATCATTTGTCACGTAATATGCAAGCTGTTGAATATTCTCCTGGGCTTGCCTTAGTTGGTAGAGCATTCGTGTTGTATGAATAGTGCGAACATGTTTCTGTCTGTTTGCCTGTCTTCTGGAAATTCATTCAGCCGACACGGTCTATGAGATTCAGCATCTTGGGCTTGTCTGGCAGCAGTTCGTTGTGGTGTCTCCTGTTGCCGACTACGTCTGTGAGATGCCGCATCCTGGGCTTGTCTCACGGCAGTTTGTAGTGATGTCTCTTGGTGTCGAAGTTGTCGTCGCCTTGCTGCTTTTGCAGATTTTTTGTCATTGTCATTGGCGTATTAGCCCTTACGACCACTTAAACCCATTGAATAAATGTCTCTGAAGAAGTTCAGACTCTCACTGACACAATGTGTGAAGTAAATGTGACTAAGAACAGCACACGAAATGCAAAAGGCAGATTTGGCAATAACAACAATAATCTACGGTAGTTGAAAAAACAATGTGATATAACAGTGAAGGCACAAGAATGGTTATCAAGTACACTGAATGGCAATAGCAGCAACAGTAAGATGTGCAAACTACGCACTATAAAGTGCGTTTGTGCAAGCCCTCAATGAGAGAAAGGTGCACCTGTTCCCAGTAGGGAAAATAATCAATGACCCCTGAGAAATCTGCTCAATGTCAACTAGAAATAATTGTGCAAAATGCAAAGTAAAGCACTGGATGATGCCCAAAGTACTACAAATAATCAGCCATGGCAAAAATGAAACAGCCCATACCTCAGAATAACTGAACTGCTCTCACCTAATCATAATAGGGTCCCTCTCCACTATACTCAGCATGGCTCGGTCACCACTCCTGGTTCTGCTCCTCTGATCAGGGATTTCCCTGGATTTCTCCTATTACAGGACTATTATGATTAGGTGAGAGCAGCGGCAACCAGTCAGCAATGCGGCTTGGTAGGAAATATGAATCCCGCGCCGCTGATTGGTCGCCGCTCTCAGCAACGACCAATCAGTGGCGCGGGATTCATATTTCCCGCCAAGCCGCGCCGCTTCACTGATTGGTCGCTGCGGCGACCAGAGAAGTAGCGCAGATTGGCGCACGGTTTGAATTCCGCGTGTCTCATTAGTCGCTACTGCAACCAGAGACGCGGCGCGCAGCATTCAAACCATGCGCCAAGCCGCGCTACTTCTCTGATTGGTCGCCACGGTTATCTCCCGGCTGACTAGCCGCGGACCTCAATACATGAGCCGCGGCGCAAATTTTGAACACACCGCGACTCATCTGCATACGCTGCGCTCATTGGCTGCCACGTCTGCCGGCGACCAATAAGCGCTGGCACGCGATTTAGTCGACAGACGGACACACACGATTAGGCAATTATATAGTAGATTATTATTAATATTATATTGGTCACAGACATCCTCCACTTTACCTTAGGTATTTCAGCATGTTTGGCCTGCATCTTCCCTTGTTCCTTCTCTTTGGCTTTCTTCTAGAGAGTAAAGCAAACAGTGTGTGACACAGAAAAACGTAACAACTGAACACAAATGTAAAATCATTATTTTCTGTATCTGAAGACATTTTTTTTTAAATTAATAAAATTAAATACAAGAAAAAAAATGATACTACATTACAAATACTTTTTTGTGCTTACTTAAAGATAAACTATCAGAATAATTCAACCGACAAACTTGTTCATATCGTGAGTAAGCAACACATCCCTGCTGGAAATCATACTTAACATAAAAACAATAATAAAAAATAAATTATATAAATAATACATATATATATATTAACTGGGCAGCACTTGATAAAGACGGGCATCCGTTGAAACGTTGCCATGGATCTGTAAGGTATCCACTTTTTCACCTTGATTTTGGGAGCGCTGCCTGTTTTTTTCCATATTATATTATATTTATTTAATAATATATATATAGTAAAAGTGGGAACAGCACAAAAAATTACCGTACATTAGTGCACACTTTTCCAAACATCCACCAAGTGTCCTTTTATGATATTTGAAAAAATGAAAAAACAGCACAAAGAGAGAGACCATGGGGAGGGTAGAGAGCAGCCACGGGGGTGGGCAGAAAGCGAGTGGGAAACAGCAGACAGGGAAGAAACCGCACAGAGGGAGAGAGGAATGCTGTCCCCATCGCCACAGAGCCCACCCCCATTGTGATGTTACAGCTCACATCTAGTAAAATATATAACAGAAAAAAATATATATATATATTTATATATCTACTATTATATATCTATTATATAAAAGCCGAAGGCCACTTCCGGAGAACCCGAAGGGTTACTTCCGTGACGGCCTCCGACCATGCTGCCAACGTCACAGTGCGGGGTAGCCGCGCGGAACTTTCCGTGCAGCTACAGGCACCGGCGTTTCAACGTTCCACGCGGCTACCCCGCACTACTGTCTCACCAAACACACACACACAGCCTCTCACTACAGTCCTCCCAAACACACACACACCATCCCAACCACATCACACATACACACTCACACACCCCACACAAACACACACACACTCCAGTATACTTACCCCGCCGCCATCCCGCTACACGGCTCCCGGCGTGGCTCCGCCCACCTTGCGGCACTTTCACCGTGGCTCCGCCCACCTCGCGGCACTCTCCTCCGTGGCTCCGCCCACCTCGCGACACTCCCGCCGTGGCTCCGCCCACCTCGCGGCACTCCCGCCGTGGCTCCGCCCACCTCGCGGCACTCCCGCAGTGGCTCCGCCCACCCCGCGTCACTCCCGACGTGGCTCCACCCACCTCGCGTCACTCCCGCCGTGGCTCCGCCCACCTAGCCTGCGCTGACCACAGAGCCCCCGTCCTGCGCTGACCACAGAGCCGCCGTCCTGCGCTGACCACAGAGCCCCCGTCCTGCGCTGACCACAGAGCCCCCGTCCTGCGCTGACCACAGAGCCCCCGTCCTGCGCTGACCACAGAGCCCCCGTCCTGCGCTGACCACAGAGCCCCCGTACCCGCGCTGACCACAGAGCCCCCGTCCTGCGCTGACCACAGACCCGCCGTCCTGCGCTGACCACAGACCCGCCGTCCTGCGCTGACCACAGACCCGCCGTCCTGCGCTGACCACAGACCCGCCGTCCTGCGCTGACCACAGACCCGCCGTCCTGCGCTGACCACAGACCCGCCGTCCTCTGCTGACCACAGAGCCGCCGCACTCACTGCTGACCAAAGAGCCGCCGCACTCACTGCTGACCACTGAGCCGCCGCACTCACTGCTGACCACTGAGCCGCCGCACTCACTGCTGACCACTGAGACGCTGCACTCACTGCTGACCACTGAGCCGCCGCACTCACTGCTGACCACTGAGACGCTGCACTCACTGCTGACCTTTGAAAAAACAGCACCATAAGTATAGTCATGTGGAATTCTTTATTGCCCAGTGGCATGGCAACGTTTCGGATGTAAAGCGTTTTACACGATGGGGGTGGGCTCTGTGGCGATGGGGACAGCAGCCGTCTCTCCCCCTGTGCGGTTTCTCCTGTCTGCTGTTTCCCACTCGCTCTCTGCCCTCCCCCGTGGCTGCTCTCTGCCCTCTCCATGGTCTCTCTCTTCCCGCCCTGTGTTCACTCCCTCCTGTGCAAGCTCTCTGCACCCCTCATGCTGCCTCCCTGCCCTTTCCCCTGTGCCTGCTCTCATGCAACGGCAGCATGAGGAAGATGACAGCAAAATGAGGAACTGGCGTAGTTCTTCATTCGGTGAGCTGTGGGGTAAGCGATCAGAGCGGGGGGTTTGGGTGCTAGGGTGGCCAGAGTGCGGGGGAGATGTGAGGGCGAGTGCGGGCATAGCGGGGGCTGAGAGTACCTGGCTGCTCTCTGTGTTACAGAACCTTTTTCTCATTAATGTACACTCTGCACCCCATCTTGACTGAAAGAAAACAGAAATATAGATATTTGCGCAAATTTATTAAAAAAGAAAAACTGAAATATCACATGGTCATAAGTATTCAGGCCCTTTGCTCAGACATTCATATTTAAGTCACATGCTGTCTATTCCCTTTTGTGATCCTCCTTGAGATGGTTCTACTCCTTCATTGAAGTACAGCTGTGCTTAATTAAATTGATAGGACTTGATTTGGAAAGGCACACACCTGTCTATACAAGACATCACAGCTCACAGTGCATGTCAGACCAAATGAGAATCATGAGGTCAAAGAAACTGCCCAAGGAGCTCAGAGACAAAATTGTGACAAGGCACAGATCTGGCCAAGGTTACAAAATAATTTCTGCAGTACTCAAGGTTCCTAAGAGCATAGTGGCCTCCATAATCCTTAAATGGCAGAAGTTATGTACCAACAGAAGTCTTCTTAGACCTGGCCGTGCAGCCAAACTGAACAATCTTGGGAGAAGAGACTTGGTGAGAGAGGTGAAGAACAACCCCAAGATCACTGTGGTTGAGCTCCAGAGATGCAGTAGGGAGATGGGAGAAAGTTCCACAAAGTCAACTCTATCACTGCAGCCCTATCCAAGTTGGGCCTTTATGGCAGAGTGGCTAGATGAAAGCCTCTCCTCAGTGCAAGACATATGAAAGCCTGCATATAGTTTGCAAAAAAATGAAACATGAAGGAGTCCCAGACTATGAGAAATAAGTTTCTCTGGTCTGATGTGACAAAGATAGAACATTTTGGTGACAATTCTAAGCAGTATGTGTGGAGAAAACCGGGCACTGCTTATCACCTGCCCAATACAATATCAACAGTGAAACATGGTGATGGCAGCATCATGCTGGGGGTGGGGGGTGTTTTTCAGCTGCAGGGACAGGACGACTGGTTGCAATTAAAATAAACATGAATGCAGCCATTCCCTTAAAATGGTACGGTATTGGCAGAGTCACTTGTCCACATCGTATTGTGGATTTATGTCTCCCAAACATATCCGAGACTGCACGGGCATTTAATGAGATACACTACGAAATTACTTTCGCAAGTGTAAAACCCTTTGATCGGGTATATCTTTCCAGTCCTCGGATGAGTGAAAATGAAACCCTTTATAACATTAGAGCAGTTCACAAACCCCAAACAGGGAAAGGTACCCCGTCGGGGAGTGGATAAGAATTGCTGCCGAGAGACAATTCGATTGGACCCAAATCAGCACGAACAAGTTTATTTTTTATATTATCTGGCCGTTTGTAGCAGATCAAAGGTGGGCTACTAAACACCTCTATTTCAGGATATGCAGTGCCTAACAGTGTCCAATTGTCTCTTAATGATTTGGTACAGAGGTTGGTTGAAAGGATGATAGGTATTGACAAATGGAATCCGAGGTGGTCCGACACCCCGTATCCTGGGTATCATGGGCTTTGAAATGGCATCTTGAAAGGGATAACCTCTGGAGATGAATTTGGCAGTCATGAGGTCAGCTGTTCTTCAATGGTGGAGATCTTCGCTGATATTTCTTCAAGTTCATTTTGAAGGTGTTCTATTGTCAGGACTATGAGGTCCATTGAACACTTGTTCAAGATACTCTCGAATCGATCACAATAGTCAGGTTCATCAAAAAATAATGTGGGACGGAGTGGAACCCGTAAGCCTCGAGGAATGCGTTTCACTCGATGATACTCGATTAGAGTATGGAGATGAAGATCTAAAGCAACCCTCCTCCGTAACGGATTTTTTGATGAACCTGACTATTGTGAGCAATACACTCACTGAAGCTGAATTCTCTGCCCTTAAGGTGAAGCTCTCCAAAACCATTGGAGATTTCAAGAAAAATCTACAAGCGCGCAAACGGGCGACATTTGCACGTGACCAGGAGGACTATGTCAAGAGAGAGGTGTACAGATGGCGTTGTGGTGAGGCATTTCCTCCAGGCCCACCTCCCTCCAACAGGGTACGCATCCTCTGGAAGTGGGGATAGTGGCTATGGCATGCCACATCCTTCTTTTCCACCGTTGCCCCAATATCCCCCCCCCCCCCGTTTTTTAGGACCAAGATGGGGGAGAGGAAGACGAGGCGGGGACCGAGGAAATAAAAACCCCCATCGTATGACTACACGATCTCAGGTAATGAGAAGCTGGTGTACAACATCTCCTCATACAATTTATCTCCAGCTGAGATGGGAGTGTTACAGAAGGGTCTCTCCTTCTGTCCGACTCCCCCATTTAACTCGTTTCAGGTAGAACAGGAACTTGAACACCTTTACAGATCGGTCAGACTTAAGGTTCATTTTGCCAATGTAAAAGATGTGTCGGCTCCTGAAAGCCCGACGGGTGTCATTACAGCCTTTAGCTCTCAAAGTCTGGGTTTACGCACTCCCAGTAGTTTCATTCCCCCCCCAAACGACATCATCCAGTGGAAACTTTTATTTCGTTAGTTAAAAGAGACGCCGGTATCTGGCAATCTAATATCAAGAAAAGAGAATACCTATTGAAGGGCAATCTGACACCCGACGAGCGGCAGGCTCTGACGCACCTTAAGTCCAATAAGGACATAGTCATAAAGCCGGCCGACAAAGGCGGAGCTCTCGTAATTATGGATAAATCATATTACACCAATGAGATCTTGTCCCAATTGAGGGACCGTTCGACTTACCTACCGATCGATTATGACCCTACATATTCCATTAAGAATATGATAGCCACAAAAGTTTCTTTTTACGAAAGGCTCAAAGTCATAGACACTAAACTTGCTGAATATCTTATTAACCATTATCCAATTACTCCTGTGTTTTACACACTTCCAAAAATACACAAGAACATACGGACACCTCCTGGGAGACCAATTGTGGCCTCCACCGATTCGGTACCGTCACCGTTATCTAAAACTCTAGACAGGATCCTGTCCCCCCTCATAGCGTCCATTCGTTCGTATCTGAAAGATACTAATCATTTCTTGAGTATTCTTCGACAGGTTCCACCGTTGTCTGATGATGCTCTACTGGTGACACTGGATGTCACCAGTTTACATACAAGCACTGAACATGAATCAGGTTTGAGAGCTGTCAACTGGTTCCTAAACAGATATACTAATTATACATCTATACAGAAAGAATTCTGTACTGATTTTCTAGATCTTGTTCTCAAGAAGAACTATTTAATTTTTCAGGACCAATTTTTCTTACAAAAGAAAGGGACAGCGATAGGAAGCAATGTAGCGCCGCCGTACGCCAATATTTTTATGGCCATGTTTGAGGAGGAACATATATACCCGAATCCCCTGTTTCAATATGGTGGGTTATGGTGGCACTACATTGATGACATTTTTCTCATCTGGAACAGTAGTACTGAGTCGCTTCGGACTTTTGCATCTGAATACAGCTGTTCCTGGCCTTTCCTTTACTGTACATAGCGATTCAAGGAGGATTAATTACTTAGATACATTGGTCTTGAAACAAATAGATGGCAGCCTTACAACGGATCTATACCGTAAACCTACGGATAGGAATAATCTCTTGCACCACAGTAGCTGCCTCCCACCGCATTTAAAAAGAGCCTTGCCTTTTTCCCAACATATGCGGGTTAACAGGATAGTCTCCAATCCTCAAACTAGAGTCACACGACATAAGGAGATGACTGCCAAATTCATCTCCAGAGGTTATCCCTTTCAAGATGCCATTTCAAAGCCCATGATACCCAGGATACGGGGTGTCGGACCACCTCAGATTCCATTTGTCAATACCTATCATCCTTTCAACCAACCTCTGTACCAAATCATTAAGAGACAATTGGACACTGTTAGGCACTGCATATCCTGAAATAGAGGAGTTTATAGCCCACCTTTGATCTGCTACAAACGGCCAGATAATATAAAAAATAAACTTGTTCGTGCTGATTTGGGGTCCAATCGAATTGTCTCTCGGCAGCAATTCTTATCCACTCCCCGACGGGGTACCTTTCCCTGTTTGGGGTGTGTGAACTGCTCTAATGTTATAAAGGGTTCCACTTTTACTCATCCGAGGACTGGAAAGATATACCCGATCAAAGGGTTTTACACTTGCGAAAGTAATTTCGTAGTGTATCTCATTAAATGCCCGTGCGGTCTCGGATATGTTGGGGAGACTACCCAGCATATCCGAGACCGCATCGGAAAACATAAATCCACAATACGATGTGGACAGGTGACTCTGCCAATACTGTACCATTTTAAGGAAATGGGACACTCCGTTAGCCAGCACAGATTTCAAGTCATTGAGCAGGCGTCCTTGGGACGCCGTGGAGGCAATGGGATTGCTAAATTGAAATCACGTGAGGCCTTCTGGAAACATCAGCTACAGACCTAAGAGCCACTGGGTCTCAACAGAGAAATCGACGTTACATGGTGACCTAGGTCTCTTCTGGTTGACTGCTCTCAATATGATGGTGATCTATGAATTTATATATCTTATTCATTTTTGGGTTACCTTATCTATAAAAGATAGTGAGTATTAGGGGTTATCCCTGATGTTGTTAACTTCCTCTATTGCTGATACCTTTAATGCCATATCACTGACATGACTGGGCATCTATGCATGATTTCTATGCATGACAACATAGCTCTTTTGTATAGATTTCTTCCTGTCCCTCCTTTTATAGATAAACAATGGATATTTCCTATTTACCCCTTTCTGTGTTCTTAGATTATTTCCAAATAAAATGCCTATGGAAGTATTTCTCTCTAGATTCATGCATATATGCTTTATCATGTGCTGTGCTATCAAAACATTGTTTCTTTAAGTCAATTATATGTACTTTTAACTATTATTCTTTCCCTTCACTACTGACACTGTTTTGTTGCTAATCCATATCCTTTTTCTATCTCCCTACAGAGATACTAGGTTTTCCTGTACTAGTAACTGAAAAGACGGCGGTTGCACTTAAAACTACAATTCCCAGAGACCCTTGCGCACTTCCGCGCATGCGCAGACATGCTGCCTGCGCTCCCAGTCAGGCGGCCACCTGCGTTCCAAGAAGAGGAAGCAGGAAGCTGCCTGGCTAATAATGTGCACGCCCCCACATGCCTCCCCTGCACATAAAAACTTCACAGCGTCACTATGGCGGTCCCCTGCACCCGAATGCATTTCCACTGTCACAAGGTAACAGGTGTCTGCTCAGGCTGGTCACATTTCTTGTTAAGTGTTACTCCTTCTTATCTCCTTGCTTTGTCTCTGTGTGATTGTTTCCTATTACAGAAAAGATAGTGTCAGCAGTCATAGACCCAGCAGCACAGCTAAGTGCAGGGGCATGTAACACTTGAGAGTCCATACAGCTTCAGTAGAGGTTGGTTAACCCTATTTTGGATAACTCTGTATTTCCACCTTTTATTTTCAATTAAGTATTTTAACTTAATATAGATTGCCTATTTTTCAGTATACACTCCATTGACTACATAGACAAGATTGCTCCCGTATACTTATCACCACAGGTATTATATACTGTATAAAAGACTCTTTACTTATTCTCAAGATGTTATACCAGTGGTTAGCAGGCATTGCATGTATTTAGAATGTGAATTCATTGCACATAATCTATAACTAGATTTCCTTCTTTTTCTTTCCCCCTTTTTTATGTATTATTGTCCATTAGAGGTGAATACCTCTTATTCACTTAGCTTGCGGACACAGCATATGTCTTATCCCTATTTTCTTATTATGAGGTAATTATTCCGTATGTTATAGATAATCACACCCAGTGGTATTATTTATGTGACTGTGAGTCTAATTTACTTTTTCATATTTTAAGAGGAATACGGCAGCGTAGTTAATGCATAACGAGTGATTGTTTCTTGATCAACTTACTCATGTGATGTACCAAGAGGCATTGGTAAGAATTTATTTTTACCGACCATCTACCTCAGATGTTCCCTTTTCTTTATCTTTTTCTTTTCTTCTTCCTTCTTTTTCTTTTGTATCCCTTCTCTCCTCCCGTTATTCTTACCACGGACTCTGCTATTCTATTTTTTGGTAACCTTATTTTATTATACATGTAGCCAAGACGGCGTTTCTTATTTCACTTATTTTTTTCACCCAGAACGCACTCGTTGATAACCGCATGTTCCGGTATCTACTTCCATGTTTGCCCCTAAAAGCACTTTGTTAGGTATGGAGGTTTGATATCTTTTATTTTAACCAGAGTTTGGACTCTTCTGTTACATTTGAATTTGATTAATGATACTTGTAATGAAAAGGACGGTATCTTTCTATATTTTTCTGTTATGTCTAGATATACTATATTTTGTAAACCACCTCTGTAAAGTAACGAAATTTGTTTTTTCTATTGTATATTAGAATAATACATTGCTGAAGAAGGCTTGTATGCCGAAACGTTCAATATATTGTCTGACCCGTGCTTCTGACTGCTGAACAAATAAAGAGATACTGAAAATCCCCAAAAAATTGTTTTCATGAGTCTCGTATAAGTGCCGAGGTTTATATAGAATAACAGCCAGAGCCCCTGTCCTAAACCCAATTGAGCATCTCTGGAGAGACCAGAAAATGGCTGTCCACCAACATTCACCATCCAACCTGACAGAACTGGAGAGGATCTGCAAGGAAAAATGTCAGAGGATTGGTCTAAAAGCATTCTTTGACCAATTATCCATCTGACTTCTTCATTTTATTTTTGTTGATATTCCCACCATCATCATGGGTGATTTCAACAACCTTATTGATACCAGTCAACAGCCTCCAAACTCCTGTTACTGGCTTCATCCTTTGGCCTCTCTCAATGGTCCTCCACAGCCACACACACGGACGGACATACACTAGACCTCAAATTTACCCGCCTCTGCTCCTTAACTAACCCCACAACCTCCCCTCTCCTGCTATCAGACCACCTTCTCATCCTTGTCCTCCTCACCTGCCACCCATGTCCACCAACTCGAACACCCTCGCAGAAATCTCACAAACATTGACACTCGCATACTCTCTGACTCTATTCTACCACTATCCTCCATATCCTCATTCCATGACACAGATAACACCTCTGCTTTCTACAATTCTACACTCACAGCAGCGACTGATGCAGTTGCCCCTCTCATTCACGACAGAACACGACGAATCAACAGACAACCCTGGCACACAGACACCACTAAAAAGCTGCGGCAGGAGTCTAGGGTTGCTGAGCGGCGCTGGAAGACAACACAATCACAAGAAGACTACACAGCATCCAAACAAGTACTTCTCAAATTCAAGTCAGCAATTACCACCACTAAACAGAATTACTTCATACCCTCATATCCTCTTTGTCCCACAACCCCAGGCAGTTATTCAACACATTTAACTACGCCCCCTACTGCCCCCCCACTTCTTGTATCTCGGCAGAAGACATTGCAACACACTTCATCAACAAGATCGATCAGATAAGTCTTTAATACCCAACCATCACAATCCCTATCTGTACCAGACCACTCCCCTCCCCCACTAACCCTCCTCCCCTCCATCACTGAAGGGGAACTTGCACACCTTCTCTCCAAATCACACCCCACCACATGTGCATCGGACCCCATCCCTTCCCACTTCCTCCCCAACCTGACCACCATGCTTATCCCAGCTCTAACACACCTCTTCAATCCATCACTAACCTCTGGTATCTTTCCTTCCACTTTCAAACACTCAACAATTACACCTGTCTTGAAGAAGCCATCTCTCGACCAGATCTCCACATCCAGCTACCGCCCCATATTGCTGCTCCCTTTCGCATCCAAACGTCTTGAAAAGCATGTCCACACTGTACTTTCCTCCCATCTCTCATCCAACTCTCTCTTTGACAACCTTCAATCTGGCTTCCGCCCCCACCACTCCACTGAAACCGCCATAACCAAAATTACTATCGAACTACTTACTGCCAAAGCTAATGGACACTACTCCATCCTCCTCCTTCTTGACCTGTCCTCTGCATTCGACACAGTCGACCACTGCCTCCTGTTACAGATTCTCTCTTCCATTGGTATCACTGACCTTGCCCTCTCCTAGATCTCCTCCTACCTTTTCAACCGCACATTTAGCGTCTCACACTCCAACACTACTTGCTCACCCCATCCCCTGTCCGTTGGGGTCCCTCAAGGCTCTGTCCTGGGGCCCCTTATTTTTTCCATTTATACTCTTGGACTCAATCCTGGCTTTACCAGCAGAGGGATACAGTGAGCATCATGTTGCCTCCATCCTTAAAATTTTGAAGAAAGCAGTCCATTACTACAAGGTTAAGGAACAGACATTGGGGACAACAGAGCTACAGACCGCAGAGGTGAAAGCGGCTCTCCAATGACTGGAATGACCGTCATCTAATTTTACCAGGCAACCACAGGATGACATCAAAATGGCCTAGGACAACTCATAAAACCCCATGGATTCCAGTACCACCTGTACGCTGATCTACCTCTCTGGCCCAGACGTCACCTCTCTGCTTTCCAGAATCCCAGAGTGCCTATCAGCCATATCCTCCTTCTCCTCTCGCTTCCTTAAACTAAATGTAGACAAAAATGAACTCATCATCTTATCCCCATCTCGCGCAACTCCCTTACCTGATCTATCTATCACAATAAATAATATCCCACTTTGCCCTGTACCTGAAGTCCGCTGCCTCGGGATAATCCTTGACTCTGCCTTATACTTCAAACCACACATTCAAGCTCTCGCCACTTCCTGCCACCTCCAACTCAAAAATATTTCCAGAATCCGTCCCTTCCTCAACCCTCAATCTACTAAACTACTAGTGCACGCCCTCATCATCTCCCGTCTTGATATTGCAACCTCCTCCTCTGTGGCCTCCCTGCTAACACTCTTGCACCTCTCCAATCTGTCCTTAACTCTGCTGCCCGACAAATCCACCTCTCTCCTTGCTCCTCCTCTCTGCTCCCTATTCCCCAGCGTATCCAATTCACTCACACTACTAACATTGACTTACAAAGCCGTCCACAATCTGTCCTGCCCATATATCTCTGAATTAATCTCCTGATATCATCCAACTTGTAATCTTCGATCCTCCCAAGACCTTCTTCTTTCCTCCACACTTGTATGTTACTCATCTAACCGCCTGCAAGACTTTGCCCGAGCATCCCCCATCCTCTGGAATTCTGCACCTCAAAACTGCCCATTCTTCTTGACAAAAAGCCTCCAGTTCCTGTAAATTCCTGGGCTTTCTTGCAGGAGCTGCACGCTTGAGTTCTCCACAGAGTGGCTCAATGATATTGAGGTCAGGAGACTGAGATGGCCAATCTAGAACCTTCACTTTGTTCTGCTGTAGCCAATGACAGATTGACTTTGCCTTGTGTTTTGGATTCTTATCATTTTGGAACGTCCAAATACGTCCCATGTGCAGCTTTCGGACAGGTGAGTACAAACTTGCCTTGAGTATCTGCTGATAACATGTTGCATTCTTCTTTCCTTCAACTGTGGTCAAGTTTCCTGTGCCTTTGTAGCTTACACATATCCACATCATCAGCAATCCACCTCTGTGCTTTACAGTAGAAATGGTGTTCCTTTCATCATATGCCTTGTTGACCCTTCTCCAAATGTAACAATTATGGTTGTGGCCAAAAAGTTGGATTTTGGTCTTATCACTTCAAATTACCTTGTTTTGGAGGCTTGTCTCTTAGCGGTTTGGTGTATTGTAGGAGATATTTTGTGGCATTTGCACAGTAATGGCTTTCTTCCAGTGACTCGCCCATACAGCTAATTTTTCTTGAAGTGTCTCCCTTTTATGCATCTTGAAACAGCCACACTAGTTTTCAGTGAGTCCTTTATTTCAACTGATGTTATTTGTGAGTTTTTCCTTTGCATCCCAAACCATTTTCCTGGCAGTTGTGGATGAAATCTTTTTGGTCTACATGATTACAATAAGAAAAAATGTCCGTTCACCTGACTTCCCTCTCCAGTTTTCCTCATTCTCAGCATGGACTCCAGAGGGCCTGTAGCTGCATCCAAATCACTTCCAAGAATTGCCCAAAGAGGTAAGGAAAAATGCACCTTGAGTGCTTAATAAAATTTCCATGGGATAATGAGTAAGGCTACAAGCTAGCCGAAACCTGTTACCTGAATACATGATAAACTGATCTGTGTGTTTTTACGTGCAAATAAAACTGTTTTTACCTGGATACCAACAAATGGAAATTTTATTAAGAACTCAAGGTGCAATTTTCCTTAACTTGCTGGACAATTCTTGGAAATGATCTGCCTGATTATGGTTTGGTTTTTACAGAGCCCCTGATTTTCCATTTGTTAATGTCACAGGTGTGTCAGGAGGCACGGATAAGACTCTAGAGGCCACTCACAGAAGGTCCCAGCGTTTGGCCAAACAGTCAAAATCCTAAGAAAATGTCTCTGTCGCTTTAAGAGGCATTCCCCTTTTAGTTAAAGTTGGAGGTCACTAGGACCCAGTTGATTACTTACCTTGAGCTGCCTATATATTTCCCTTGACTCCCAGGATGCACTGCTGGTGATAGCTGTTCAGGTGTTTCTGACTACATCTTAGCTCAAAGCAGTGTTTAATGGAGTCTGCTGGTTTGCTGCTTGGATCTGCTCAAGCTAAGTGTATATCTTCCCTCTTTGTTTCCCTTGTGTGTTTCTCTAGTTGCTAGCCAGGCTGACTAGTGATCACCTGCTCTGATCCCTGTGTAGTGGTAGTCCAGGGACAGTCAGGGAGTAGGTATCCTAGCAGCAACAGTTGCCAAAACTGTATAGGGACGTTAGGGGAGCCAGGTGTCAGCGCCTGTTGTTCACCATCCCCCCTTTTTGCCCTTAGCATCAGGGACTCCTTTCCCCTCCCAACGTCGTCCAGCGCTGGGTGTCTCCCTACACCCAGTGTCACAGTTAATCACTGTTTGAACACTGCTGACTTGCATCATCAATTCCCTGGATATCTTTTTGTATCCCTTTCCTGTGTTATACAGTTCAACTTTTTTCCTTTAGATCCTTTTATTTTCCTTTCCCCATGACTCTCAATCCTGAAACATCAGTGGCTGGATGCAAGAGTCTGTCTGGATCCCAGAAACTCACTCAGCTGTTATGCACACACACTGATTACAAGCAAACAAGTCACAGGTGAGGATGTTAACTTTATTTTTTGTTGGTCAACCTGATCATGGATTTGTTTTTAAAGAGCCCCTTATTTTTCCATTTCTTAATCACTGTTTGAAACTGCTGACTGGCATTATAAATAACTTGGATATTTTTTTGTATCCCTTTCCTGTTTTATACAGTTCAACTATCTTTTCCCATAGATCCGTTCACAATTATTTTGCTTTTCCCATAATTCACAATCCAGAAAGATCAGTGGCTGAATGGAGAGATGCAAGAGTCTGTTTCGATTCCAGACACTCACTCAGCTTTTATGCACACACACTGATTACAAACAAACAGGTCACAGATGAGGATGTTACCTTTATTAGCCATTCTAACCCACTTGTATCAATGTCTGTGCATGTTATCAGGCCAAAGTTACCAGGGTATGTGAAGTTTTGATAAGGGTCATTAGGATGTTTTTGGTTGTCATTATGATTTAAAAAGATAAAACACAGTACTTTGACAATAAATGGCATCACCCGACTACTAACCATGCGTGGGGAAAAAAAAAAGCTTTTGTTTTATATCTAATATATAATTACCCTAAGGCACTTCCGTCATATTCGGCACTGTTTCCGTCGTCGTGTCCGTGGCTGCCTCACAAAGCCTCACTCGCAATGCCTTTGCGAGTCCGTGCAGAATACGCTCAAGTAACTCGCAAAGCCTCACTCACAATGGCTTTGCGAGTCTTCACTGAATAGGCTCCACTGTGAGTCAAAGCTTCACTTGCAATGGCCAGGACTCCTCACTCGCAAACAGTCTCTCTCTCTCTCCCTTATCCCGCGCACAGTCTGCACCCGCTCCTCACCTCCTGGACTCCACGTACTCATCTATGGCCCCCGCAGCCCCCTGGAAGTGCAGCCTCTCCATGCCTCCTTCAGGTGGCTGCTCAGTGAGAAGGAGGAGGAGGAGGCAGCTCCACGAAGAAGCCGACACAGAAGGGAAACACACAGAGGGAAGAACGGAAGGAGAGGGGAAAGCAAGCAGGCTCCTGGGGACAACCTCTCCTTACTGAGGTGAACGAACGAGCTGCAGCCAGGTCACACAGCAGTGTGTGGCACAACAACTCCCAGCATGCCACGCCTATCTCTGTGATTACAGCTGTGCCTCTGCCCTCCAGCCCCGTCCTCCCCTAGCTGCTCCTCTGCCCTCCAGCCTCCGCTCTCTCTCTGCCCTCCAGCCTCCCCTACCTCTCCCTGTCCTCTGCCCTCCAGCCTCCCCTCTCCTCTCCCTGTCCTCTGCCCTCCAGCCTCCCCTCTCCTCTCCCTGTCCTCTGCCCTCCAGCCTCCCCCTCCCGCTCTCCTCTGCCCTCCAGCCTCCGCTCTCCTCTGCCCTCCAGCCTCCGCTCTCCTCTGCCCTCCAGCCTCCGCTCTCCTCTGCCCTCCAGCCTCCGCTCTCCTCTGCCCTCCAGCCTCCGCTCCTGCCTCCAGCCTCCTGCTCTCCTCCAGCCTCCGCTCTCCTCTCCCTGTCCTCTGCCCTCCAGCCTCCGCTCTCCTCTCCCTGTCCTCTGCCCTCCAGCCTCCGCTCTCCTCTCCCTGTCCTCTGCCCTCCAGCCTCCGCTCTCCTCTCCCTGTCCTCTGCCCTCCAGCCTCCGCTCTCCTCTCCCTGTCCTCTGCCCTCCAGCCTCCGCTCTCCTCTCCCTGTCCTCTGCCCTCCAGCCTCCGCTCTCCTCTCCCTGTCCTCTGCCCTCCAGCCTCCGCTCTCCTTCTCCCTGTCCTCTACCCTCCAGCCTCCGCTCTTCCTCTCCCCTGTCCTCTGCCCTCCAGCCTCCCCTGTCCTTTGCCCTCCAGCCTCCGCTCTCCTCTGCCCTCCAGCCTCGCTCTCCCTGCCTCAGCCTCCCTTCCTCTGCCCTCCAGCCTCCGCTCTCCTCTCCTCTGCCCTCCAGCCTCCCGCTTTCCTCTCCCCTGTCCTCTGCCCTCCAGCCTCCCCTGTCCTTTGCCCTCCAGCCTCGCGCTCTCCTCTGCCCTCCAGCCTCCGCTCTCCTCTCCTCTGCCCTCCAGCCTCCGCTCTCCTCTCCTCTGCCCTCCAGCCTCCGCTCTCCTCTCCTCTGCCCTCCAGCCTCCGCTCTCCTCTCCTCTGCCCTCCAGCCTCGCCTCTCCTCTCCTCTGCCCTCCAGCCTCCGCTCTCCTCTCCTCTGCCCTCCAGCCTCCGCTCTCCTCTCCTCTGCCCTCCAGCCTCCGCTCTCCTCTCCTCTGCCCTCCAGCCTCCGCTCTCCTCTCCTCTGCCCTCCAGCCTCCGCTCTCCTCTCCTCTGCCCTCCAGCCTCCGCTCTCCTCTCCTCTGCCCTCCAGCCTCCGCTCTCCTCTCCTCTGCCCTCCAGCCTCCGCTCTCCTCTCCTCTGCCCTCCAGCCTCCGCTCTCCTCTCCTCTGCCCTCCAGCCTCCGCTCTCCTCTCCTCTGCCCTCCAGCCTCCGCTCTCCTCTCCTCTGCCCTCCAGCCTCCGCTCTCCTCTCCTCTGCCCTCCAGCCTCCGCTCTCCTCTCCTCTGCCCTCCAGCCTCCGCTCTCCTCTCCTCTGCCCTCCAGCCTCCGCTCTCCTCTCCTCTGCCCTCCAGCCTCCGCTCTCCTCTCCTCTGCCCTCCAGCCTCCGCTCTCCTTCTCCTCTGCCCTCCAGCCTCCGCTCTCCTCTCCTCTGCCCTCCAGCCTCCGCTCTCCTCTCCTCTGCCCTCCAGCCTCCGCTCTCCTCTCCTCTGCCCTCCAGCCTCCGCTCTCCTCTCCTCTGCCCTCCAGCCTCCGCTCTCCTCTCCTCTGCCCTCCAGCCTCCGCTCTCCTCTCCTCTGCCCTCCAGCCTCCGCTCTCCTCTCCTCTGCCCTCCAGCCTCCGCTCTCCTCTCCTCTGCCCTCCAGCCTCCGCTCTCCTCTCCTCTGCCCTCCAGCCTCCGCTCTCCTCTCCTCTGCCCTCCAGCCTCCGCTCTCCTCTCCTCTGCCCTCCAGCCTCCGCTCTCCTCTCCTCTGCCCTCCAGCCTCCGCTCTCCTCTGCCCTCCAGCCTCCGCCTCCTCCTCTGCCCTCCAGCCTCCGCTCTCCTCTGCCCTCAGCCCTCTCCGCTCCTCTCCTCTGCCCCCCAGCCTCCGCTCTCCTCTGCCCTCCAGCCTCCGCTCTCCTCTGCCCTCCAGCCTCCGCTCTCCTCTGCCCTCCAGCCTCCGCTCTCCTGCCCTGCCCTCCGCCTCCGGCCTCGCTCTCCTCTGCCCTCCAGCCTCCGCTCTCCTCTGCCCTCCAGCCTCCGCTCTCCTCTGCCCTCCAGCCTCTGCTCTCTCTCTGCCCTCCAGCCTCTGCTCTCCTCTGCCCTCCAGCCTCTGCTCTCCTCTGCCCTCCAGCCTCCGCTCTCCTCTGCCCTCCAGCCTCCGCTCGCCTCTGCCCTCCAGCCTTTGCTCTCCTCTCCCTGTCCCTCTCACCTTTGCTCCTCCTACGTCCCTCCTCAGCCTCCTTCCTCACCCCTCCATATGCAATGTACAGTATGTGTATATATCTGTGTATGTAGGCACTTCCGTCACTTTGTCCGCACTTCCCTCAACTTTCTACACACACATACACACACACACACACACACACACACACTTCGCTATACTTACCACCGGCCCTGCGTCCGCTGCCTGATTCCTCAGTCGACATGTCGCCGCCCCAAACTACTAGATCCAATATAGCGTCCAAGATGTCTCGCCAAACTACCGGACGACATATTGAATCCAGTCGTCCGAAGGGCGGCGACATGTCAACTCAGGATCCAGGCGGCGGGAAGAAGCAGGGTCGGTGGTAAGTATAGCGCAGTGTGTGTATGTGTGTGTGTATGTTTGTGCTGACCACTCTGCCCACGGTGCTGCGCTGACCACTCTGCCCACGCTGCTGCGCTAACCACTCTGCCCACGGCGCTGCGCTAACCACTCTGCCCACGCTGCTGCGCTAACCACTCTGCCCACGCCGCTGCGCTAACCACTCTGCCCACGCCGCTGCGCTGACCACTCTGCCCACGGCGCTGCGCTGACCACTCTGCCCACGGCGCTGCGCAGACCACTCTGCCCACGGCGCTGCGCAGACCACTCTGCCCACGGCGCTGCGCTGACCAATCTCACCGCACTCACTGCTAACAACTGAGCCACCGCACTCACTGCTAACCACTGAGCCACCGCACTCACTGCTAACCACTGAGCCACCGCACTCACTGCTAACAACTGAGCCACCGCACTCACTGCTAACAACTGAGCCACCGCACTCACTGCTAACAACTGAGCCACCGCACTCACTGCTAACAACTGAGCCACCGCACTCACTGCTAACAACTGAGCCACCGCACTCACTGCTAACAACTGAGCCACCGCACTCACTGCTAACAACTGAGCCACCACACTCACTGCTAACAACTGAGCCACCGCACTCACTACTAACCACTGAGCCACCGCACTCACTGCTAACCACTGAACCACCGCACTCACTGCTAAACTGAGCCACCGCACTCACTGCTAACCACTGAACCACCGCACTCACTGCTAACCACTGAACCACCGCACTCACTGCTAACCACTGAGCCACCGTACACTGTGCTACCCACAGAGCCGCCTGTATACACACAATTCATTTCACCGCACTCCCGTAACTATTAGTAAATAAACTATATATGGATTCTAGACTACCCGATTCTTTAGAATCGGGCCGCCATCTAGCCTACTATATAATTACAAATAATGTGTGTCACAATCTTCTGGCGCTTATGTCGATATTCCAGAATGCACTGCGCCGCCCTGGAAGCAGCGCCATATTAGCACACCCAAGTGATAGGTATGCCAACATGGCGCAGGCTGGCGGCGGCACAGGCAACACAAGCCGATGCTGCACACGCCGCCTGCAGACCCCCGCCAGCCACAGACTCCAGCACCTCTCCAGCTGCCCCTGCAGACTCTCGGACCTCTCAAGGTGCCCATGCACCTCTCCTGCTGCCCCCGCAGACTCCTGCACCTCTACTGCTGCCTCCGCATCTCTCCTGCAGCCCCCCCACCTCTCCTGCAGCCCCCGCACCTCTCCTGCAGCCCCCGCACCTCTCCTGCAGCCCCCGCACCTCTCCTGCTGCCCCCGCACCTCTCCTGCTGCCCCCGCACCTCTCCTGCTGCCCCTGCAGACTCTCGGACCTCTCAAGCTGCCCATGCACCTCTCCTGCTGCCCCCGCAGACTGCTCCACCTCTACTGCTGCCCCCGCATCTCTCCTGCAACCCCCGCACCTCTCATGCAGTCCCCGCACCTCTCCTGCAGCCCCCGCACCTCTCCTGCTGCCCCCGCACCTCTCCTGCTGCCCCCGCACCTCTCCTGCTGCCCCCGCACCTCTCCTGCACCTCTCCTGCTGCCCCAGCACCTCCCCTGCTGCCCCCGCACCTCTCCTGCTGCCCCCGCACCTCTCCAGCTGCCCCTGCAGACTCTCGGACCTCTCAAGCAGCCCATGCACCTCTCCTGCTGCCCCCGCAGACTCCTGCACCTCTACTGCTGCCCCCGCACCTCTCCTGCAGCCCCCGCACCTCTCCTGCTGCCCCCGCACCTCTCCTGCTGCCCCCGCACCTCTCCTGCTGCCCCCGCAGACTCCCGCATCTCTCCCCTCCGATAATCTTCAATTTACCAAGGGAAAAAGAGAATTTTGTTTACGTACCGTAAATTGTTTTTTCTTTAATCATCAATGGGAGACCCAGACAATGGGGTTTATGGCTCCGCCCTCCGGAGGTCACACTAGGTACTACAAGTTTGTAGACACCGCCTCCTCCGCTTATAAACCCCCACCGTAGGGAACATCCTCAGTTTAGTCCATAAGCTGCGAGGAGAAAAATGAACCACACCCGAAACATCGGGAAGAATACCGTGCACAGACGGTTTGAACAACCCGGAAAACACTGTCTCAACAGAGAACAGATCAAATGCAAACATGCAACGGAACAACTGGGTGGGTGCTGGGTCTCCCATTGATGATTAAAGAAAAAAGAATTTACGGTACGTAAACAAAATTCTCTTTTTTCTGGTCATCATAATGGGAGACCCAGACAATGGGGATGTCCTAAAGCAATACCCCAGGGCGGGAAGAGTTCCTCAACAAGACGGATAATACACGGTCCCCCTTAAAGGTGGGCAACCGCCGCCTGGAGGACCCGCCTGCCCAAACTTGCATCCGCAGAGGCATGGGCATGCACCATATAGTGCTTAGAGAAAGTGTGCAGGCTGGACCAGGTGGCCGCCTGACACACCTGTAGAGCAGATGCTCGATGTCGCAAGGCCCATGAGGCACCTACAGCTCTAGTAGAGTGTGCCTTCAAACCCACCGGGAGAGGCAAACCAGAAGACCGGTATGCCTCCTGAATGGGAGCCTTGATCCATCTGGCCAAGGTCGACTTCGAAGCCGCGGACCCCTTACAGCGACCCATCGTGAGGACAAATAAGGAATCCGAACTCCTAAAGGAGGCGGTCCTGGACACATAAATGCGTACCGCTCTCACGAGATCCAGAGTATGGAGGTCGCGCTCAACCTGATGAACGGGAGCGGGGCAAAATGATGGGAGAACAATCTCCTGGTTTAGGTGGAAAGTTGAAACCACCTTCGGCAAGAATTCAGGCCGCGGGCGCAACACCACCTTGTCTTGGTGAACCACCAGAAAGGGTGACTTGCACGAAAGTGCAGCCAATTCTGAGACCCTTCTCAGAGACGTAATTGCCACCAGAAAAACCACCTTCTGGGACAGACGAGAGAGAGAGATGTCTCTCAGTGGCTCAAACGGCGGTTTCTGCAGTGCCGCCAGGACCATGTTGAGGTCCCAAGGGTCCAGAGGTCGTCTGTAAGGCGGAACCACCCGAGACACCCCCTGCAGAAATTGACGAACCTTCGGGAGGAGCGCCAAGCGCCTGTCAAACAGCACTGAAAGTGCTGATACTTGACCTTTCAGAGAGCCAAGGGATAATCCCAACTCCAAACCCGACTGTAGGAAGGCCAAGAATGTCGGGATGGACAAGGGCCACGGTGAGCGTCCACCAGAGGCACACCAGGAGAAAAAGATTTTCCACGTTCTGTGGTATATCTTCCTGGAGACAGGTTTCCTTGCCCGATTCATAGTGGCAACCACCGTAGGAGAGAAGCCCCTGGAGGTCAGCAACCAGGCCTCAAGAGCCATGCAGTCAATCTGAGGGCCTTGGAATTGAGGTGGAAGAATGGGCCTTGCGCGAGTAGATCTGCGCGTTCTGGAAGAGCCCACCGGTGTCCGCCTGACAGTTGCCAGAGGTCCGGGTACCAGGACCTCCGGGGCCAATCTGGAGCCACTAGAATGGCTACTCTGCATTCTGTCCTGATTTTCCACAGAACCCTGGGAATCAGAGCCAGAGGCGGGAACACATATGGCAGCTGGAAGCTGGACCAACTCAGGATCAGGGCATCCGCCCCCAGAGACTGAGGATCCCACGATCGTGCCATGTATTGGGGTACCTGATGATTCAGCCGTGAGGCCATCAGATCCACGTCCGGAGTGCCCCATTTGCTGCAGATGTCCCGAAAGACGTCTGGATGCAGGGACCACTCTCCGGCGTCCATCCCCTGTCGGCTCAGGTAGTCGGCCTCCCAGTTCTCGACCCCTGGGATGTGAACTGCGGAGATCAGGCAGCCGTTTTCCTCCACCCAGGCTAGAATGCGGTGGACTTCGGCGAGGGCCTGAGCACTTCTGGTCCCTCCCTGATGATTTATGTAGGCGACGGCCGTCGCATTGTCGGACTGAACCCGAATGGGTTGTCCTGACAGGAATTTCTGAAACGCCAGGAGCGCCAGATAGACCGCCTTGATCTCCAGCACGTTGATCTGTAATGCCGACTCCGACTGAGTCCAGAGGCCTTGAGCCCTGTGGTGCAAGAACACCGCACCCCAGCCTTTTAGACTGGCGTCGGTGGTCACCACTAACCATGACGGTTTTAGAAAGGACCGGCCCCGTGACAGATGAAGTGGCTGGAGCCACCACTGTAGGGAGTCCCTGGTCGAGTGTGACAGCGTCACCAGCCGATTCAGAGAAATCGTCCTTTTGTCCCATCGGCGAAGAATCTCCAACTGGAGAGGACGGAGGCGAAATTGTGCGAAAGGCACCGCCTCTATCGCCGCTACCATGCGTCCCACCAGCTTCATCAACCCCCGTAGGGAAGATTGTGGTGACAGGAGAACATTCTGCACTCCTGATTGGATCACAAGCTGTTTGGCTTGAGGTAGGGACACCAGGGCTGAGTCCGTGTGGAAGTCCATGCCCAGATATGTCAAAGACTGGGTCGGAATCAGGGTCGACTTTGGAATGTTGAGAAGCCACCCGAACTGTTCCAGAGACTTCATGGTCACCTCCAGGCTCACCCGACAAAGGTCTTCCGATGGCGCCCTGACCAGCAGGTCGTCCAAATAGGGAATGACGGCGTGTCCCTGCACATGCAGGAGAGCCATCATTGAGGCCATCACCTTTGTGAACACTCGTGGTGCCGAGGCTAGCCCGAATGGCAGTGCCACAAATTGGAAGTGTTCTTCCCCCACTGCGAATCTCAACCAGCGCTGATGAGCCGGTGCAATGGGCACGTGAAGGTAGGCGTCTCGGATATCTATGGACGCCAGGAAGTCTCCCTGTGACACAGCCGCGATCACGGAGCGCAGGGATTCCATACGAAACTTCCGAACCAACACGTGGCGGTTGAACAACTTGAGGTCCAGAACCGGACGAAAAGAGCCGTCCTTCTTTGGGACAATAAAGAGGTTGGAGTAAAAACCCCTGAACCTCTCTCCCGTGGGTACTGGGACCACCACTCCGTCTCTGCGGAGTCCCTCCAACACCAGATGAAAAGCCTGAGCTTTGTCTAGGGATGGAACAGACCGATGGAATCGGTGTGCCGGCTGTGACGTCAGCTCTATCCTGTAGCCTTTTGAGACTACGTCTCGGACCCACTGGTCTTGAACGTGGAGAAGCCATCTGTCCTGGAAAAGAGACAGGCGGCCCCCCACCTGTGGGGAGACAGGATGAAGGAGCGAGTCATGCCGAAGCGGGTTTAGGGGTGGCAGCTGCAGCCCCTGCCGGCTTCTTTTGGCGACTTTTGTTGCGCCACTGAGTGGAGGGCTTGCCCCCACGGTCCGCGCGAGCGGACGCCGCTGATGACTGCGAGCTGGGGCGAAAGGACCACTGTTTTGGGTTCCGAGCACACTAAGTGTAAAACTGAGGATGTTCCCTACGGTGGGGGTTTATAAGCGGAGGAGGCGGTGTCTACAAACTTGTAGTACCTAGTGTGACCTCCGGAGGGCGGAGCCCTAAACCCCATTGTCTGGGTCTCCCATTATGATGACCAGAAAAAGGACCTTTGGTGATGTCAGAGTCATGTGATCATTCACATGACTCTGACATCACTGCAGGCCCTGTATTCAACAATGCTTTCCGTTCCCAGCTATGTCACAGAGCCATCACAGCTGGGAAGAAGGGTAAGAGGGCAAGGGAGCAAACACAATTAGGGGGGCAAATAGAGGCCAGGGGCAGACACAGTGGGGTGAGGGGAGAAAGAGAGCTCAGCCCCCACTCCATTCTGCCCCTGCTCTACTCTTCCACTCTGCCCCACTACATTCTACCCCTGATCTGCCCAACTCCACTCTGCCCCCACTCCACTACGCCCCCACTCCACTACATTCTACCCCTGATCTGCCCCACTCCACTCTTCCCCCACTCCACTACATTATACCCTTGATCTGCCCCCACTGCACTCTGCCCCCACTCAATTCTGCCCCATCACATCCTACCCGATGCTCCACTCTTCCCCTGCTCTGCCTCACTCCACTCTGCCCCACTCCATTCTGACCCTGCTCTGCCCCACTCCACTCTGCCCCCACTACATGTCTACAGCGCTAAGCGCTGAGCCACCGTCTACAGCGCTGAGCGCTGAGCCACCGTCTACAGCGCTGAGCGCTGAGCCACCGTCTACAGCGCTGAGCGCTGAGCCACCGTCTACAGCGCTGAGCGCTGAGCCACCGTCTACAGCGCTGAGCGCTGAGCCACCGTCTACAGCGCTGAGCCACCGTCTACAGCGCTGAGCGCTGAGCCACCGTCTACAGCGCTGAGCGCTGAGCCACCGTCTACAGCGCTGAGCGCTGAGCCACCGTCTACAGCGCTGAGCGCTGAGCCACCGTCTACAGCGCTGAGCGCTGAGCCACCGTCTACAGCGCTAAGCGCTGAGCCACCGTCTACAGCGCTAAGCGCTGAGCCACCGTCTACAGCGCTAAGCGCTGAGCCACCGTCTACAGCGCTAAGCGCTGAGCCACCGTCTACAGCGCTAAGCGCTGAGCCACCGTCTACAGCGCTAAGCGCTGAGCCACCGTCTACAGCGCTAAGCGCTGAGCCACCGTCTACAGCGCTAAGCGCTGAGCCACCGTCTACAGCGCTAAGCGCTGAGCCACCGTCTACAGCGCTACGCGCTGAGCCACCGTCTACAGCGCTAGCGCTGAGCCACCGTCTACAGCGCTACGCGCTGAGCCACCGTCTACAGCGCTACGCGCTGAGCCACCGTCTACAGCGCTAAGCGCTGAGCCACCGTCTACAGCGCTACGCGCTGAGCCACCGTCTACAGCGCTACGCGCTGAGCCACCGTCTACAGCGCTACGCGCTGAGCCACCGTCTACAGCGCTACGCGCTGAGCCACCGTCTACAGCGCTACGCGCTGAGCCACCGTCTACAGCGCTACGCGCTGAGCCACCGTCTACAGCGCTACAGCGCTGAGCCACCGTCTACAGCGCTACGCGCTGAGCCACCGTCTACAGCGCTACGCGCTGAGCCACCGTCTACAGCGCTACGCGCTGAGCCACCGTCTACAGCGCTACGCGCTGAGCCACCGTCTACAGCGCTACGCGCTGAGCCACCGTCTACAGCGCTACGCGCTGAGCCACCGTCTACAGCGCTACGCGCTGAGCCACCGTCTACAGCGCTACGCGCTGAGCCACCGTCTACAGCGCTACGCGCTGAGCCACCGTCTTCAGCGCTACGCGCTGAGCCACCGTCTACAGCGCTACGCGCTGAGCACCGTCTCACGCTACGCGCTGACCACCGCTACAGCGCTACGCGCTGAGCCACCGTCTACAGCGCTACGCGCTGAGCCACCGTCTACAGCGCTACGCGCTGAGCCACCGTCTACAGCGCTACGCGCTGAGCCACCGTCTACAGCGCTACGCGCTGAGCCACCGTCTACAGCGCTACGCGCTGAGCCACCGTCTACAGCGCTACGCGCTGAGCCACCGTCTACAGCGCTACGCGCTGAGCCACCGTCTACAGCGCTACGCGCTGAGCCACCGTCTACAGCGCTATGCGCTGAGCCACCGTCTACAGCGCTATGCGCTGAGCCACCGTCTACAGCGCTATGCGCTGAGCCACCGTCTACAGCGCTATGCGCTGAGCCACCGTCTACAGCGCTATGCGCTGAGCCACCGTCTACAGCGCTATGCGCTGAGCCACCGTCTACAGCGCTATGCGCTGAGCCACCGTCTACAGCGCTATGCGCTGAGCCACCGTCTACAGCGCTAGCGCTGAGCCACCACCGTCTACAGCGCTAACCACTGAGCCACCGTCTACAGAGCTAAGCACTGAGCCACCGTATACAGTGCTAACCACAGAGCCACCGTATACAGTGCTAAGCACTGAGCCACCGTCTACAGTGCTAACCACTGAGCCACCGTATACAGTGCTAACCACAGAGCCACCGTATACAGTGCTACCCACAGAGCCACCGTATACAGTGCTACCCACAGAGCCACCGTATACAGTGCTAACCACAGAGCCACCGTATACAGTGCTAACCACTGAGCCACCGTATACAGTGCTAAGCAATGAGCCACCGTGAACAGTGCTGACCATAGAGCCACCGTATACAGTGCTAAGCAATGAGCCACCGTGAACAGTGCTGACCACAGAGCCACCGTATACAGTACTAACCACTGAGCCACCGTGTACAGTACTAACCACTGAGCCACCGTATACAGTACTAACCACTGAGCCACCGTATACAGTACTAACCACTGAGCCACCGTATACAGTACTAACCACTGAGCCACCGTATACTGTGCTAACCACTGAGCCACCGTATACTGTGCTAACCACTGAGCCACCATATACAGTGCTAACCATAGATCCACCGTATAAAGTCCCCTCCATAAACCCTCTCCATCTAATTTATAAATTTCCGGCAAGCTGGGATTATTCCAAAGTGGAGTAAACGGAGTGTATCCCGTCACTTTTAGTATTAATTTAAATAGGAAGAAAAAGAGAAGGGAGGGGCGCTCCTAGTGAAGCCCGGACAGATGCAGGAGCAGGGGTAAGTGTGCTCACCTCTGATGGTTATCCGACAGGCGTAACACCGGAGAGAAGCGTAGTAGCAAGGGCATGCAGGCGCTGGGGATCCGACCAGTGTGAGAATTGCGGTCACGTGGTGCAGTCACATGAGGGTGATGTCACCACAGGTCCTCCAGCTTTCCAGCGTTTCAGCAAGTTAGATGTCCTCTCCTAGTGCAGCACCCACCGCTCGCCCTAGGGGCTAAGAGTAATTGTGTAAAGAATAATGGCGGTTTAGGGGCGCTCAAGGAGGAGACAAGGGAAGATAGTGATACTTTCCTTTATTTGGCATAAACAAGTGGTCTTTACTAAGACCCCTTAGTATTAATTTAGTCTTCTTCCACATCCTCCGCATGAGGCCAACAGTTGGCAAGCATTTTCGACAGTCCCGCTCCAAGAGCCCAACTTCCAAGAAAGAGGTAATGGAAAGTCCTCCAGTAATGGCATGTACCAATTTTTCCAAATTCACTTGGAGAAAAACAAACTGTTGTAGCTGGGATGCCAAAAAGGTACACCAAGGGTTAGGAGACGTCAATCCCCCCTGGTCTTTAGGCCTTTGTAGTGTGTCAAGGTGGATCCTGGCAACACCCTTTTCCAGATTAATTCCCTAAATAATGCCTGGAATCTATAAAAAAATCTGCATGGGTATCCAAATTGAGGAATTGTGAAGTACGTATAACAACTGAGGCATTAACCCCTTCCCGACCTATGAAGTTATACAAAGTCATGGGCCGGTAAAGGGGTGTTTGATGTGAGCTTCGGTGCGGAGCACACATCAAACAGCCGACATCTCAGCTGATGTGAATAGCTGAGATGTCGGGCTAACAGCGGATCAATCACAATAGAAGTATTGTAAAAAAAAAAAAACACGTTTGGTATCGCTGCGTTCAGAATCGCCCGATCTATCATCGTATTAAATCCGTTAATGAGAGCCGTGAACTCCATAACGGAAAAAATGGTCCAAACGCCAAAATTCTGTTTTTTTGGTCGCTGCAACATTGCTATAAAATGCAACAACGGGCGATCAAAACTGCAAGTCCCCCCAAAAATGGTATCATTACAAACATTAGCTCAAGACGCAAAAAATATGCCATCACACAGCCCCAGATCCTGAAAAATGAGCCCCTTCCTAGTTCCCATAATAAGAGATGCTGTGAATCCTGTATTAGCCAGACCCTGGAAGAAGAGTCGTTAGTCCACTGTACAGACCTGAGATCTATCATTAGAGTTGAAATCCAGAATTCTATTCAGGGTTTTACTAAGACCAAAAGGAAAAAATCTAGGAAGGAAGAAAATCTCTCTAATTCAGAATAGTCTGTAAAAGACGACCAGTCTGGGTCCGCCAATACCTTTTTAACATCATCATCACCTGACGAGGAAGACAAGTCGTGTTTCCCCAATGAGAGCATGGACAATTTAATTAAATCAATCTGGTTCACTATGGGGATTTCAGATTCAAAAGAAGCTAAATCTGCACAAGAGGTTATGCTTGCTAGCCTGTTACAAAAAAAGAGAAGGTCTTTCCCAGTCAATGATCTGGTTAAATACCTCATTATAAAGAAGTGGGACAAGCAGGATAGTAGGGTTTAATTTATAATCCATTTCTATTAAGAAATACCCCTTTGATGATGAACAGCTGTCCCAATGGTCCAAGATGCCACTGCGGCTAAATCTTCCAAAAGTTTGGCACTACCCCTTGAAGACATAGTTCTTCTCAAAGGACCGCCAGACAAATAGGCCAAAATGTATTTTAAACGCGCCTCCTAATCTTCATTTGGTGCCTTTTAAACCTGCCATATTTAGTACTTGTACAGCTAGATCTATGCTAGTATGGTTGGATCAACTAGAGGACCAAATCAAAACAGCAGTGTCCAGGGACAAATTGTTGGCCTCTATTCCTCTGCTACAAGGGAGTGCAGCCTACGAGAATGTGCAGCCTATCTGGCAGACGCCTCGCCTTTCTCCTTATGTGTGGCGGCTAGATATTCTGGCCTTTGTAATGCTGCTCGCCTGGCCTTGTGGTTAAATAAAATGTTGGAAGGGGGATGCACATTCCAAGTCAAAATTATGTGCTATACCTTGTTAGTGTGAGTACCTATTCGGTTATGTGCTAGATGACATTTTGACCAAGGCTGGTGATTAAAAACAAAGGGTTCCTTAACCCCTTTACTCCCCCTACAGGAAGGCCTTCAAGAAGAGACCATTCAGTCAAAGACGTTCTAACAGGGACCGAGACCGATGGGAGTCTAAAGAGTCAATACCAAAAGGCACCCTATTTGGTTGTTCATCCTCAAGGGGTAAGAGGCAATACCGTTAGCTTTAGCCACGCTGTAGGAGGCAGATTAGATTTTTCAGCCAAGAATAGATCCAACTAACATCCAAAACCTGGATCCTAGATATAGTGACTTCGGGTCTTAAGTTGGATTTCTATAGAACTACTCCAAATTACTTTCTTTTCACTACGATCAGGAAATCTCCCTATCAGCAGCAGGCTTTGGAATCAGAAATTGTACACCTGTGTAAACATGCTCTAATTGAAGTTCCAAAGGTCAAGATGGTAAGGGATTTTATTCCCCTTTGTTCTTGGTCTCCAAACAGGATGGTTGCTATAGGATCATCATTCATTTAATCACATTAACCCCTTCCCGTCCTTCGACGCCCCTATGCGTCGTAGGTCGGTGGTACTTCCTGACCTATGACGCACCAGTGCATCAAGAAGGGATCTCGGCCCCATAGCCCTGGTGACTGGAATTGCCGAAAAGTCATTGTTGCTACCGAAAGGAGGGGACCTCAGCTTGACCTCAGGTGGGGTGGCTTAGCCATCCCACACCTGCGATCGCTGTGATTGTAATGTTCAGCCACTGAAAAATCACTGAATCATTGCGATCAAGCCATGATCAGTACTACAGAAGTACTGATCATGGGTTGACCTCTCTGTCACCCCCCCCCCCCCCAGCCCTGATTGGACCCATCATGTATGTGCACGATGGGTCCAATCAGAGTGCATAAGGGCAGTATGACCGGGATGTGACCGCACCCTCTCTCATCTTGCCCGTGGAGAGAGAGGAGAGAGGTACCTGTGCCCGATCTCTGTCCATTTTTAAATGTATTAGTGATGTTACAAGCAGCTTTTGCTTGTGACACCACTCTGTTGTTTGTTGTCCCCCGCTGCTGCCCCACTTCAGAATCCTCCCTCCCTGCTGCCCCACTTCAGAATCCTCCCTCCCTGCTGCTGCTCCAACACTCCTGTGTCCAGCTGCTGCCCTGCTATAAAGTCCTCTCTCCCTGCTGCTGCCTCACTCCTGTGTCCTGCTTGCCCTGCTCCACAGTCTTCCCTCCCTGCTGCTGCCCTGTTCCTGTGTCCCACTGCAGCCCTGGTCAAGTCCTCCCTTCTTTCTGCTGCCTCGTTCCTGTGTTGCACTGCTGTCCTGCTCCAAAGTCCTCCCTCCCTGCTGCTGCACCGCTACAGAGTCTTCCCTCCCTGCTGCCTCCTCGTTCCTGTGTCCTGCTGCTGCCCCACTTCTGAGTCCCCCCTCCCCCCGTTTGCTGTCCGATCTCCAGAGACCTCCTCCCTCTGCTGCCCAATCCCCTTTGTCCCACTGCTACCTGATCACATGTGTCCTTCTCTACCTGCTGCTACCTTATCACCTCTGTTCCCCTCCCCCTGCTGCTACCTGATCACCTCTATCCCCCCTCCCCCTGCTGCTACTCGATCACCTATGTCTCCCCACCCCCACTGCTACCCGATCACCTCTGTCCCGCAGCTGCTACTCGATCACCTGTCTCCCCTTACCCCTGCTGCTACCTGATCACCTCTGTCCCCCCACAGCTGCCCAGTCACCTGTGTCCTCCTCTGCTGTGAGCAGAGTTACGTGCGAAAGTTCACCTGAGTTTAGAGCTATAGCTGAATATAAATGACCCAGGCTGTGACGTCACCCTTCTCCTTGCGTGGATGTCCCTGCGAGCGGGTTGACACTGGAAAGTTCACCTGAGTTCAATACTATGGCTGCTTTGCTGCAATTCACAGGGTGAGGGGTCAGAATGCTTGGGCCTCCCCACGCTGAGAATTCTATCCCCCAGCTGCCTAGTTGTACCTAGCTGGCAGCCAAAAATACGGCGAAGCCCCACGTCGGGTTATATTTTTGTTTACCAGCCAGGTAAAACCGTGCAGCCTGGGATGGGTGGCAGCCCTAACCTGTTTGTTGTACTTGTGCTGGTGACAAATAATACAGCAGCAACCCACGTCTTCAGTGCAAAATCCCTGGTAAATACACAACAAATACTCCCTTTGAACAGTGTTGCGAATTTTATGAGTATTTTGAAGCTAACATTGAGTTCTATGGGTGAAAATTGCGTCAAAATACGCTGAAAGAATTGGCATGCTGCAGATTTTTCTGTGGGAAAATGCATGCCAATTCCACCGCAGGAAAATCCGCAGCGTGGACACACCACTTGGCCATACACTTTGCAGGGAGTGTGATGTACTGCGGAATTGTCAAAAATACGATGGGAAAATAACGGCAAATTATGCAGGAAATCCACAACATTGGCACATAGCTTAAAATTCACATACCAGGTTCCCGCTCAAAAACGTCACTCCTTCTCTTTCGAGCCTGGTCATGCACCCAAAAATTCTTTTCCCACTACATATGAAGTATCGGCATACTCGAGAAATTGCCCAACGTATTTTGGAGTCCATTTTATCATGTTGCCTGTGAAAACTTTTTTTCCCACAAAAATATTTTTTAGTCTCCATTGTTTCATTTTTACAGCTCATCGTAATAAAAATCTGTGAAGCACCTGAGGGTTCAAAGTGCTCACCACATACCTAGATAAATTTCTTGAGGGGACTAGTTTCCAAAGAGGGGTCACTTGTTGAGGGTTTCCACTGTTTTGGCACACAGGGTCTCTTCAAACACAACATGGTGTCGGCTAACGATGACAGCTACTTTTCCTCTTAAAATGTCACTCTCTTTCGAGCTCTGCCGTATGCCCAAACAATGGTTTTCTGCCACATATGAGGTATCAGTGCAATCAGTACAAATTGCCCAACAAATTTTAGGATCCTTTTTATCCTTTTGCACCTGTTAACCTCTTCCTGACCTATAATGTCGTTTGACATCATGGAAGTCTGTGCCTTCCTGACCTGTGACATCCCACGACGTAATGGCGGTTACCGCGCATCGTTGCCGCGGTAACTGCCATCGGTCCCCGGGAATCCGTGATTCTTATCACTGAACACTGTGGTTTTGAGGTCAGTTTGGGTGAATTCCTTATCCTGCCCCCAGGATCGCGGTGATTGGCTGTTTGAACAGTCAATCACTGTGATTCTGTCTCCACCTAAAGAAGGGGCTGTCACAGTCCCTTCCATAGGCTGGAGCGTGAAGGGGGAAGTGATTTGATGGGATGATCACTCCAATCAGAGTCTCTCCACAGCCGCCCTGCAGTCACCGCCCTACGTCGAATAATAATAATAAAGATAAATTTTGATTGTTTTTTTTTCTAATAAGATTTTTCTCTGTGTGGTGTTTTTTTTTTTTTTTTTTTACTATTTATTAGAGATTCCTAATGGCCAGGTCTAACACTGGCCTGACATTATGAATCTCGAGCTTAGTGCCAGCTGCCAATATAAAAAGCTGGTATTAACCCCTTTATTACCAGTTTGCTACTGGCACCAGGGTAACCGGAAGAGTCTGGGTACAGCGCCAGAAAATGGTGCTTCAATGAATGCGCCATTCTCTGGGGAGGCTGCGGGTTGCAATTCGCAGCATGGGGGGCCCAGAATGCGTGGGACTCTCCATGCTGAGGATTCCAGCCCCCAGCTGCCTAGTTGTACCTGGCTGGACCAAAAATATGGTGGAGCCCCACGTCTTTTTATTTATTTTTTTTTTTTTTTTTTACAAATAGGAAAAAAAAAAAGAGCTTCGCCATATTTTTAGTTGCTAGCCAGATACAACTTGGCATCTGGGGAGCTGGAATTCGTCAGCGTGGAGAGACCCAAATGTTCTAGCCCCCCCATGCTACAAATTGCAACCCACAGCCACCACAGGAAATAGCGCATTCATTAGAGGCGCCATTTTCTTCTGTTGCACCCTTTCAGTTGCCCTGGAAACTGGCAAACTGGGTGATAAAGGGGTTAATGTCAGCTTTTTATTGGCAGCTGAAACAAAGCCCGAGATTCTTAATGTCGGGCCAATGTTAAACCCGGCCATTTGATACAAGGGTGGGAGATACATGCCTTAAAGTTGTGCATGAATTCAAATATTTGGGTATAATGGTATCACCTATTGTCTCTAATTAGATTTCTTTAAATTTATTGGATATGTTGGGTAAATTCCAACAGAACATGAATACTTGGTGTAAGCTTCCCTTGAACCAACCTGGTGAAAATGATATTAACCCCTTCATGACCCGGGAATTTTTCGTTTTTCATTTTCGTTTTTTGCTCCCCTGCTTCCAAGAGCCATAACTTTTCTATTTTTCCTTCAATATAGACATATGATGGCTTGTTTTTTGCGGGACAAGTTGTACTTTCATATGCAATCATTTATTTTGCCATATAGTGTACAGGGGAATTGCAAAAAAAATTCTAAATGCAGTGAAATTGCAAAAAAAAGTGCAATGACACGTTTGTTTTTTGGGTACCGTATATACTCGTGTATAAGCCGAGTTTTTCAGCACAAAAAATGTGCTGAAAAGTCCCCCCTCGGCTTATACACGAGTATATACGGTAATAAAAAAAAAAAAAAAATATACAGCCCCCCCGTGGTATACCGGGCCCCCCCTGTGGCCACCTGTAAAGGAAGCGATGATTATACTTATCGGGTCGCCGACGCCGACGCCGCCGCTCTGTCACCGTCCGTCACCGCGCTCCTCCTGGTCTTCATGCTTCCTTCACCGTCGCACAGGAAATGACGTCATTTTCTGTGCGCCGATGAAGGAAGCATGAAGACGGGAAGGAGCGCGGTGACGGACGGTGACAGAGCGGCGGCGTCGGCGTCGGCGACCCGATAAGTATAATCATCGCTTCCTTTACAGGTGGCCACAGGGGGGGCCCGGTATACCAGGGGGGAGGGCTGTATACAGCCGAGTACCGCTGTATACAGCGGGAGCTGCTGTATACAGCGGGGGCTGCTGTATACCCCTCTGGGGCTGCTAAATACCCCTCTGGGGCTGCTAAATACCCCTCTGGGGCTGCTAAGTACCCCTCTGGGGCTGCTAAGTACCCCTCTGGGGCTGCTAAGTACCCCTCTGGGGCTGCTAAATACCCCTCTGGGGCTGCTAAATACCCCTCTGGGGCTGGGGCTGCTATATACCCCTCTGGGGCTGGGGCTGCTGTATACAGCTCTGGGGCTGCTGTATACAGCGCTGGGGCTGCTGTATACCCCTCTGGGGCTGCTATATACCCCTCTGGGGCTGCTATATACCCCTCTGGGGCTGCTATATACCCCTCTGGGGCTGGGGCTGCTGTATACCCCTCTGGGGCTGCTATATACCCCTCTGGGGCTGCTATATACCCCTCTGGGGCTGGGGCTGCTGTATACCCCTCTGGGGCTGCTGTATACAGCTCTGGGGCTGCTGTATACCCCACTGGGGCTGCTGTATACCCCTCTGGGGCTGCTATATACCCCTCTGGGGCTGCTATATACCCCTCTGGGGCTGCTGTATACCCCTCTGGGGCTGCTGTATACCCCTCTGGGGCTGCTATATACCCCTCTGGGGCTACTGTATACCCCTCTGGGGCTGGGGCTGCTGTATACCCCTCTGGGGCTGCTGTATACAGCTCTGGGGCTGCTGTATACCCCTCTGGGGCTGCTATATACCCCTCTGGGGCCTGCTGTATACCCCTCTGGGGTTGCTGTATACCCCTCTGGGGCTGCTATATACCCCTCTGGGGCTACTGTATACCCCTCTGGGGCTGCTGTATACAGCTCTGGGGCTGCTGTATACAGCTCTGGGGCTGCTGTATACCCCTCTGGGGCTGCTATATACCCCTCTGGGGCTGCTGTATACCCCTCTGGGGCTGCTATATACCCCTCTGGGGCTACTGTATACAGCTCTGGGGCTGCTGTATACAGCTCTGGGGCTGCTGTATACCCCTCTGGGGCTGCTGTATACCCCTCTGGGGCTGCTGTATACAGCTCTGGGGCTGCTGTATACAGCTCTGGGGCTGCTGTATACCCCTCTGGGGCTGCTATATACCCCTCTGGGGCTGCTGTATACCCCTCTGGGGCTGCTATATACCCCTCTGGGGCTACTGTATACCCCTCTGGGGCTGCTGTATACAGCTCTGGGGCTGCTGTATACCCCTCTGGGGCTGCTATATACCCCTCTGGGGCTGCTGTATACCCCTCTGGGGCTGCTGTATACAGCTCTGGGGCTGCTGTATACCCCTCTGGGGCTGCTGTATACAGCTCGGGGGCTGCTATATACCCCTCTGGGGCTGCTATATACCCCTCTGGGGCTGCTGTATACCCCTCTGGGGCTGCTGTATACCCCTCTGGGGCTGCTGTATACAGCTCTGGGGCTGCTGTATACAGCTCTGGGGCTGCTGTATACAGCTCTGGGGCTGCTGTATACAGCTCTGTGGCTGCTGTATACCCCTCTGGGGCTGCTGTATATACCACTGGGGAGGCTACTGTATACTACCACTGGGGAGGCTGCTGTATACTACCACTGGGGAGGCTGCTGTATACCACTGAGGGGGCCTGTATACCACACTGCTGGGGCTGTATACCTGTGCTGGGGTCCACCCTCGGCTTATACACGAGTCAATAGGTTTTCCCAGGTTTTGGGGGCAAAAGTAGGGGGGTCGGCTTATACACGGGTCGGCTTATACACGAGTATATACGGTATTTTAGTTGCCATGTTCACTATATGGTTAAACCGACATGACGGTGTGATGCCTCGGGTCGGTATGAGTTCTTAGACACCCAACATGTATACCTTTATTGGTATCTAGGTGGTGAATAAAAATTCAGAGGTTTGTAAAAAAACAAAAACTGACTTTTTGCGCCATGTCTCATTTTCAGGTGCACAAAGAAAAGAGGGGGTTCAGTTTCCCAGGTGATAACATATAAACACTCGCCATTTGAAGCTTGCATTAGAGGGGTACCAGTTTTGGAGATGGAAGCTCAGCGGTATTCTTGGAGGATGTGGAACTATGCTGACTCCTTTCACTCCAGTTTTCAGTAGTGTCACTCCCCTTGGAGTGACCTCCACTTGCTGCCTTTGATGCTGCCCTACTTGCGCTGTTTAAGAACCACCTCGGAAGGCGAGTGCTCCTCAGTATCGCAGTGTAAGACAACATAGACCATGATCCCATGCAGGCATACTGACATTTTAAACTTCAGAGACCACCCCCACCCTTCCCACAGGAAACACACCTCCCCAGTCCACCTGGAAGTGATCAAAGTGCTTCCGGGTCTCAGACGCGTCATTCCGCCAATGCGCATGAACAGAAAACCTCAAGGATCCGGCCCACAGTATGCGCAGGGCGGCTGATACCCGCACAGGCTGGAAGGATATACACAGGGGCACATCCTGCACCACATCCATGCAGCACCATCAGGACTATGGCATCACGCCATCATCACCCAGATGTGAGAGAAGCCTGGCAGGCAGAGCTCCTCTGACGCAGCTTCTGGAATTCCAGACTCTGCCATCCACACAGGCACCACACAGAAGCTGTTTGGACCCAGGTAACCATCTTCAATCTGAAGGTTTCCATAAGGACAGGAACCAAACAATGCGGCGAGAGGGGCCGCCCCTTTTAACTGTAGGTTTCCTGTCCTTATGGGCAGATCCCCTCTCTCAGTGGGTGCTGTTGCGGCAATTGGAAAAGAAGCATGAAAAAGCCATAATAATGTTTGCAAATACACACAGGAACAAAGGCGTACATTTTTTAAGACATCCTGTGGTCTGTTGAAACTAAAAAAGAGAATTTTGTTTACGTACCGTAAATTCTTTTTTCTTTAATCATCAATGGGAGACCCAGACAATGGGGTTTAGGGCACTGCCCTCCGGAGGTCACACTAGGTACTACAAGTTTGTAGACACCGCCTCCTCCGCTTATAAACCCCTACCGCAGGGAACATCCTCAGTTTGGTCTACAAGCTGCGAGGAGGAAATAAACCACACCCGAAACATCGGGAAGAATGCCGTACACAAAACGGTTCAACAACCCGGCAAACACTGTCTCAACAGAGAACAGAGCCAATGCAAAACATGCAAAGGAACAACTGGGTGGGTGCTGGGTCTCCCATTGATGATTAAAGAAAAAAGAATTTACGGTACGTAAACAAAATTCTCTTTTTTCTGGTCATCATAATGGGAGACCCAGACAATGGGGATGTCCTAAAGCAATACCCCAGGGCGGGAAGAGTTCCTCAACAAGACGGAAAACACATGGTTCCCTTTAAAGGTGGGCAACCGCCGCCTGGAGAACCCGCCTGCCCAAACTCGCATCCGCAGAGGCATGGGCATGCACCATATAGTGCTTAGAAAAAGTGTGCAGGCTGGACCAAGTGGCCGCCTGACACACCTGCAGAGCAGACGCTCTATGTCGCAAGGCCCAGGAGGCACCTACAGCTCTAGTAGAGTGTGCCTTCAAACCCACCGGGAGAGGCAAACCAGAAGACCGGTAAGCCTCCTGAATGGGAGCCTTGATCCATCTGGCCAAGGTCGACTTCGAAGCCGCGGACCCCTTACAGCGACCCATCGTGAGGACAAATAAGGAATCCGAACTCCTAAAGGAGGCGGTCCTGGACACATAAATGCATACAGCCCTCACGAGATCCAGAGTATGGAGGTCGCGCTCAACCTGATGAACGGGAGCGGGGCAAAATGATGGGAGAACAATCTCCTGGTTTAGGTGAAACGTTGAAACCACCTTCGGCAAGAATTCTGGCCGTGGGCGCAACACCACCTTGTCTTGGTGAACCACCAGAAAGGGTGACTTGCACGAAAGTGCAGCCAATTCTGAGACCCTTCTCAGGGACGTAATTGCCACCAGAAAGACCACTTTCTGGGACAGACGAGAGAGAGAGATGTCTCTCAGTGGCTCAAACGGTGGTTTCTGCAGAGCCGCCAGGACCATGTTGAGGTCCCAAGGGTCCAGAGGTCGCCTGTAAGGCGGAACCACCCGAGCTACCCCCTGCAGAAATTGGCGGACCTTCGGCAGGAGCGCCAAGCGCCTGTCAAACAGCACTGAAAGTGCTGATACTTGACCTTTCAGAGAGCCAAGGGATAATCCCAACTCCAACCCCGACTGTAGGAAAGCCAACAATGTCGGGATGGACAATGGCCACGGTGAGCGTCCACCAGAGGCACACCAGGAGAAAAAGATTTTCCACGTTCTGTGGTATATCTTCCTGGAGACAGGTTTCCTAGCCCTATTCATAGTGGCAACCACTGTAGGAGAGAATCCTCTGGACGTCAGCAGCCAGGCCTCAAGAGCCATGCAGTCAATCTGAGGGCCCTGGAATTGAGGTGGAAGAATGGGCCTTGCGCGAGTAGATCTGCGCGTTCTGGAAGAGCCCACCGGTGTCCGCCTGACAGTTGCCACAGGTCCGGGTACCAGGACCTCCTGGGCCAATCTGGAGCCACTAGAATGGCTACTCTGCATTCCATCCTGATTTTCCACAGGACCCTGGGAATCAGAGCCAGAGGCGGGAACACATATGGCAGCTGGAAGCTGGACCAACTCAGGATCAGGGCATCCGCCCCCAGAGACTGAGGATCCCACGATCTTGCCATGTATTGGGGCACCTGATGATTCAGCCGTGAGGCCATCAGATCCACGTCCGGAGTGCCCCATCTGCCGCAGATGTCCCGGAAGACGTCTGGATGAAGAGACCACTCTCCGGCGTCCATGCCCTGTCGGCTCAGGTAGTCGGCCTCCCAGTTCTCGACCCCTGGGATGTGAACTGCGGAGATCAGGCAGCCGTTTTCCTCCACCCAGGCTAGAATGCGGTGGACTTCGGCGAGGGCCTGAGCACTTCTGGTCCCTCCCTGATGATTTATGTAGGCGACGGCCGTCGCATTGTCGGACTGCACCCGAATGGGGTGTCCTGACAGGAATTTCTGAAACGCCAGGAGCGCCAGATAGACCGCCTTGATCTCCAGCACGTTGATCTGCAATGCCGACTCCGACTGAGTCCAGAGGCCTTGAGCCCTGTGGTGCAAGAACACCGCACCCCAGCCCTTCAGACTGGCGTCCGTGGTCACCACTAACCATGACGGTTTTAGGAAGGACCGGCCTCGTGACAGGTGACGTGGCTGGAGCCACCACTGTAGGGAGTCCCTGGTCGGTTGTGACAGTGTCACCAGCCGAGTCAGCGAGATCGTCCTCTTGTCCCATCTGTGAAGAATCTCCAGCTGGAGAGGACGGAGGCGAAACTGTGCGAACGGCACCGCCTCTATCGCCGCTACCATGCGTCCCACCAGTCTCATCAATACCCGTAGGGATGAGTGTGGTGACAGGAGGACTGCTTGTACTCCTGATTGGATCGCCATCTGTTTGACTCGTGGCAGAGACACCAGGGCTGAGGCTGTGTTGAAGTCCATGCCCAGATATGTCAAAGACTGGGTCGGAACTAGCGTTGACTTCTGAATATTGAGGAGCCAACCGAACTGTTCCAGAGACCGCATGGTCACATCCAGGGTCTCTTGACAGAGGTGTTCTGATGGCGCCCTGACCAGCAGGTCGTCTAAATAGGGAATGACGGCATGTCCCTGCATGTGCAGGAGAGCCATCATGGAAGCCATCACTTTTGTGAACACCCGCGGTGCCGAGGCTAGCCCGAATGGCAGTGCCACAAATTGGAAGTGTTCTTCCCCCACTGCGAATCGCAACCAGCGCTGATGAGCCGGTGCAATGGGTACGTGAAGGTAAGCGTCTCTGATATCTATGGACGCTAGGAAGTCCCCCTGTGACACAGCTGCGATCACGGAGCGCAGTGATTCCATACGGAACTTCCGAACCAACACGTGATGGTTGAACAACTTCAGGTCCAGTACTGGGCGGAAGGATCCGTCCTTCTTCGGGACGATAAAGAGGTTGGAGTAAAAAACCCCTGAACCTCTCTCCGGAAGGTACCGGGACCACCACTCCGTCTCTGCGGAGACCCTCCAACACCTGGTAAAAAGCCTGAGCTTTTTCTGGTGACGGGACCGACCGATGGAATCGGGATATCGGTTTTGACGTCAGCTCTATCCTGTACCCTCGCGAGATCACGTCTCGAACCCACTGATCTTGAACGTGAAGCAGCCACTTGTCCTGAAAGCGAGACAAGCGGCCCCCCACCTGTGGGGAGGCAGGATGAAAGAGCGAGTCATGTAGAGGCGGGTTTGGGGGTGGCAGCTGCCGCTCCCGCCGGCTTCTTTGGACGACTCTTAGAGCGCCACTGGGAAGCGGGCTTTCCCCCTCGGTCCGTGCGAGCGGACGGTGCTGATGACTGCGAGCTGGAACGAAAGGACCACTGTTTTGGGTTCCTTTTAACGGTATACCGTGGCTTAGGCTTATTCTGCGGTATCTTAGACTCAGCAGAATCCTTAATTAGCTTGTCCAGTTCGGTGCCAAAAAGCCTGTCACCAGCAAACGGAAGATTCTGCAAAATCTTCTTGGATGTGGCATCTGAGTCCCAAAGACGCAGCCACAACAACCTGCGGATCGCTATAGCATTGGCCGAAGCCACAGCTGAGCGAGTGGCAGTTTCCAGAGTCGCCGTCCTGGCGTAGTCCGCATAGGCCCTTGCCCTTTCGGTAAGTGCTAGGACCTCTGGACTGGATCTTGCCATGTCAGAGATACCATCCAAGCAGGTAGTAATCGCTTGTAAGGTCCAGACCGTGGCAAAATTAGGGGCAAATGAAGACCCCACAGCCTCATAGGAAGACTTGGCGAGCTGCTCGACCTGTCTATCAGTAGCATCCTTCAGTGAGGAGCTATCAGAGGCAGAGAAAAGGGAGCGTGCAGCAATCCTGGTCATGGAAGCGTCCACCTTCGGGGACTGCGACCACTCCTGAAGCACCTCCTGGGGGAAGGGGAAGCGATTGTCCTTGGTTTTACGGACATAACGCCGCCCAGGATGTAACCTGGGAGCTCTAACCACCCTTCCAAAATTAGTGTGGTCCATGAAGGAGCCTCTTGGTCTAGCCTCCGGCCGCAGCCATTGATAGACCTCCTTCGGGTGTACCGTCACCTCCTCAGGGGGTGTCACGAGACGTAAAGTCTCGTTGATAGAGGACACCAGATCCTCCACCCCGTCTGGTGGTTCAGATACAGACACAGACCCGAAATTTGAACCCCCATCATCTTCCTCACCATCAGAGGAACGCTCCTCCTCAGAGAGAGTATGGAGCTCGGGTGAATCCTCACGACGAGCCCGCTTAAGGGGTCTCGCAGCAGAAGAGGGGGACACCCGGGGGTAACTGGATGGAGTAGCTGGGCTATCCAGTCTCCTATGAAGTGCCTCCAGGGATTGCGACATGGAGGACAGCTGAGACAGCAGAGATTCATTGATCTTATTCTGAGTCTCCCATGGCCCTGAGATCACCTGAACCTCAGGGTATAGCACCGGAGCTGCTGACTCAACAGTGCCAGCCCGGGCCTCTGGGCGTCCGCAGTTATTGCAGGACCCCTCCACCAGTGTACCATTGCATGTAGCACAGGTAATGGTGGTTACTGCCGCCTTAGCAGCACACTTCCCAGCTGAGGACATCGCCACAGTAGGGGAAAATAAGCCAAATTGCCGACAACAAAACCGGGAATCCCGGTGGCTTACCGACCGCAGTAAAGCGGTATGAGGAAGCGGTGTGTGTGTGACCTCCGCGACGGTTTCCGATCTCCCCTCTGGAGTGCAGACGCACGCTGCATAAGAATCCCAACCGGGAAGTGAGGGTAAAGATGGCCGCCGACAGTGAAACTGTGGGCGGCGCCGAAGAGACGCGGGAAACACACACACACGCCCAGCGATGACGTCACCGCACGGGCTGCTTCCCATCCTCCAAGCATCCACAGCATGAGGGAGCCGGAGCCCGCAGCGCGGGAAAGAGTGTAAAAACATTATACACAGACTGCATGTACACCATCCACAGCATGAGGGGACAAACATCCGCAGCCTACGGCCTCAGCCCCTGTGACACACAGGGCGGTCAGCCAGGGTGACCCCAGCACAGGGTACACCCGCAGAACCGCGGACCCGAGGGTAACGCGCGGTCTGAGTGTCCTGAAACACATAAAGTGCCAGACACTACCCCCAGGCACGCAGGAGACACAGAGTGCCTCAGTGCCGGTCCGGTCTGTAAGCACCATTTAGGGAGGCCTCGGACGGGGGGTGCAGCACCAGTCTGGTCTGTAAGCACCATTTAGGGAGGCCTCAGACTGGGCCGCTCAGCACCAGTCCGGAGTGTAAGCACCATTTAGGGAGGCCTCGGACTGGGCTGGCTCCAGTCCGGTCTGTAAGCACCATTTAGGGAGGCCTCGGACGGAGCGGAGCTGTGCAAGGCTCCCATCTCCCACTCTCCAGAGCCCCCCAGAGAGGGATGGAGAGGAGCGTAACAGCGTACCGGGAGAACACGAAGTGTCCAGGCTCTAGGCCCTCCGGTACCTCCACCAGCGTGTGCCACTAAGGGTGAGCGGGAGGCTGTCACCGGTCCCGATAGGACCGTATTACCTTGTCTTCAGATGCCATCACGTAAGTAGTGAGAATGCAGTGAAGTGCAAGCAAAGCGTGATCCTCCGAGCACACTAAGTTTAAAACTGAGGATGTTCCCTGCGGTAGGGGTTTATAAGCGGAGGAGGCGGTGTCTACAAACTTGTAGTACCTAGTGTGACCTCCGGAGGGCAGTGCCCTAAACCCCATTGTCTGGGTCTCCCATTATGATGACCAGAAAATTGAATGGTTTGGCCATAATGACATTTGTTAGGTTTGAAGGGAGAAGGGAGAAGCTTGGAAGCCTAAGAATACCATTCCAATTGTGAAAAACAGGGATGGCAGCATCATGTTGTGGGGTTGTTTTGCTGCAGGAGGGACTGGTGCACTTCACAAAACAGATGGTATCATGAGGAAAGAAGATTATGTGGCAATACTAAAGCAACATCCCAAGACATCAGCCAGGAAGTTGAAGCTTGGGCAGAAATGGATCTTCCAAATGGACAACGACCCAAAGTATACTGCTAAACTGGTTACAAAGTGGCTTAAGGATAACAAAGTCAATGTTTTGGAGTGGCCATCACAAAGCCCTGATCTCAATCTTATAGAAAATTTATGGGCAAAGCTGAAAAGGCAGGTGCAAGCAAGGCAACCTACAAACATGGTTCAGTTACACCTGTTCTGTCAGGAGGAATTGGCCTAAATTTCAACTATTGTGAGAACTTGTGGAAGGATATCCAAAACATTTAACTCAAGTCATACAGTTTTAGGGTAACGGTACCAAATACTAATGAAATGTATGTAAACTTGTGACTTTGCAAAAAGTAATAAAAATGCCTTAAAACATTCTCTCTCTTATTATTCTGGCATATGGCATAAATAAATAATTATGGTAATCCTAATTGTTGTAAAATGGGAAATGTTTATTCAGATTTCATGTCAAATAGTGAGAAAAACATGCGTCTTTTTATACAATGTATGTAAACCTCTTTCTTTTAACTGATATATATGCGTGCGCACACACACACACACACACACACACAAACACACACATCACAGCACCACTGCAGCTAATTACAGGCGTGGGTACAAGTGACAAATGACTGCTAACTGCAGCGGTGCTGTGACTTCTGAATGGTGCACACAGCACTTCCAGAGAAACCTCAAAAGCCGCCTGCGTTGGATCTGTGGGAATGCTGAAAGGCGAGTAAGCAAACCACGCTTAAAAAAATGATGTGTGTGAAAATATTAAAATAAGGTAATCCATGACAATCCTGTGTCTCCTTTCCACACTACCTGGTCAAGTTGTTTTTGAAGTTTGTCAGCTTCCTCTTCACTTAGCTCTGTGATTCGTGGCTCTCCAGGTTCCATTGCTTTCTGTTCGGCTGCTGGCTCATGTTCCCGCTGTGCAGCAGTACGCTCCCACTGCTCAGCTACCTTCTGTTCCCTAGCTGCACAGGCTAGCTTGTTGTGGTGGATGAAAGCATTATTCATAACCTGAAATTACATCAAAACATTTATATGAAAAGAGCTAAAGTTCATCATGGCCATTATATGAACCTCTCTCACCTTTTCAGCAGCTCCAATATCCCCGCCGACAAAGAAATCTGTTTTTCTTCTAAGAAAACCGAAGAAAGTATTTATTAACTGTAAAAAGAGAGAAGATATAGGATTAAGTCAATATTGCAGATGCTTAAAGAGAATATGTAAACAACAAATTACTTGATTTTACCTTAGAGACCAGGCCAACATTTTAAAATCTGACCAGTGCCTTTTTATGTGACAATAACTTTGAAATGCTTTAACCCCTTCACCCCCGGGCCTATTTTGACCCTAAAGACCTTGGCATTTTTGTCAATTCTGACCAGTGTCCCTTTATGAGGGTATAACTCTGAAACCCTTCAACAGATTCTAGCGATTCTGAGATTGCTTTTTCGTGACACATTGGGCTTCATGTTAGTATTACATTTAGGTCGATCATTTTTGGTTTATTTGTGAAAAAAATCAAAAATTTGGCAAAAATTTTAGAAATTTTGCAATTTTAAAATTTTTAATTTTTATTCTGCTAAACCAGAGAGGTATGTGACACAAAATAGTTAATAAATAACATTTCCCACATGTTTACTTTACATCAGCACAATTTTGGAAAAAAAAATTTTGGGGTGGGAAGTTATAAGGGTTCAAAGTTCATCAGCAATTTCTCATTTTTCCAGCAAAATTTACAAAACCATTTTCTTTTGTGACCACATCACATTTGAAGTCCCTTTGAGGGGTGTACATGACAGAAAACACCCAAAAGTGACACCATTCCAAAAACTGCACCCCTCAAGCTACTCAAAACTATACTCAAGAAGATTATTAACCCTTCAGGCGCTTCACAGGAACTAAAGCAACGTGGAAGGAAAAAATTGACATTTTAATTTTTCTAACAAAAATGTTCTTTTAGCCTCAATTCTTTCATTTTCACATGGGCAACAGGATAAAATGGATCCTAAAATATGTTGGGCAATTTCTCCCGAGTACATCGATACCTCATATGTGGTCATAAACCACTGTTTGGACGCACCGCAGGGCTCAGAAGGGAAGGAGCGCAATTTGACTTTTTGAGCTAATTTTCCATTCAAAAAGTGAAATGGCGCTCGTTCACTTCTGAGCCCTGCCGTGCGCCCAAACAGTGGTTTATGACCACATATGAGGTATCGGTGTACTCAGGAGAAATTGCCCAACAAATCTTAGGATGCATTTTATCCTTTTGCCTATGTGAAAATGAAAAAAGTTAGGCTAAAAGAAAATTTTTGTGAAAAAAAAGTACTTTTTCATTATTACAGATCAATTTGTGAAACATCTGGGGGTTCAAAGTGCTCACCACCCATCTACATAAGTTCCCTGGGGGGGGTCTAGTTTCCAAAATGGGGTCACTTTTGTGGGACACAGGGGCTCTCCAAAGGCGACATGATGTCCGCTAACAATTTGAATGGAAAATTAGCTCAAATTGTTAGCGGACACCATGTCGCGTTTGGAGAGCCCCTATGTGCCTAAACATTGGAGCTCCCCCACAAGTGACCCCATTTTGGAAACTAGATTCCCCCAAGGAACTTATCTAGATGCATATTGAGCACTTTAAACCCCCAGGTGCTTCACAAATTGATCCGTAAAAATGAAAAAGTACTTTTTTTTTTCAATAAAAACTTTCTTTTTTAATTTTTACAGATTAATTTGCGAAGCCCTTTTTTTTTTTATTTCTTGAACCAGTTCTAGAAAAAAAAAATGATGTGGGGCTCCGCCATACTTTTGGTCCAGCCAGGTACAACTTGGCAGCTACGGACTGCCAGCAAGCCCCAGCTGACTCATTGTACCTGGCTGGCAACCAAAAATACAGCAAAGCCCATTTTTTTTATTTCTAGAACTAATTCTAGAAAAAAAAAATGCCGTGGGGCTCCGCCATATTTTTGGTCCAGCCAGGTACAACTTGGCAGCTATGGACTGCCAGCAACCCCCAGCTGCCTCGTTGTACCTGGCTGGCAACCAAAAATACAGCAAAGCCCATTTTTTTTTATTTCTAGAACTAATTCTAGAAAGAAAAAAAATGGCGTGGGGCTCCGCCATATTTTTGGCCCAGCCAGGTACAACTAGGCAGCTGGGGGCTGGAATCCTCAGCATGGAGAGGCCCAAGCGTTCTGGGCCCCCCATGCTGTGAATTACAGCCCGCAGCCGCCCCAGAAAATGGCGCATTCATTGAAACACCATTTTCTTGTGCTGTACCCAGGCTCTTCCAGTTGCCCTGGTGCTGGTGGCAAACTGGGTAATAAAGGGGTTATTTGCCAGCCTTTTATTGGCAGCTGGCACTAATCCCGAGATTCATAATGTCGGGCCAATGTTAGACCCGGCCATTAGGAATCTATAGTAAATGGTGAAAAAAAATACACACAGAAAAAAATCTTTTTATATGAAAAAAAAATACAAACAAAATTCGGACTCCATCTTTATTATAAAGATCCGAGGTAGTCCACAACGAAGGTCCCACGACGCTCGATCGCCTCTGACGTAGTCCACAACGAAGGTCCCACGACGCTCGATCGCCTCTGTTCAATCCAGAGACTGCAGCAAGGGATCAACTGTCCTCTTCCTACAGTCTCTGGGGTCAGAGTTATGGTGCACTGTATGGCAATGATCTGTCATACAGTGCACCATGCCTATGATCTCAAAGACTGTAGGAAGAGGACACTTGATCCCTTGCTGCACCCATCCATCCACCCATGCACCCATCATCCACGCAGAAATCCATCCATCCGTGCACGCACACATCCATGCATGCACACATCCATGCGCGCAAACGTCCACGCACGCACACGTCCATCCATGCACACATCCACGCACGCTCACATCCACGCACGCTCACATCCACGCACACATCCACGCACGCACAAATCAATCCATGCACACATCCATCCACCCAAGCATGCACTCATCTATCCATCCATGCATGCACCTATCCATCCATGCATACATGCATGCACCCATCCATGCATGCACCCATGCATGCACCCATCCATGCACCATCCTTCCTTGCATGCACCCATTCATCCATGCACCATCCATCCATCCTTGCATGCACCCATCCATCCATGCATGCACCCATCCATGCACCATAAAAAGAGAATTTTGTTTACGTACCGTAAATTCTTTTTTCTTTAGTCATCAATGGGAGACCCAGACAATGGGGTTTTGGGCTCTGCCCTCCGGAGGTCACACTAGGTACTACAAGTTTGTAGACACCGCCTCCTCCGCTTATAAACCCCCACCGTAGGATACATCCTCAGTTTAGTCCATAAGCTGCGAGGAGAAATTAAACCACACCCGAAACATCGGGAAGAATGCCGTGCACAGACGGTTCAACAACCCGGCAAACACTGTCTCAACAGAGAACAGAACAAGTGCAAAATATGCAACGGAACAACTGGGTGGGTGCTGGGTCTCCCATTGATGACTAAAGAAAAAAGAATTTACGGTACGTAAACAAAATTCTCTTTTTTCTGGTCGTCATAATGGGAGACCCAGACAATGGGGATGTCCTAAAGCAATACCCCAGGGCGGGAAGAGTTCCTCAACAAGACGGATAACACATGGTTCCCTCTAAAGGTGGGCAACCGCCGCCTGGAGAACCCGCCTGCCCAAACTCGCATCCGCAGAGGCATGGGCATGCACCATATAGTGCTTAGAGAAAGTGTGCAGGCTGGACCAAGTGGCCGCCTGACACACCTGTAGAGCAGAAGCTCGATGTCGCAAGGCCCAGGAGGCACCTACAGCTCTCGTAGAGTGTGCCTTCAAACCCACCGGGAGAGGCAAACCAGAAGACCGGTATGCCTCCTGAATGGGAGCCTTGATCCATCTGGCCAAGGTCGACTTCGAAGCCGCGGCCCCTTTACAGCGACCCATCGTGAGGACAAATAAAGAATCCGAACTCCTAAAGGAGGCGGTCCTGGACACATAAATGCGTACAGCTCTCACGAGATCCAGAGTATGGAGGTCGCGCTCAACCTGATGAACGGGAGCGGGACAAAATGATGGGGAGAACAATCTCCTGGTTTAGGTGAAACGTTGAAACCACCTTCGGCAGAAATTCAGGCCGTGGGCGCAACACCACCTTGTCTTGGTGAACCACCAGAAAAGGAGACTTGCACGAAAGTGCAGCCAATTCTGAGACCCGTCTCAGAGACGTAATCGCCACCAGAAAGACCACCTTCTGGGACAGACGAGAGAGAGAGACTTCTCTCAGTGGCTCAAACGGCGGTTTCTGCAGTGTCGCCAGGACCATGTTGAGGTCCCAAGGATCCAGAGGTCGTCTATAGGGCGGAACCACCCGAGACACCCCCTGCAGAAATTGACGTACCTTCGGGAGGAGCGCCAAGCGCCTGTCAAACAGCACTGAAAGTGCTGATACTTGACCTTTCAGAGAGCCAAGGGATAATCCCAACTCCAACCCCGACTGTAGGAAGGCCAACAATGTCGGGATAGACAAAGGCCACGGTGAGCGGCCACCAGAGGCACACCAGGTAAAAAAGATTTTCCACGTTCTGTGGTATCTCTTCCTGGAAACAGGTTTCCTCGCCCGATTCATAGTGGCAACCACTGTAGGGGAGAAACCTCTGGATGTTAGCAGCCAGGCCTCAAGAGCCATGCAGTCAATCTGAGGGCCCTGGAATTGAGATGGAAGAACGGGCCTTGCGCGAGTAGATCTGCGCGTTCTGGAAGAGCCCACCGGTGTCCGCCTGACAGTTGCCACAGGTCCGGGTACCAAGACCTCCTGGGCCAATCTGGAGCCACTAGAATGGCCACTCTGCATTCTGTCCTGATCTTCCACAGGACCCTGGGAATCAGAGCCAGAGGCGGAAACACATATGGCCGCTGAAAGCTGGACCAGCTCAGGATCAGGGCATCCGCCCCCAGAGACTGGGGATCCCAAGATCTCGCCATGTAATGGGGCACCTGATGATTCAGCCGTGAGGCCATCAGATCCACGTCCGGAGTACCCCATCTGCTGCAGATGTCCCGGAAGACGTCTGGATGTAGGGACCACTCTCCGGCGTCCATCCCCTGTCGGCTCAGATAGTCGGCCTCCCAGTTCTCGACCCCTGGGATGTGAACTGCGGAGATCAGGCAGCCGTTTTCCTCCACCCAGAGTAGAATGCGGTGGACTTCGGCGAGGGCCTGAGCACTTCTGGTCCCTCCCTGATGATTTATGTAGGCGACGGCCGTCGCATTGTCCTGACAGGAATTTCTGAAACGCCAGTAGCGCCAGAAAAACCGCCTTGATCTCCAGTACGTTGATCTGCAACGCCGACTCCGACTGAGTCCAGAGGCCTTGAGCTCTGTGGTGTAAGAACACCGCGCCCCAGCCCTTCAGACTGGCGTCTGTGGTCACCACTAACCATGACGGTTTTAGGAAGGACCGGCCCCGTGACAGGTGATGTGGCTGGAGCCACCACTGTAGAGAGTCCCTGGTTGGTTGTGACAGCGTCACCAGCCGATTCAGAGAGATCGTCCTCTTGTCCCATCTGCGAAGAATCTCCAGCTGGAGAGGACGGAGGCGAAACTGTGCGAACGGCACCGCCTCTATCGCCGCTACCATGCGACCCACCAGTCTCATCAATACCCGTAGGGATGACTGTGGCGACAGGAGGACATTCTGCACTCCTGATTGGATCGCAAGCTGCTTGGCCTGAGGTAGGGATACCAGGGCCGAGTCCGTGTGGAAGTCCATGCCCAGATATGTCAATGACTGGGTCGGAACCAGGGTCGACTTTTGAATGTTGATAAGCCACCCGAACCGTTCCAGAGACTTCATGGTCACCTCCAGGCTCACCCGACAAAGGTCTTCCGATGGCGCCCTGACCAACAGGTCGTCCAAATAGGGTATGACGGCGTGTCCCTGCGCATGCAGGAGAGCCATCATGGAGGCCATCACCTTTGTGAACACCCGTGGTGCCGAGGCTAGCCCGAATGGCAGTGCCACAAATTGGAAGTGCTCTTCCCCCACTGCGAATCTCAACCAGCGCTGATGAGCTGGTGCAATGGGAACGTGAAGGTAAGCGTCCCTGATATCGATGGACGCTAGGAAGTCTCCCTGTGACACAGCCGCGATCACTGAGCGCAGGGATTCCATGCGGAACTTCCGAACCAACACGTGACGGTTGAACAACTTGAGGTCCAAAACCGGACGAAAGGAGCCGTCCTTCTTTGGGACAATAAAGAGGTTGGAGTAAAAACCCCTGAACCTCTCTTCCGTGGGCACAGGGACCACCACTCCGTCTCTGCGGAGCCCCTCCAACACCAGGTGAAAAGCCTGAGCCTTTTCTGGAGATGGAATCGACCGATGGAATCGGGATATCGGTTTTGACGTAAGCTCTATCCTGTACCCTCGCGAGATCACGTCTCGAACCCACTGATCTTGAATGTGAAGAAGCCACTTGTCCTGGAAGCAAGACAGGCGGCCCCCCACCTGTGGGGAGGCAGGATGAGAGAGCGAGTCATGTCGAGGCGGGCTTGGGGGTGGCAGCCGCTGCCCCCGCCGGCTTCTTCTGACGACTCTTGGAACGCCACTGAGTAGCAGGCTTGCCCCCTCGGTCTGAGCGAGTGGACGTCGTTGATGACTGTGAACCGGAGCGAAAGGACCACTGCTTAGGGTTCCTTTTCACGGTGTACCGTGGCTTAGGCTTATTCTGCGGGATCTTAGATTCAGCAGAATCCTTTATCAATTTGTCCAGTTCGGTGCCAAAAAGCCTGTCACCAGCGAACGGAAGATTTTGTAAAATCTTCTTAGATGTGGCATCTGAGTCCCAAAGACGCAGCCACAACAGCCTGCGGATCGCAATTGCATTGGCCGAGGCCACAGCAGAGCGAGTGGCAGTCTCCAAAGATGCCGTCCTGGCATAGTCCGCATAGGCCCTTGCTCTCTCAGTGAGCGCCAGGACCTCTGGACTGGACCTAGCTAGATCAGTGATACCATCCAAACAGATAGTGATCGCTTGTAGGGTCCAGACTGCGGCAAAATTAGGGGCAAACGAAGACCCCACAGCCTCATATGAAGACTTGGCGAGTTGCTCGACCTGTCTATCAGTAGCATCCTTCAATGAGGAGCTATCAGAGGCAGAAAACAAGGAGCGCGCAGCAATCCTAGTCATGGAAGCATCCACCTTGGGAGACTGCGACCATTCCTGGAGCGCCTCCTGAGGGAAGGGAAAGCGATTGTCCTTCGTTTTACGGACATAACACCGCCCAGGATGCAACCTGGGAGCTTTAATCACCCTTCCGAAATTAGTGTGGTCCATGAAGGAGCCACTTGGTCTAGCCTCTGGCCGCAGCCATTGATAGACCTCCTTGGGGTGTACCGTCACCTCCTCAGTAGGAGTGACAAGACGCAATGTCTCATTGATGGAGGACACCAGATCCTCCACCCCATCTGGAGGTTCAGACATAGACCCGAGAGTAGAACCCCCATCATCTTCCTCACCATCAGAGGAACGCTCCTCCTCAGAGAGAGTCTGGAGCTCAGGAGAAGCCTCACGAGCTCGCTTAGGGGGTCTTACAGCAGAAGTAAGAGACACCCGGGGGTAACTAGGAGGAGTAGCTGGGTTCTCCAGTCTCCTATGCAGTGCCTCCAGGGTTTGCGACATGGAGGACATCTGGGACAGCAGAGATTCATTGATCTTATTCTGCGTTTCCCATGGCCCCGGGATCACCTGAACCTCAGGGTATAATCCCGGATTTGCAGACTCAGTAGTAGCAGACCGGGCCTCTGGGCGTCCGCAGTTATTGCAGGACCCCTCCACCAGTGTCCCGTTGCATGTAATACAGGCAATGGAGACCACCGCCGCCTTAGCAGCATGTTTCCCAACTGAGGACATCTCCACAGTGAGGGGAATATAAGCCAAAGTTCACAAACAAACCGGGAATCCCGGTGGCTTACCGACCGCAGTAAAGCGGTAGGAGGAAGCGGTGTGTGTGTGCGACCTCCGCGAGTTCCGGTCTCCCTTGTAAGTGCAGACACGCGCTGCCGTCAGGTCCCAGCCGGGAAGTGAGGGAGAAGATGGCCGCCGACAGTGAAGATGTGGGCGGAGCCTGGAACACGCGGGAAGAACACACAACACGCCCAGCGGTGATGTCACCACAAGGGCTGCCTCCTCCTCCTCCAGGCTGCCTCAGCAATGGAGGTGCCGGAGCCCGCAGCGCGGGAAAAGAGTGTGAATATCACTACACACACACTCAGACTGCATGTACACACAAAACACCCGCAGTCTACAGCCTCAGCCCCTGTGAGCCACAGGGCGGTCAGCCAGGGAGACCCCAGCACAGGGTCACCGCCAGAACCGCGGACCCGAGGGTAACCGCGCGGTCTGAGTGTCATGACACCACAGTGACAGACACTACCCCCAGGCACACAGGAGACACACCAGGTGCCTCAGTGCCGGTCCGGTCTGTAAGCACCTTTAGGGAGGCCTCGGACGGGGGTACAGCACCAGTCCGGAGTGTAAGCACCATTTAGGGAGGCCTCGGACTGGGCTGGCTCCGTCCGGTCTGTAAGCACCATTTAGGGAGGCCTCGGACGGAGCGGAGCTGTGCAAGGCTCCAGGCTCCCCCTTACCAGAGCCTCCATGGAGGGATGGAAAGGAGAGAGCGCGACAGCGTACCGGGAGAACACTGAGGTGTCCAGGCTAAAAGCCCTCCGGTACCTCCACCAGCGTGTTCCGCAGAGGGTGAGCGGGGAGGCTGTCGGGGGTCCCGAGCGGGACCATTTTACCTTGTCTTCATACGCCATCACGTAAGCTGTGAGAATGCAGTGAAGTGCAAGCAAAGCGTGATCCTCCGAGCACACTAAGTTTAAAACTGAGGATGTATCCTACGGTGGGGGTTTATAAGCGGAGGAGGCGGTGTCTACAAACTTGTAGTACCTAGTGTGACCTCCGGAGGGCAGAGCCCAAAACCCCATTGTCTGGGTCTCCCATTATGACGACCAGAAAATCCATCTATCCACCCATGCATGCACCCATCCATCCATGCATGCATCCATCCATCCATCCATCCCATCCAACCATACTTACCTAACAGCAGAGATCCTCCTGGCAGTACGATGCCCGTTGTCCTGCACCTCCTCAGCTATCAGCAGCAGAGCTGCGCAGGAGAGATGGCAGCTGGCAGGGAGCAGAGGTGAGCAGGGGGGAGCGCGGGTCATGGAGGGGGGAGCGAGGGTCACGGAGGGGGGAGTACGGGTCACAGAGGGGGGGCTCAGAGGGAGGGCAGGAGAAAGAGGGGGAGGAGCGGATGAGGGGAGGCGAGGAGGAAGAGACGGCCGGGCACAAGATTACCGGCGGCGGGTGCAGGGCGGCTGTGAAGCGGCTCTGATAAGGGTGATCATCCCATCAGATCGCTTCCATCTGATGGAAGCAATCTGATCAGATGATCACCCCCATCAGAGCCACTCCACAGCCCCTTGGATAGATGGCAGAAAATCACGGTGATTGACTGTTCAAACAGCCAATCACCGTGATCCTGGGGGCGGGGTGGGGAATCCACATCCCCTGACCTCAAGCCCCGGTGCTCTGTGATAGGAATCACAGAGCACTGGAGCCCGATGGCGGTTACCGTGGCAACGAGCCGCGGTAACCGCCATGACGTTAAACAACGTCATAGGTCGGGAAGGCACCGACTTTCATGACGCTGTACAACGTCAAAGGTCGGGAAGGGGTTAAAATAGTCTAATGATTTTGAGATTGTTTTTTGTGACACATTACACTTTATGTTTATGGTAAATTTAAATTGAAATGTTTTGCGTTTATAATAAATCAGAAATTAACGTGTCTGTTGCCCACTTTTCATAATGGTCTTTGTCCCTTAGGATTGCTCTGAGACATAGACAGAGACAGGGGCTGCTAACAGTGACAAACATATTATTATGCTGGGTGATCTTCGTGTGCACCAAATAGATGTCGTGGCTGCCTCCCTTTGTTGCCCCCTTTTGTGGGACCACTTGAGTGGCCGGGAGGGAATGTGGGGTGCCGCTCCGATGCTTTCCTCTTTCTCTTTTCACCACAGTTCCTCTTACCCATTTTCCCTACCTACTTTCTGTCTCCACCCGGCTGCCTTTCCTATCATTTCCTCACTATGGAGTGACACCTTGTCCCAGGTACACATGCAGTCTTATCCTACGTATGCAGAGCCTAGGCGGGTGAGGCTTGGTAACCTCATATCTCCACCAACTCACAGGACAACACAACCTGCTACTTTGGGAATTGACTTGCTCTCGGGTGGCAGTTTGTTTAGGTGGTTACAAATGTTTCTCTCTACTGGTTACTCTTACGGTCCAGTTGGAGAAATGGGGTAGCGGCCACCCTTAACTTCCCCTATTGTGGTTTATAGTTAAAGGCACACTACTTTCATGCCACTGTTTTGTTTTATGTGAACAATTATTGACTTATTCTTGAACATCGCTTGGTTGCTCTAGAAATCATCTTCAAAAATTGGGTTTATGCAACCCCCCCCCCCCCCCCTGCAGAAGACGGGGTTGTTTTTGTAAATAGTTCTGACATACTTTTGTTTCAATCCCAATGCAGGTTGATTTTACAGGTTGAAATAACCGATGACATCCCTGAAAATGGCTGGTAGCTTTGTGGGAGATTCGATCACTGTGGCATCTCTTAACGCGAAGGGACTAAACAGCCCCTCCAAATGCAGCCAGATACTCTCCCTTCTGAACAAGGCCCACTCCCAGGTAATTTTTTTCCAGGAAACCCATTTCAGGAGAGGCAGGACACCTAATGTGTCTTATTCAGGGTACCCAACCTGGTTTCATAGTTGCCCGCAATCAGCTTCTAAGGGGGTTAGTATAGCGCTGAAAAGGGGACTCCCCTTCACCCTTAAAGACAGCATTACTGACTCAGAAGGCAGATACGCCTTCGTGAAAGGATTTCTGGTTAACACCCCAATTACATTAGCAAATATATACGCTCCGAATAAGGGACAGGTGGAATGGCTTTTGGAAACTTTAGAAGTGCTCTCCCTATTCAGGGAGGGACTCTTACTTATGGGGGGAGACTTCAACTTAACGCTACAACCGGAGGTGGACGCTTCCTCGGGGAAGTCCTCTATTTCTCGGGGAAAGAGGAGGAAACTGGCTAATACATTTCAATCTCTCCATTTAATTGATCCCTGGAGATTGGCTCACCCCAACGAAAGGGACTATACATTTTACTCCTCCCCCACGACACGTACCATAGACTGAATTACATTCTGACCCAAGCTTCTGCCATAAACCTGATTACTTACACCTCCATTGGTTCCATAACACTATCGGAACATGCCCCGATTTTTATGTCAGTAAAAATAGCCTCCTTTGTGCAATCCCCACCCCCATGTGGCGTCTAAATCAGGGGTCTCGAACTCCAGGCCTCAAGGGCCGCACACAGTGCAAGTTTTCAGGATGCCCTTAGCATTTGACAGTTGGTAATCAAATGACCTGTCAAATGCTAATGGTGCCGTCACACGCAGCAATGCGATGAACGATTTTGTTAGCGATCACATGCACGCGCGATCGCTAACAATATCGTTCAGATCGCTGGTGAGCTGTCACACAGGCAGACTCACCAGCGATCAATGGACCAGAGACATCGTGAAAACTATTTAAATATCGTTTCCACGATGTCTTGCTCCCGCTGCCAGGCTGTGGTAAGCGGGAGCAGGCTGGTCTCTATGGTAAACTGCGGGTAACTAGGCAGCGCGCGCTGCCTAGATACCCGAAGTATACCTTGGTTACCCAGCCTTCTCCGCTCACCGGCTAGTATCCAGTAGGGTCCCTAGTTACCCGCTGTGTACCTTGGATACCAGCCGATGAGCGGAGAAGGCTGGTAACCAAGGTATACATCGGGTATCTAGGCAGCGCGCGCTGCCTAGTTACCCGCAGTTTACCTTGGATACCAGCTCCCAGCGCTTGCAGAGAGGCGCTGGGAGCTGGCTTATTGGTCGTCTCCCGGTGTCACACGCAGCGATGCTGCGTGTCCACCGGGCGACCAACGATTGATTTGAGGTCCTGATCGTTCATCGTTTGTAGTGTCATACGCAACGATGTTGTTTCGACATCGTTCAAGCGTAACAAAACACGTGACTTTTGAATGATATCGGCAATGATATCGTTACGTGTGACGGTACCTTAAGGACATCCTGAAAACCTGGACTGTGTGTGGCCCTCGAGGCCTGGAGTTCGAGACCCCTGGTCTAAATTAAACACTTCTAGACAACGCAGACAATGTTTCCCAGATTAATTTCTCTTTGAGAAGGTTTTTTTTAGAGAGAACATGGTCGATGGGAAACTCACCCCGTTTATGTGAAACCCATAAAGCTGTTCTGAGGGGAGACCCGATTGCCCTGGGATCCCACATAAAAAAGAAAAGGGATAAAGAAGTTTTTTCTCTTTTGCATCAAATCAATGTATTGGAGCGTTTGCATAAACAAAAGAAAACTGACAGTGCCCGAGCAGATTTGATGGATCTGAGAGAAAGGCTTAAAGACCTACTGAATGTACGCACGGTGTAAATAAAAAATATACGTGCATGGTAATAGAGGAAGTAAGCTCACTTCCAGACTACTAAAGGCACAGAAGGAAAAGTGCTTCATTAAGCAGATCCAAACGATGGGGGGGAGACATGGTGACAGAAACTGAAGGAATAGCGGAGGCCTTCTGCACATATTATCATTCCCTGTACAATCTACATCCTCATAGCACTATAGCAGATCCCCCAACTGCAATTCAACGTATACAGGACTTTCTTTCCACTCTCACACTACCAGAAATTACCACCTCAGGACACTCCTCACTACTTGAAGCAGTTTCCGCGGAGGAAGTCAAGAAGGATCTATCATATATTATAAGACATTCGCAGAGGTATTCGTCCCTCATCTAGTTGAACTGTTCAACCTATTCCTCTCGGGGTCGATATCCCCACCACAAGCCCTGGAGGCACACATAACGGTGCTGCCAAAGGAGGGGAGAGATTGGGTCCTATGCAGCAATTACTGCCCAATTTCCCTGCTGAACGCAGACAAACTTTGGGCCAAAATATTTGCTAATAGAATACACCTAGTATTAGCGGACCTTGTCCGCCCTGACCAGACTGGTTTCGTGCGTGGAAGGTAGGGAAGGGACAACTCCATTAAAGTTCTACAAGCAATCTCTTATGCTAAGCACACGCATAAACCGCTAAAATTGCTCTCTACGGATGCTGAAAAGGCATTCGACTGTATCAGCTGGCGTTATATGGCATGTGTCCTGCGGAGATTTGCCTTTCCCCCTCTATCATAGATGCAATCATGTCTCTATGTACCTTCCCTACAGCCAGGGTCAGGGTCAATGGGATCTTATCGAATAGGCACCCGATTCCGGCATAAAATCGTAGCCTCCGGGCTGAAAAAAAGAAAAAAAAAAAAACACCTTATGCTCACCTCTCCCCGAGCCCCCGCCGTCTCCCGCCGTCTTCCTGAAGGTTCCCGGTGGCTCCCGCGGGCTGCAGAGGTCTTCTTCATGTGTTCAGGACCTGCAGTGAAGTCACAGTCACGTGACCACGGGTTCCACCATGGTAAACCGCGGTCACATGACTGTGACATCACCGCAGGTCCTGTAGACATGAAGAAGACCTCTGCAGCCTGCAGGAGCCACCGGGAACCCTCAGGAAGACGGCGGGGGCTCGGGGAGAGGTGAGCATAAGTTTTTTTTTTTTTAACCCTTGTGCTCCCAGTTAGGAGCAGTTTTACTGTACTGAGCATGCTCAGTACAGTAAAATGGGGTCCGAGGAGACATCAGATGTTTCCTCGGACCCTTCTCCATAGGGCCCCATGTTATAGGGATCGGGTCAGATCAGATGTGCACTAAATGCCATCCGAATCTGTCAGATTTTATTTTTGGTGCAAAAATCAGAGCAGGCTCCGATTTTTGCACCGATAATAAAATCGGACAGAATCGGATCGGACCAAATCGGATGGCATTTAGCGCACATCCTATTCGGTCCGATCCCCATAGGGATGCATGGGGTCCGAAAATCGGTCCGATGCTGTCCGATTTTTATCGGGCAGCATCGGAGAAGCAAAAATCGTAGTGTGAAAGCACCCTAATGGACTCATTTATCCAAGCCATTCTGCAAAATCCTGAGATAGAGGAGTTTAGCTGGAACTGAGGGCGGTTGCTTTCGCGGACGATCTTTTGCTTCTCTTGTCCAATCAAAAGGAGGCCATTCCAAATATTATGGAACTTTTTTTGTTATTCGGAGAACTTTCCAATTTTAAGATCAATCTGGATAAATGTCCAGGTGAAATTCTTGCTGTATGCAGATGACCTGCTGCTGCTGTCACTAACTGAGAAAGGCCTCCAAGATGACCAGAAAATCTCAGCTCCACCTGGGCACTTCCGGTCAACCTAAAGAAAACCAACATCATGGTGTTCCAGAGGAGAAAGAGAAGATAAGACCAGCACCCTTCATTTGTCCTCAAAAACTGCGCCCTTAAGGTACCTTTACACGCCGCCACTGGGTGGTAGCAACTGCCTGGTATTGGGGATTTTTGTGTCTGTTGCCATGAAATTGCTACAAAATGGCGGCGTGTAAATTGGGAAGTTGATCGCAATACCCACTGTTGATTCGGATACCTGTTTCTGAGCCGTGCTCAAAAACCCAAGGCAACACAAAGGCACAATTGCCATGGTAGTGGCGTCTAAATGGGGCACAGGGATGGGATTTCCGTTGCCTAGTGAATTCCCAGGGGCGTGACACAGCCTCATGGATACCGCGCCCCATCAGCGATCATTGGTGGGGGCTACTGTGTAACCATTGGCTGTCCCTTCACAGGGCGCCATATTTAAAGAGCTGTCCATTCACACTACACAATTGGAATGGCGTCATGTATTAGCCAGCCTTCCTGCGCAGGCTGGCCAATCATGACGCTATTGCGTTGTCCAATCAGCGTATTAGCGTCACGGAATACACAACTCTGTCACGCCTATGTACTTGCAGCGCAAAAGATGTACGCCCATATTCCTTTGTGGTAGCGGCGTGTCAAGCAGCGAAGGTATTCAACAGGAAGTTTTCCACAGGATCAGTCGGAACTTCCGGGGAACAAAGATACCTTCAGTTGACAATGCAATGGCGGCGTGTACATGCGGCATCGGCGATCGGTATCAACCGTCAAAAACGTGCACGTGCAGTTGATACCTGTTGCTAGGCACAGTGGCGGCGTGTAAAGGTACCTTTACAGGAACGGACAAATATACCTACCTGGTCCTGGAGATTCACCGGTCAAAGAGCTTCAAACAAGCCATCGAGACCCTGAAAGACAGGGCCTGCAAAACTTTCTATGCCATCCGAAGGAAACTCTACCATCTGAAGCCACCAGTGAGGGTCTGGTTAAAAATCTATGACTTTATCATTGCCCCAATCCTTCTGTATGACAGCGAAGTCTGTGGTCCCCACACCTACCCCGACTGGTCAAGGTGAGATTCCAGCCCAACAGAAATATTCCACCTGGAATTCTGTAAGCACCTTCTCCTGGTCCATTGAAGCACTTCCAACAATGCTTGTCAGGCCAAGCTGGGCAGATTCCCTCTACATCTAACGGTTCTGAAGAGGGCACTGTTATTCCGGGCTCCCCTGCATAGGAGCAACCCAAGCTCCCATCACCATAAAGCCCTGATACATGTAGGTGAAACATAAAAAACAGGATCCTTGGAACAGCCCACCCAAACCCAATCGGACCAGAACATCAAATACAACAACCTGACAAAATCAAGAATCAGGAAGATGGTAGACGAAGGCAAAAGGAGGAATGTCAGTGACTGGGAGACCGATATACACACCTCAGAGAAACTGACCATGTACCGGAGTCTATAGACAGACTACAGACTGGCCCATATGTGGAGAAACTCCCGGACCCCAAAGACAGCAAGATCCTGAGCCGATATAGACTCAGTGCCCACAGTCTGGCCATCTAATCTGGCAGAGCTACAAGCCCAGGGAGGAAAGACTGTGTCAACACTGTCATCAGGAAGCCCCTGGAGGATGAAATCCACTTCCTGGTACACTGCTCCAAATACTCAACATTGAGGGACACTCACTTGAGGAGACTCTCACATCTCATCTCAGATTTCATCACCATGGAGGAGGAAGAGAAAACATATAACCTGCTTGGAGAAGAAGACAGCGCAGTGGAGATAGCAGCGCGGTATGTGAGCGAACGTCATAGACTTCGAGGAAATGAACTATGATATGACATGGACTTCCATAGCCCCCACCCTGGATCTACCCCCAATCCACCTTCCCTATGCCATGGACTTCTATAGCCCCCCCCCCACCATGGATCTGCCCCCACCCCCTTTTCTACAACCCTACTGAACATCCCTACAGTCAGTAGAGGATTATAATGAGGTCAATATGGGCGGCAGCCACGGGCGCAATGCTGTGAGGGGGCCCTGCAGCCCTCAGTAAATTGCCCCATTATAATCCGCCACTGTTGTGAGACTGCCTGCTGTGCCGCCTGCTGCACTCTGACAGCGGCGCTACCCAGGGGCCCATGACTGCCAGCAGACGGCCCCCCTGCAATAGAGGAGCTGAATGGCAGACAAGCCCAGGGGAAAGGTGAGCGATATGTGATGCTTCTCTAGCCCCAATTTTTATGTGTGTGTGTGTATGGCTACGTGAGTGAGTGTGTGTGTGTGTGTGTGTATATGGCTACGTGTGTGTGTGTGTGTATGGCTACGTGCGTGTGCGTTTGTGTATGGCTACGTGCGTGTGCGTTTGTGTATGGCTACATGCGTGCTTGTATGACTACGTGCGTGCGTGTATGGCTACGTGCGTGTGTGTATGGCTACGTGCGTGTGTGTGTATGGCTACGTGCGTGTGTGTGTATGGCTACGTGCGTGTGTGTGTGTATGGCTACGTGCGCGTTGTGTGTGTGTGTATGGCTACGTGCGTGTGTGTATGGCTACGTGCGTGTGTGTATGGCTACGTGCGTGTGTGTATGACTACGTGCGTGTGTGTGTGTATGGCTACGTGCGTGTTGTGTGTATGGCTACGTGCGTGTATGGCTACGTGTGTGCGTGTGTGTGTATGGCTACGTGTGTGTGCATGGCTACGTGTGTGTATGGCTACGTGCGTGTGTGTATGGCTACGTGTGTGTGTGTATGGCTACGTGTGTGTGTGGCTGTGTGTGTATGGCTATGTGAGTGTAGCTGCGTGTGTGGCTGCATGTTTGCGTGACTGCAAATGTGTGCGTGTGTGGGTGCATGTGTGTGAGTGGCTACGTGTGTGTGTGTATGGCAACGTGTCTGTAGCTGCATGTGTGTGTGTATTGCTACATTGTGTGTGCATGGGCTACATGTGTGTGTGTGTATGGCCACATGTGTGTGTGTATGGCCACGTGTGTGTGGCTACGTGTGTGTATGGCTACATGTGTGTAGCTACACGTGTGAGTGCGTATGGCCACATGTGTGTGTGTGGTCGCATGTATGTGTGGCCACGTGTGTGTGTGTGTGGCCACGTGTGTTACCACGTGTGTGTGTGACCAGTGTGTGTGTGCGCGCACACGCGTGTATGGCTACGTGTGTGTGTGTATGGCTACGTGTGTGTGTGTATGGCTACGTGTGTGTATGGCTACGTGTGTGTGTATGGCTACGTGTGTAGGTGTGTGTGTGGTATGCATGGCTACGTGTGTGTGGCGTAGCTGCGTCTGTTGCATGTTGATGGCTGTGTATGTCTACGTGTGTCTGTAGCTCTGTGTGTGTGTGTCCACGCGCGTGTGCGTGTATGGCTACGTGTGTGTGTGGCTACGTGTGTGTGTGGTATGTATGGCTACGTGTGTGTGTGGCGTAGCTGTGTCTGTTGCATGTTGATGGCTGTGTATGTCTACGTGTGTCTGTGCCTGTGTGTGCGGTGTGTGTGTGTGTGTGTGTGTGTGTGTGTGTGTGTGTGTGTGTGTGTGTGGTCACGTGTGTGTGTGTATGTGCTACGTGTGTGTGTGTGTGGCTACGTGTGTGTGTATGGCTACGTGTGTGTGTGTTTGTGCTACGTGTGTGTGTGTGGTATGTATGGCTATGTGTGTGGCTTAGCTGCATCTGTTGCATGTTGATGGCCGTGTATGTCTACGTGTGTCTGTAGCTGCATGTGTTGCACGTTGATGGCTGTGTATGTGTGCATCTGCATGGCTATGTGTTCATAGCTACATGTGCACGGCTGGGCATGTGTGCGTATGCACACATTCATGGTTGCATGTGTGTGTATGGCTGCATGTCTACGTGTGTGGGTGCGCATGTTGATGGCTGCGTGTGTATGAATATATAAAGATGGTGCACTGTTAGTCAAATACAGTGGGTACAGCATTAAATAGAAAATGGCAAGAATAACCTAGAAAAAAGAAAAGACACACCAGCAAATAGAGTAGGTATCTAAAAAAATAAACTTTATTATAAATTAAAGGGACATATAAAAACATAATGGGATCACACTTCCTATATAGGAAATTGCAGATATGGAGCCCTGTTAGCATAAATATACAGTATAAATCACAGGACAATACAATAAACCAACAGCACTGATAGGTAACCAGAGCAGTTAGTGCTCATAGAATTCTATGGATGGTCAAGACCTGTAAATACAGGACTAGAAAAAACACCAAAAACCAATAAATCATCAGGGGAAGATCCCCATAGCTGATCTGAGTTCTGGAATATAGTCCAGTATTTACAGGTCTATGAGCACTATTTGCTCTGGGTGTTGCTGGTTTATTATATTGTACTAATATTGTATATTTATGCTAACAGGGCTCTGTTTCTGAAATTGCCTATATAGGTAGTGTGATCATATTATGTTTTTATATGTCCCTTTAGTATATAATTAAGTTTGATTATATACCGTATTTTTCGCTTTATAAGACGCACCTGATTATAAGACGCACCCCCAAATTTGGTGAAGGAAAAAAGGAAAAAAATAATTTTTAATGTTAAATGGGGTCCGTCTTATAATGTCAATGTCCGTCTTACAAATCATATAGGGTATATGTCCCTCATAGCCCCCTCTTCCTGGTACATGGTCCCTCATCCTTGGATATAGCCCCACATCCTAGATATGGCCCCCTTATTCTGGTTACAGCTGGCACACGTCCCCAAGTGATGGTACACCCCCCCCAGGGTTGGCACACGCCCCCCAGGGCTAGCACACATCCCCCAGGGCTGGCACACGCCTCCCAGGGCTGGCACACGCCCCCCAGGGCTGGCACACGCCCCCCAGGGCTGGCACACATGCCCCACGGCTGGCACACGTCCCTCAGGGCTGCCACATGCTTCCCGGTGCTGGCTCACATTCCCCAGGGCCATCACACGTCCCCAAGGGCTGGCACACGTCCCCAAGGGCTGGCACACGCTCCCCAGGGCTGGCACAAGTCCCCCAGGGCTGGCACATGCCCACCAGGGCTGGCACATGCCCCCCAGGGCTAGCACACCCCCCCCAGGGCTGGCACATGTCCCCCAGGTCTGATACATGCCTACCAATGCTGGTACACGTCCCCCAGGTCTGGTACACGTCCCCCAGGGCGGGGACCCGTCCCCCAGGGCTGGCACATGCCCTCCAGGGCTGGCACATGCCCCCCAGGGCTGACACACGCCCCCCAGGGCTGACACACGCCCCCCAGGGCTGACACATGCCCTCCAGTGCTGGCACATTCCCCCCAGCGCTGGCACACGTCCCCCAGGGCTGGCACACGTCCCCCAGGGCTGGCACACGTCCCCCAGGGCTGGCACATGCCCCGCCAGGGCTGGCACATGCCCTACAGCGCTGGCACACGTCCCCCAGGGCTGGCACATGCCCTCCAGGGCTGGCACACGCCCCCCAGGGCCGGCACATGCCCCCCAGGGCTGGCACATGCCACCCAGGGCTGGCACACGTTCCCCAGGGCTGGCACATGCCACCCAGGGCTGGCACAAATCCCCCAGGGCTGGCACACATTCCCCAGGGCTGGCACACATTCCCCCAGAGCCATTACATGTCCCCAAGGGCTGGCACACGCCCCCCAGGGCTGGCACAAGTCCCCCAGGGCTGGCACATGCCCCCCAGGGCTGGCACACATGCCCCAGGGCTGGCACAAGTCCCCCAGGGCTGGCACATGCCACCCAGGGCTGGCACATGCCACCCAGGGCTGGCACAAATCCCCCAGGGCTGGCACAAACCCCTCAGGGCTGGCACACGTCCCCCAGAGCCATTACATGTCCCCAAGGGCTGGCACACGCCCCCCAGGGCTGACACATGCCCCCCAGGGCTGACACATGCCCCCCAGGGCTGGCTAACATGCCCCAGGGCTAGCACACGTCCCACAGGGCTGGCACATGCCCCCCCCCATGTTAAATATGGCCCCCCATGCTGCTGCCTATAATAAAATAACAATCACATTACTCACCTTTTCCAGCGATGTCCTGGCTCCCTCCATGCAGCTGCACTGGGTACTATAGGGGGAGCACAGTGTGAGTGGTCAGTATGAAGAAGGGGCTCAGTATGGCAGTGTGGAGAGCATGTCTCATAAGAGGGACAGTGTAAATTTTGTGCAGGGAACAATGAAGAGGAGCAATTATTCTGGAGCATTATAATCATTCTACTATTTTTAAGGGCATCATGCCGGGATGTGCTGCAGAAGACCGGAGTAGATGGAAATCTGCAGAGACGAGCTGTGGATGTGAAAAGTCATCACGGCGTCTGGACAAGATGAAGAAAGAAAAAGATAATGACTCTAATCGAAGAAAATCTCATATATAAGGTACCTGGATGTAAATGTTTCTTTGTGCTTCTGCCAGCGTCTCATCAGTGCTGTGGTTCCTGTGTGATCCACAGTCTGATGACTGATGACAACTCCCAGTATCTTCTTACCATTGTTAAGCACATACTGGCAGTTGGAGCTTCATGCAATACAACTGTATAAGGGGCTGAACCTGGCATTATAATTTCATGGTGGTCCTGGAGCTCAAATTCATATAAAAATGGTGGCCCTGATGATTTAGTCATGTACTGATGGTGGTTCTGATGGTTTATTTATGTACTATTGATAGTCCTGTTGATTTATTCATGCACTAATGGTGGCCCTGGTGATGTATTCAACTACTGATTGCTGTGGTGATGTATGCCTGTACAGCTGGTGGTTCTGATGCTGTATTTCTATACTGTTGTTGGTTCTGATTATGTGTTTCTGTACTGATGAGGGTAGTGGTACTGTGTTTCTGTACTCATGAGGGTAGTGGTACTGTGTTTCTGTACTGATGAGGGTAGTGGTACTGTGTTTCTGTACTGATGAGGGTAGTGGTACTGTGTTTCTGTACTGATGAGGGTAGTGGTACTGTGTTTCTGTACTGATGAGGGTAGTGGTACTGTGTTTCTGTACTGATGAGGGTAGTGGTACTGTGTTTCTGTACTGATGAGGGTAGTGGTACTGTGTTTCTGTACTGATGAGGGTAGTGGTACTGTGTTTCTGTACTGATGAGGGTAGTGGTACTGTGTTTCTGTACTGATGAAGGTAGTGGTACTGTGTTTCTGTACTGATGAGGGTTTTACTGATAAATGTTGGTACTGCTGGCAATTCTGGTGATGTATTCTCGTGCAGTTATCGATTCTGCACGTAACATGTAAGGTTATGTGACATATGGCTATGTGAATAAAGTGTTGCTCCCTCTGACAATTGAAGTTGCTATATTTTTATTTGTTAGGAGCATTAAAGGAAATGTAAAAGTTTGTAATGAAACTGTACAGTCACACTGTCACTGCAGACTTCTGACTTCTCACAGCGTGTGCACTGACTAGATAATGGATGTTTGCAGGTTATAGTTTCGCTCAGCACCTATTTTACTGGAATAATCTATTTCAGGTATATGATGACCCCGTCACATGACTAGGGGGCCCACAGAGTCTGAACAGCCCCTGGCCCTGGCTACCTTTACTCCACCCCTGCCTACTGTCCCTATTCCTCTTCCCTTTGTACACTTGCTTTGGCAAAGCTGATGTGTATTTAGTCCTGCCAATAAAGCTTCTTTGAATGTTGCTGTGGATACCGAGACATAAGTGCACTGCGGTCTCTCCTGGCCCAGATCATGTACATACATACGGCATACTGTAGCACACTCCACACTGTACTGGCATGAGGCCGCTCACCTCCTGCACGCCACCCTCATGCTGTTGAGCCATAGCCAACAACATCCCGTCAAAGCGCTCATCATCCGTAGCCGCCATCCTGCTCTGCCCAACACACGCTGCAACGCTTCCGCAAAACCGGAAGTCTCCCTGCCAATCCTGCAGCAATCAGCCAATCAGTGAGCACAATACGCTACACTGACCTCATTGCTATGGCGACCGAAACGATACCGGGGGGGGGGGGCGCTCTATACTGAGGAGTATAAGGCTATGTGCACACGGGGCGGGTTAGGGCGGCGGCGGCTGGGCGGGACCCGACAGGAAGCTCCGGAGCCGTCCACCGGCTTCCTGTCGGGTCCGTGCTGCGGAAGACGGGCGGGTGTGCGGCGGTGCACAGCGGGTTAGTGGCGTCGGTTCTGCAGCGGCTGGAAGCAGGACATGATTCTGCTTGCAGCCGCTGCAGAACCGGCCGGATTATTGAACATGCTCATTCTTTGCTAACCCGCTGGAACCCAGCGGGTTAGCAACGGATGAGCATGTGGAAACCGCCGGTGTGTGCACACCGGGTGTCGGTTTCCATAGGTTTCTATGTTAATCCAAAAGCCGCTTTTGGATTAACATAAATTTGCATAAACCTGATGGAAACCGACCGGCGGTTTCCGCTGCTAAAACGGCCCTAAACCTCCCTGTGTGCACATACCCTTAGGAGCTGTATAAGCGCTCTCTGGTTCTAGTGACGTGATTGGTAAAATACGGGATGCACTGTCCAACCAGAACGCCGCTCTGTACCATTCCATAGTAGAAGAGGCGTGCGCATGTCACGTGTTCAAATATAGCCTTTCATTATGAGACGGCGGATTACCACGTGATCTCTTTCCCTGCTCCTCCAATGAGATGGATGAGCGTTGTTGTGTTCCCCAGCCAACATGACTGCTACTACAAAGATGGCGGACGCCAGTGGGCCGGTGGCTTTGTTAGTCAGTGGCATACCCCGCAGGTTCCGGTCCCCTGATTTGCGGCACTATTTCAGTCAGTTCACAGAAAGTAATGGCTTCCTGTGCTTCCACTACCGGCACCGCCCGCAGCGGAGGAGAGCGGCGGAGAGCTGTGACTCGTGCTGCTGCTGCCCCGTCACCATCAGGCCGCACAGGGCCGACAGCTTCATCAAGATGTACCATGGGAAGCCATGGCTGGACCGAGGAGGGAACCAAGTGCCTGGGAGGTGTGTGATCCACAGGGTGCGGGACACTGCTGGGGAAGGTAAGGCAGGTTTAACCCCTTTCACACCCACCTTGATTTTCTTTTCTTTAGTTTTTCTCATTCTTTAAAAATAGAAAATCTTTTCTCATGTCAACATAGTGGTGCAAGTTATATTAACATGCCTCTAACCCAAACCTGCTGTCACCTGATAGTGAGGCTGCCGATTCCGGCCAGCAGGTGCACACTTGATCCGTGATCCGTCACCAGATCTCCTGCGGATGTCGCTCGTGGCTGCCCTTCATGAGGTCGCGGCTCCCTGCGGATGTCGCTCGTGGCTGCCCTTCATGAGGTCGCGGCTCCCTGCAGATGTCGCTCGTGGCTGCCCTTCATGAGGTCGCGGCTCCCTGCAGATGTCGCTCGTGGCTGCCCTTCATGAGGTCGCGGCTCCCTGCAGATGTCGCTCGTGGCTGCCCTTCATGAGGTCGCGGCTCCCTGCAGATGTCGCTCGTGGCTGCCCTTCATGAGGTCGCGGCTCCCTGCAGATGTCGCTCGTGGCTGCCCTTCATGAGGTCGCGGCTCCCTGCAGATGTCGCTCGTGGCTGCCCTTCCTGTGGTCGCGGCTCCCTGCAGATGTCGCTCGTGGCTGCCCTTCCTGTGGTCGCGGCTCCCTGCAGATGTCGCTCGTGGCTGCCCTTCCTGTGGTCGCGGCTCCCTGCGGATGTCGCTCGTGGCTGCCCTTCATGAGGTCGCGGCTCCCTGCGGATGTCGCTCGTGGCTGCCCTTCATGAGGTCGCGGCTCCCTGCGGATGTCGCTCGTGGCTGCCCTTCATGAGGTCGCGGCTCCCTGCGGATGTCGCTCGTGGCTGCCCTTCATGAGGTCGCGGCTCCCTGCGGATGTCGCTCGTGGCTGCCCTTCATGAGGTCGCGGCTCCCTGCGGATGTCGCTCGTGGCTGCCCTTCATGAGGTCGCGGCTCCCTGCGGATGTCGCTCGTGACTGCCCTTCCTGTGGTCGCGGCTCCCTGCGGATGTCGCTCGTGGCTGCCCTTCCTGTGGTCGCGGCTCCCTGCGGATGTCGCTCGTGGCTGCCCTTCCTGTGGTCGCGGCTCCCTGCGGATGTCGCTCGTGGCTGCCCTTCCTGTGGTCGCGGCTCCCTGCGGATGTCGCTCGTGGCTGCCCTTCATGAGGTCGCGGCTCCCTGCGGATGTCGCTCGTGGCTGCCCTTCATGAGGTCGCGGCTCCCTGCGGATGTCGCTCGTGGCTGCCCTTCATGAGGTCGCGGCTCCCTGCGGATGTCGCTCGTGGCTGCCCTTCATGAGGTCGCGGCTCCCTGCGGATGTCGCTCGTGGCTGCCCTTCATGAGGTCGCGGCTCCCTGCATACTTATGAGAGTGCTTTTTAGACTCTTCCTTTTTCTTCTGGTAATTATCACTTCCAATGGGCATCTCCAGACTGCTTGGCGCCTGCTCTGTACCCACATTTGTTAGCTTTTCTGCCTTGATTGACATGGCTGATGTCTTCTACATTATCCACAGGGGAGTAAGAGCTGCAGAGGCATGACACAACAGGCAGTGGAGTAGGTCATAGAGGGAGGCATCATGTCTTCATCCCTGGTGGCGACACATTTGCAGATGGGTTTTACTGCACATCTGCTGTTCTCAGAGTGGCTGAGCCTGCACAAGATGTGGGACAGGTGAGCAGGTCACAGAGAAGATTGGCCTGTCAATAACTGGCAGCAGCTCAGTGCCAGGAGGAGAGTGGCCCCAGAGCTGTAGTACACACCAAGCCCCCTGCACTTTGAGCTTATTTGCATAAGAATTTGCCCATTGATTGAGACAAGGATTTGTAATTGGGTATATCCAGTAGTAATCATTCCAGGTGCTTTACAGTGTTGATGTTTGGGATCTAAAGCTTGCTGACTGGTTACCTTTCATGACATTAGGTGTATGTTTGCAGCCATTGTCCTGCTGCAGAATGAACTTTGAGACACTCAGATGCCTTCCTGATTACATGATGGATGAGTATCTGCTTGAATTTCTCAGCATTAAGGACACCATCAATCCTGATCAAATTACCAACTCTTCTTACAGAAATGCAGCGCCAACCTTTGCAAGCAACCTCCACTACGCTTTTCCTCTCACCATGACAATACCGTGCGTGAGAGGATGTCCACCCAGGAAGAGGAAACTTACTTAAGATAAAAGGGGCAGCCAATATCTCCTGCCCTCCATGTTGGTTTCCTGTTACTAGAAGGATACATCTATTAAAGTTGCCAGAGTTCCATGGGACTGGTGTAGGCCAGGAAGCAGCCAGGATCCTGATGCTGCCGGGTTCAGGGTACAGGCAGGAGCTTGTAGGGTTCTCTAAGGTACCCCCTCGATCAGACCCTGGACGCAGGCATTCCGGCTGCCCACTCCGGAGATTGGAGCACTTGAGGGGGGATTGGCAGCTGCAAGTCATGTTTCACCTGGTGGCGCAGATGTGGTCATTTCAGGTCACAGCCTCGATGACGTCACACAACCCTCAAAGGAGGCGGCACACTTCCGGGTGGGCATCTCTACAAAAGACCCCTTCTCTTTTACAGATGCGTCCAGCAGGAGTCTGAGAGTGTCTCCATAATATTGTACCCAGGTACAACACACCCAATATGGAGGGACACAGAGCCCTGCCTAGCGTGGTAGTTGCCGGCTTCAGGATGGTTGAGTGCCTATCAATAGTCAATGTATTGATCTGTTGTGTCCTTTTAATTTATAGGCCAAAAAGTGCGTTACGAAGACAAAAATTATGGTCTGTGTGTTCTGCAAAAAAGATCTAGCAAAGACCTATGAGAAAAAGCTCTGCCCTAGATGTATTGAAGGTATGGTGGCTGAAGAGACACAATCTATTTTTCAAGACCGTAAGTCTTTAATAAAAGGGGACGTAAAGGATATTGAGACCGAGAGATGCATCTTTATGGGGCCCCTCTCCTGCCACTGATGGACAGCTGCTTCCTTCAAGTGGTAGCTCCCAGGAGGGTAGATTGACTTAGGAGCAGCTGCAAGCACACTTTGATTCCTCTGATCTATCTTCTGGGGAGGAATGTAGCCATGCATGTTTTCCATCTGAGGATATAGGCAAATTATCGAAGCTCATTAGGGCAACTATGGAGTTGGAAAGGAGCAGAGATCAGTGCAAGATGTAATATTTAGTAACCTAGAAGATCGTAAGCCTCAAGTATTTCCAGTACTTGAGACTATCCTGTCCTTGATTAAGAAAGAATGAAAGAAATACATTAGAAAGATGTCTGCCACAAGTGCTAAAGAGAAAATAACCCTTTGCTGAAGATGTCTCCCAGTATTGGGAGAAATCCCCTAAAATTGAGTAGCTAAGCTCTCAAATATGTCTCTTTTGAGGATTTAGGATCATTAAAGGATCCTTTGGATAAAAAAAAGCCAACAGTTTATTTTAGAAGTGCTTGGGAGGCTGTGGCATGTTCATTTAAACCAGCTGTGGAGTCTGAGTTGGAGTCTGTATAAAATAGAGGTTTAGATTCCGCACTGACCACAAAGCAGGAAGGATATGTCTGATGTCTGCTTATTGAGCCTACGCGTTTCATAGCAGGACCTGCTGCTTCCTCAGGGCAAACCGTGTTCATGCATGAACAACTTCTTTAACCTTTGATACATACCAAAAACGTCATAAGCTCTGCCCCCTGGCCATAAGCTCCACCCACTGGCCAGACTTCCTGTGAAAACGCCCACTATTTGTGTATATATTGATCAAACTGGCCAAGTGATATCATTTTACAAATATTTCATACGTATGCATTATACAACCATATAGATGATATTAAAAATACTTTTATCTTAAAAACAAAAGTTTTAGAGAGTTTGGCCACTTCCTCTTATTAATGCAGCTCTACTCATAAACTGGCCAGCACTTCTGTCCATAATGTCTGGAGGAGCATGTGGCCAGACCAGTTCATGAGCCTCCTCCGGTTGTGGAACACTTCATATGGGCAAGCTCCACCAGCAGCCATTTTATGGACAGAAATGTTAGTCTGTGAGGAAAGCTGCACCAATAAGAGAGAGTGGGCAACCTTTGTCAGTGATCTTGTTTTGAAAGTCTACCTTATTTTATTTTTTTGTTTTTCTGGGTAGGTGTCACCTGTATTATGCCACAAACTACATTGTTGAATGGGCAGAAGGGGGGGTATTTAAGTTTTATCACCAGATTCCTGGCATTTTTAACTCAAGCTTTGCCTGCCCCTGGCAAAGTGAATGGATGTTGATTTTGTTTTTTTTAAAGAGGACCTGTCCCACCCCCCCCCACCTGCTGCATGGCAATCTAAATGCAGCACTGTATGCAGCATGTCTGCTGCATTCAGGGAAGGGGTCCCCCATGTGTCTGCGTGCTGTGTGCCCCGAGGTATAGCCTTTGTAAAACTTGGTTAAAGGCAATGGAGGCAGTCACTGTAGCTGGAGGGAGCTTGATTGACGGTGGCCATTCTATTCCCCCTCTGCCTCTGTGTGCTGTCTCTGCCCTCCACCTCTCTGCCACTCACCGCATGCAAATCATTTGTCCTGAAGTCAGCTCCAGATTCCTGCCCTGACAAAGCATAAACAGCACAGCAGAGGTGGCACAGACAGGCAGAGGGGCAGGGAATGGCCACTGTGAATCGAGCTCACTCCAGCCAGTGACTGCCTCCATGGCTTCTAACTGTAAGTTTTACTAAGGCTTTGTCTCAGGGTACACAACACAGATACATCGGGGACCCCTTCCCTGAATGCAGTAGACCTGCTGCATTCAGTGTTGCATTTAGATTGCCATGCAGCAGGGGGTGACAGGTCCTCCTTAAAGGAGATGACAAACACCTAATGAGTGGTGGTGTTCACTACCCTACAAATTTTACTCCTGCAGGGAATATATACAGTATGAGCCCCCACACAGTTCCCCTGTTGTCCACCCCCCCCCCCCCCCCAATAGTCTCCTACATACAATGAGCAGTCACATAGCCTCCCTAGATATAGTATGAACCCTCACACGGTATCCCTATAATACAGTATGCGCCACCCGCATAATCTACCTTTTGTGCAGTGTGAGGCCCCACGTAGCCTCCCTATATACAATATGAGCCCTTGCATAGCCAGCTATACGCAGTATGAGCACTCACATAGCCCTCTATATACAGGAAAAGATTTTTACAAAAATAATTTGTTTGCCAATTTCAAATCTTCCTATTTCTCTTTTTGCTAGTGCTTCATCGAGGCAAGTTATTCTGATCCCCTGATTTTACTCTCCATATAGTTTAGTTAAGATTTATGGGGAAAATATGAATTTGTGGTTTTGTTTTATAATATATTACAAGATGTGTGTGGTTTTTACTTCTCAGACCCTGTGGTCTTCCCGTACAAGACTCGACGTGAATTGCTGGTAGCCCGATGCTCAGTGGATGCGGAAAAGCGTGTAACACCAGCAGAGTTGCTCAGAATGTCAGAGCTTAATCCTCCAGTGCTCATGCCTCAAGGAAACGTTGGCACCCCCATGAGTATATTCATGCAGCTAATACGATCATGCCGCTTGCCACCCAAGCTCATAACTCGCCTGGGTCTACAGTTTCGTCGTTCAGGTAGACGTTATAGCAGTGTCCCCTATGTTTATGGTTGCATTGAGATCTCCAAAAAGGAAGAGAGTGGGTACACTGCTAATGGACATGAGATCAGCGAAGATGGCAGCATTGGATCTAAAGTGCTCAAAACAGACATTCCTACACATGAGACTGACCATGAGGATCAATCGCATTCTGAAGATGTAAGTCCCAGAATTGCTGGCTCAGGTCACATGTAGCAAGTCAAAAATAAATATTTTTTTAATGGGAAATGGATAGCCATGTACATGTTTGATCTGTAGTGATGCTATGCCGTAGGTAAGGACTTGTTTTGATTTGTTGTGTACCCCCTTTTTTTATTTTTACCTTACAAAAGGCAGATCCTCTGAGCTCCTTCATGCTACTGTCCAAGTCCTGTGACTCATTTCCCCTTCTAATGGGACCAGCTTTGACATAACCACAACAGTGACTAATGAGTCATTATGGTGGAGTAGCACCCTCAAGCGAAGCATAATAAGGGAGTGGTGCTACCGTAGTGACACCAGTGCCTCCCCCTGATGTTGCTTTGAGAGTGGTGCTAGAAGCAGTGACACCAGCACTGATGACGTATGAAGGCTGGTGTCAATCACTGTATCTAGCACTGCCACCAGCTGGTATCTTTCACAGAAACAACGCATGAGAGAAGCATCATGACGGCACCTCACTAAAACTCAATGTTACAAGCATAATATACTTGGAGCATATATTTAAAAATTCTACCAAAATCTTTTACAATGCAGGAAAAAAACGCCCACAATGATGAGTTCAAAATAAAAATGTGTTTGGAAAAGCTGATCCTCAAAAAGGACTTTTCAATATTTTCAATATGACATGTATCTTTAGCTCATCCAAAATCTATTTTCATGTAAGTCATTTATAGTGTTTTTTTTTTTTTGTTTTCCTCTTTTATAGGACAATGACACTTGTGAAGAATGGGAACGACATGAAGCTTTACATGAAGATGTCACTTCCCAAGAAAGGGCTAAAGAACATTTGTATGAGGAAGCTATTGAATTAAAGTGGGAGAAGGGTGGATCAGGATTGGTGTTTTACACAGATGCCCAGCTATGGCAGGAGCAGGAAGGTGGTAAGCTGAGTGCCTTAACAAACATAAAATCCAAAGGGTTAACAGAAAGTGCTGGGTTTCTTAGATCCACTGCGCTGACCTCCAGTGAAGACAAAGGGGGGCACTGAGGATAAATTGTACAAAAGGAAATTACTCTGTGCGCTCCACATTTCCCTTTTTATTTAACAAACATAAAGGCACAGGTGCAGGCTTGCTTTTTGGACTTTTTTCTTTAGGACAGAATATAATGATTATATTTCTATGTGAGAGGTATCTTCTTTCTATACCTTACCTAGCTGCTTATTTTGTCATATACTACTAAAATGATTTCAGAATTGTTGACTTTTTCTCTGCAGAGTGACAGATTGCTAAATAAAAGTGCACGTTCGCTTTGCACATTTTCATTTAGCTCATTAGGGCTGATTTCCAAGAAATCTCTACCAGAAAAATGCCCCTTACATTGTCCCCAATTTTCATCATATTCTTGTACATTTTATCAGATTTTGATGAACAGACAGCTGATGATTGGGATGTGGACATGAGTGAGTATTATGATCCTGGGACTGGAGATAAAGATGCTAAAGATTTTTTGAGGATGCGACTAGAAACAAGAAGACGAGAAGGACTGGACACGGATGGGGAGAACCTTGACCTGGTGGCTTTGAACAGTATACAAAGGTGAGAACATCTTTCTGTTTGCAATTAATTCTGTAATGGCTGTTGAGACACGTGGGTCAGTGGGTGCTCTCATTCACACTCGCCTGGCCGCCTTATAAAGACCGCATGGACCAGGGTTCATCCCAACTGAATGCAGAGGTGCATGGGGGAGAGGACAGCACACAGAGACCGCCCTCTTGATGCGGTAGCTTCGGGCCCACATCTAGTTTAATAGTAACAGGTTAAAGAGGGTACTCTCCTCTCTAGACACACAAACATGAGATAACAAACAAAAGACCAATACATCTGGTGATTGCTAGGAAATTAAGTTTGTGGCACTAATTAAGTTCATGTTTACACATGAACATTGTACCAGAATTACTGCACATTAGCCACTCTCTGCTTTGACTAAAGGTACCGTCACACGCGGCAATATTGCTAGGCAATTTTACTGGCAATTTGCTGGTTGCAGTGAAATCATGGACACATTGTCCCATTTGTACACAGCAACAAAATAGAACAATGTGTCCATGATTTCACTGCAAGCAGCAAATTGCCAGTGAAATTGCTAGCAAAATTCCCGCGTGTGATGGTACCTTTTTATATTCTCAAGGTGGTCTGAAACATAACTGCGCGCTTCTTTCAGATGATGAAAAGATAGACTGCTTATGTGGTGATTTCATCTGCATGAAAACCGCCCATAATCCTCCTCCTATTGTTTAAATGGACAATTTGTTACCGTTTCTATGGTTGCAGGTCTTTGTGTTGGAGAATGGTGATTTTTCCAAATGAGGACCCCTGTATTTCAAACTGCACATTGGTGAAATAAACTGGGGGTGGTACCTTAGACTTGTGCTGCAGATTCCACTTCTGGCATACAGGAGAAAAATGCTTTGTGAATACTCCCTTAGGGTACCTTTACACGCCGCCACTTTTGGCGGCGATAGGAGGCAATCTAACGTGTGTGTGTGTGTTTTTTTTTTTTTTTCACGGTTGCCTCTGAACGCCGAAAGCGCTTTTAGACGCCGCAATTTCGCTTTCAACCTAAGGTGAGGTGTCTCCCCGGAAGTTGCCACACCAACAGCGGGAAACATCCGGTAGACTCCCGTCGCTGCTTCACACGCCGCAATCCCCAAAGGAATGTGGGCGTACCTGTTCAGCGCAGTGAAAACCTAGGCGTGCCAAGTTGTATTACTCCGCGCCCCAAACTCGCTCATTGGACAACGCAATCGCGTCCTCATCGGCCAGCCTGCGCTGGAAGGCTGGCTAATATGTGACGCCATTGCTGCGGAGTTTTGAAGGAAGACACGCTCGTGTCGTGACAAATGGCTGCTGCGAGACACTGCATATAGGATGGCAGCAGACTACTCCAGATGGCCTCACACGTCTCTGGGATAAGGCGGCTCAGCAGGGACCGTAATACACGTGAAGTGTATTGCAGGTCGGTCCTTGACCGACCTGTATCCAGGAACCACAAAGTTACTGCCAAACGCTGTGATACAAATGAGACAAGTATGAGTGTGTGACTGGGTTACGATAGGTATCCAGTTTTCAGCATAGGTGATTATGGAGGTCATGATGCCCATATGCTACCATCTTAGAGCGTTATGCTATGATCATGAAGATTTAACTTTGTGACAAGCAATATTTTGGAGAACCTTGAAATGTTATACTATAACATTTCTAGGTGGTGGTAATCCGTAACAGACAACATTTGAAGCACTGGGCTATTGTCAAAAGACAGGCCAGTGGCAAACAAGACCTTGAGGCAGTTCAAACAAAATGTAACCTTGAAGCATTGTGCTGTGGTCAGAAGACATGAGAATGTCAAACAGACCCTGAGTCTGTTTGAACAGACCCAGGTGGTGTTATCAGTAAGGCTGGCTTCACATTTGCGTATGAGAAGGCAGCGTATTGCTGCGTTCCCATACGCAGTCAAATGCATGCGCACTGCGTTCCTATGTTTAACATAGGAACGCATGGTGCCTGCGTTTGCTGCGTTCGGGTGCGAATGCGGACGATATCTGCTGCTTCCGGTGTCCAGCATCCGCACCCGGGACGCAGCATGTTGGGTTTTTTTTGTGCGTTTGGGGACCTTGCAAAATCAGCAAGCGTCCCCAAGTGCACAAAAAATGCATTGTCTTCAATGGGTCCGCAGTGTTCTGCGCTTGACAGCGCAGGAGAACGCTGCGGACCCATTGAAAAATCTCCTGGTGGCCGCCGGTGATGTCACAGGAGCTCACCGACGGCCACCGGGAGATCAGCTCAGTCTCTGCTGACCTCCTCCCCGCCGCCTGTAATGTGCTAGCGATGTCGGCGGGGAGAACAGCTGATGTGACAGCTGTTTGAATCTTCCCGCGCCGACATCTCCTCTCGGTGTCAGCGCGGGAAGATTCAAACAGCTGTCAAATCAGCTGTTCTCCCCACCGACATTCGTGCACCGGCGGCGGGGAGGAGGAGATCTCCGGCGCTGAACTCCTCCTCCGGACAGCGCCGATTGGCTGCCGGGCTCCCTAGTGATGTGTCCGCAGGCGGACATTATCCGCTGCGGACACATCATTTCAACACTGCTTTTGACAGCGTTTGTGTCTGCATGCCATCAGCATTGTGTGTGGTCCACCACAGTATTATGTGTCCTCAATTCAGATCCTCCCCGCAAATATATCATTAATGCAAAGCAGTCTGTGGAGCGCTCAGGAAAGGCAGGCAGGGTGAATTATAGATAAAACTTAGCTTTTTATTATTCTCCTTCACAGCCACAATGCGTTTCCACTGACACAGCAAATAGACACACACCCTGCAAACATGATCCTGTGTGGCAAAGGCAAAATGGCGTTTTAAACACCATATGGTTTTGTTTTGGAAAAGACTCATGCATCCATTTGCCAGGACATAATGTACAATACTGAGGCAAACTTGAATACAAACAGACCACACCACTTGGGCGTTGCCTACAGAACACAATAGCGACGACTAATGCTAAGGTGCATTAAATGCCACACAGGCATATCACAGTTGATCGCACATCAGTACTTACTTAATGACTCTGGGCAGCAAGCGTGACAGACGTTGGTGTTGTGTGCTTTTTATATGTCAACCAACCAATCAGAACGCAGTTGCGTCCTGTAATCGACGCAGTCGCCTGGGCGTATGCAGGTGCCAACAATGATTAAGCGCCATTGCACTTGTTTCATTGGTCTGTTTTGGTTTAAATAAGGGCCTGCTGGGCACCACCCCTGCTCCGACTGGAATGTGCATTGTGCTAGTAGTGTCTCTTCACAAGTTCTCTGTTGGACAGACAGTAAGTCGGGCCACATGCAATTGGGGACTCCTGGGGGTTTATTTAATTGTGCTGCAGACCCATATGTTGGCTGATGTTTGGGCGCATTATGTGAAGCTTCATGTTGCGTCCTGTACAAGTGTATATAGCGACATGTACACATCCTACATACACTCAATGTCCTGTAGCACACATAATGTTCATGGACAACCTTGCCATGAAAATGTGTAGTACTGCACTATGTGGATAGCAAAATATGTGTACAACAGATGAGGGTGTGTTGGAATGTAGTTACTAACGCCATGTGTGACGTGTACTGAGCTAGCTTCCCAGATTTTCCGGCAGTGGTCCGAAAAACAGATATGACCACACATGTCCTGCCTGCCCCACGCATGGACACATAATAAGCCCAAGAAGGATTTCCAGTAGCCAAGCCTCATTACAAAACACATTTAATTTGTCTTGCAGCACAGAGTAGGGAGTCAGGTGTGATGGCGCTGGTGTTTTTTTTTTTTTTTTTTTTTTTTTCATTTTCACAGATGGCTGACTATCACGAATTTGTGTAACAGCTACTGACCATGTACCAGGCACACGAATGCCTGTGGCGGGTCATTCCATGTCAAGTGATCCAAAAATGAATTTTTTTTTTTTTCCCTGATGTCCTCAGATTTTTTTAATTTTTTTTCTATATGAAGAACAACTTGAGTTAATTACAAAAAAAAAGTTTTGAATTTTTTTTTTTTTCTTTTCTTATTTTTTAAATTTAAGTTTTAAAAAAGTGCGAATTTTGGCCTGGTATTGCTTTACATTTTCTATCATATCTCGGGCTAGAAATAAGATAGAGAAACAAAATAAACACCAATCTACTCAGAACTGTGCAGGCTTTCACCAGATATGTCACAAGAGGATCTTTGTTAATATTTTACCCATGTGATCGCAAGCGCAAAACTTTAAAACGCATTTCTCGAAAAATCGGCGCGCTTTAAATATTTCAAAACTGCCCATGTGTCTGTGCTATGCTCTTAGCCACATCTGTACCAAATTTCGGTCGCGATGGGATCATATTTTCAAATATTTTAATAGCGTCAATGGGTCATGCTATATCAAGTGATCTAAATATGAATATTTTTTTTTACCTGACGTCTTTTGTTTTTTTTTTTTGTTTTTTTTTTATTCTTTTTCTTTATGAAGTACAACTTTAGTTAATTACAAATTAAAAGTTTAGAATTTTTTTTTCTTCATCAGTTAATTTTTTACAGATTTTTAAAGTTTAAAAAAAAAGGGTGAATTTTGGCCTGGTATGACTTTACATTTTTTTTTATCTCAGGCTAGAAATAAGATAATGAAGTGGGAGAGGCATCATTTTACTCAGAACGGTAACAGCTTTCATTTGATATGTTACAAGACTATGTTTCTTTATATCAAATTCAAACTATTGACGGGCAATTGTGAAAAAATGACTGATTGTGTTCTTGGTTATATTTGTGCAGATATTCAACTTGGGACCTGTCAAATTTACCGTATAAAGTAAATATACGGTATACGGCCCAAAAATTGGGCTGAAAAGTCCCCCCCCCCCCCTCGGCTTATACACGGGTCATACGGTATGCTGTGGGGGGGGCTGTGACCGGGGCTGGAGGAGGCAGGAGGGGCCGCGGTGACCGCAGGCGGTCACGTGGGGCCGCCTCATTAGTGCAATGCATATGCACGGCATCCCCCCGTCCATCAACGGCGGGGGGATGCCGTGCATATTGCACTACACAGCCCCCCCTCCTTTTATTATGGGTCCCCCAGTAGTAATAAACAGCCTTTTTCCCCCCCCCCCCTCCTTATGTACCCCCCCAGGCTGCGGCAGCTGTCAAAATAACAAACACTTTATACATCACCTTCCGGCGCAGCTCTCCGGTCCTCCGCTCCTCCGCCGGAAGGTGATGTATAAAGTGTTTGTTATTTTGACAGCTGCCGCAGCTTGGGGGGGGGGGGGGCATGATAAGGAGAGGGGGGGCCTGTTTATTACTACTGGGGCTGTAGGATACTATCACTGGGGCTGTATATACCACTGGGGCTGCTGGATACTACCACTGGGGCTGTATATACCTCTGGGGCTGCTGGATACTACCACTGGGGCTGTATATACCTCTGGGGCTGCTGTATACTACCTTTGGGGCTGTATATACCTTTTGGGGCTGCTGTATACTCTTAACACCTTTGGGGCTGCTGTATACTACCTCTGGGGATGCTGTATACTACCACTGGGGCTGTATATACCTCTGGGGCTGCTGTATACTACCACTGGGGCTGCTGTATACACCTCGGGGCTGCTGTATACTACCACTGGGGCTGCTGTATACTACCACTGGGGCTGCTGTATACACGGCTGATACCACACTGCTGGGGGCTGTATACCTGTGCTGGGGTCCACCCTCGGCTTATACACGAGTCAATAGGTTTTCCCAGGTTTTGGGGGCAAAAGTAGGGGGGTCGGCTTATACACGGGTCGGCTTATACACGAGTATATACGGTATATATTTTTTATTTTATGGTTGTATGAGTTATCACAACTTATTGAATAAAACATTTATATGCAACATAAAAGAAACACAAAAAACAAATCCCATAAGTGCCAGGATAAATACATCTTAATCATCAGAACACAACACTCAGCATTTTCAACTTGAATGTATTGAACAAACCAAAACAAGAAAGGTGATCATATCCTCAAGTTTGATTAAACAAGATTAAAAGAACCAAAAATGTTAACCCCTATTTATACATAGAATAGAAAACAAATTTATATCACTAAACATGTGATTTATGAAGTGTTTAAGAATAGTACAGTAGTTAAATCATCGTTCTATAAATTATGAACTAATCAAACAATTAAAATGCCACTTTAAAAACATACTATTATCAATTTGTCCCTTCTAGTGGGTGAAATGTAATCTTGTCCATAAACGCTTACTAGCAATTGCCTTTTTCTTGTGTGTCAAAGAGTATGTCCTGCCTGTCACGGTGTTAGGCTCCGCCTGAGTTAATATCTGATTTTTGTGCACTTTTAAAATGTCTGGCTTTTTTGGATACACAAAGGATGGCTCTGGACCAGAAGGATGCAATAAAGTCAATTCTACTTCTTCATTTTCACAATCTTTGGAGAGTACAGTAGCCAGCCACCAGCGCCAATTATAGTCATATTTTTTCAAAAGGATTGCAACAGTGTCTATGATAAAATGCTGTTTCTTGAGAAGTAGCAGCCATTGCTGTGTGGGAAAAATACAGTTAATATTAAGTAAGGAAGATAGGTAATAAAAATAAAGATTTACAGTACACTTGAGAGAGAACTGTATTACTATAAAGTGAGTTTTAGGGCTAGCGCGCACAGTTTTTTTTTTTCTGTCTGCAGATACACGCTGCAGTTTTGGCAGCTTGTTTTTCTACCAAGTTTTTACCACATATGCGTTAGTGGCAGCTTTTATTATATAAATGAAAAATGCTGCGTTTATTGCAGCAATTAAAAAGTAGTTCAAGCAGTGATTTACTCACTCTTGAGTTTCCAAAAACAATGCATGTGGTGAACCCCATAGAAATCAATGGGGCTGTTTTTCTGAATGATGATCCCTAAGAATAGCACTGTGTGTATTGGCCCTTAATAATAAAAGCATTAAACTATTAATATATTTACTCACCCATATTTTAGTACACAGCCTTGATGGCTTTGTACAGACTATTGTTTGTTCAGGAGTGAAGATGTCCAGACATGTCAGGACATGAAAGGTCTGAACAAGCTGTCTTACTTCCTGAATGCAGTGGGTAGACACTTAACATGATTGACAGAGCTGCTGGCCTATCATCTGCTCTGCATTCACTGTCTATCCCTGTGCTTTCTCAGGTTGAGCCCTAACAAAGCTTTTTCCTATATGTCCTCTCCTGCTTCTAAGCTGTAACATATCAAAATAATACAGTAATGTCTAAAAATAATGGATTTGATAAATATAGACCCCACGCTTTTAGACCACAGGTTGAACAGATCTGAATTCAAGATTTTTGAATTGACACTATAATAGTTAAATATTTTAAAATATGATCCCATCACAATCCCAACTTGAAATTTGGTACAGATGTGGCTAAGAGCATAAAAGACACATGGGCAATTTTGGAAAATTCTTATTAAAACGTTTTTTTCGGAAATGCGTTTCAAAATGTTGCGTTTGCGTTCGCATGGGTAAAAAATTTAAATTAACAAATATACTCTTGTGACCTATCTGGTGAAAGGCTGGACAGTTCTGAGTAGAATGGTGTTTATTTTGTTTCTCAATCTTATTTCTAGGCCAAGATAAAAAAATGTAAAGTCATACCAGGCCAAAATTCACACTTTTTTTTTAAACTTTAAAAATCTGTAAAAAATTAACTGATCAAGAAAATTCTAAACTTTTAATTTGTAATTAACTAAAGTAGTACTTCATAAAGGAAGAAAAAAAAAAAAAATCTAAAGACGTCAGATAAAAAAAATATTCATATTTAGATCACTTAATATGGAATGACCCATTGACGCTATTAATAGTAAAATATTTTAAAATATGATCCCATCGCGATCCCAACTTGAAATTTGGTACAGATGTGGCTAAGAGCAAAGCAGACACATGGGCAGTATTTGAAATATTTAAAGCGCGCCGATTTTTCGGAAATGCGTTTTAAAGTTTTGCGCTTGCGATCACATGGGTAAAATATTAACAAAGATCCTCTTGTGACATATCTGGTGGAAGCCTGTATAGTTCTGAGTAGAATGGTGTTTATTTTGTCTCTCTATCTTATTCCTAGCCTTAGTTATGAGGAGAAACGTAAAGGCAGGCAACAGCGAAATTCGCACTTTTTCCGAACTTTGAAAATCATTTAAAAAAAATAAATTTTTTTAAAAATTTTTCTCTTCACACTTTGCATTGTCTGACATGCTATTATCAAATAACAAAATCTCAAAAGAATTAAAAATATAGAGGTAATAATCATTGGTTCACTTGACATGGAATGACCCTGGCGGGTTTCACGGCCTGCCTGTCACGACCAGCCAGCGAGGGCTGCGGCCTACGTGCCACTGGTGGAGCTGGCCAACCGGCTCCAACCACAAAAGATCTGGACAGTGGCGCTGGTTGCGGATAAGATCAAAAGCCTGCGCACCGTGTTCCAGAAATCCCATAAAAAAAATGGATAAAGGCCGGGGCTGGAGCAGAGGAGGTCCTTAGGCCAACTCTCTGGTACTATGACCTCCTCACCTTCACCCCGGGCTAGGAGGATCCTCGTGGAACACTGTGCAGTAGGCGCCGGCCTCAACCAGCTGTGGTTGCAGCCCAAGACCCTGGCCTGTCGCAGGAGGTACGTAATTGTGTTTGTGTGCTTGAGCTACACAGCATGTTGTTGGCACAGATTTTTTGTTTGCTGCACATGTGGTAGTCACCATTGTTCTTTTCAAACACCAATCCTGTTCACTGCCCATTTATCTCTGTTGTGTGGTTTCTTTTAATCCAGATTGAGTTGTGTTTTTTGTGGGCACGTTGCATATCAATGTGGACCCTCAGGTGAGTATACTGCACTTGTCTATTTGTTAGTCTTTTTATTCTCTCTACTCTTCTCCTGTGGCTTTTGGTGTTAGCCTTGGTGAGCTTGCCTCTATATTGGCTGGGGTGTTTGGTTGTGGTATTGTCTTCAATGACCTTGCAACATGTGGCTGGTGTGTTTTTTTTTTTTTTTTTTTTTTTTTTTTTTTTCTCTAGGCCCTTCCACGACAGCATAAGGAGGTTGCCTCTCCACGCCCCATTTGGGACAGGAAACGCAAGAGAGGTTAAAAGGCCCCTCCCACTTGCTAGTGTCTTCCCTGTCCCCCATGGGGCATGGAGAGGTTTTTGGTATGCTGGGGGCCAGCTGCTAAGCTTACCTGTGTTCTTTGTGTGTTTTTTTTTTTTTTTTTTTTTTTTTTTTTTTGCTGGGCAGCGTTGGCCGGTGTCCCGGGACTCTCCTCCTGCTGCTCCCACCTGAGTTTTTGGTGGGACCCTGCTCCCTGTCCTCCAGCGCTTTGGGGCAATGTGGACCGGGGGTGCCCCTTGCCGGCAGCCTCCGGGAGCCTGCCGGCGTTCCCCTGCATCCGTGCGCTGTCGACGCGGCCCGGAAGTGACGTCGGGCGGGGCGTCGCGTCACTTCCGCTCCCAGGCCCTCGCGAGAGCTGAGTGCTGCCGGGTTCTGGCGGCGATGCCGCTCGGCTGGCCAAGCGCGCAGGACACGCCTCAGGATTGCGGCCTGCTCCTTGATGTGCAGGGGGATGAGGGGGATGGTTAATCAGACACAATGCACGGCAGGTGGCTCCTTTTGGATTTAAGCCACTGGGGGCCTCAGTCAGGTAAGATCTGCCTGCAACATGGCAGACATTTATACTGAACCCAGCACTGCCCCAGCCCCAGTAAGTGTGTGCCTGGGGAGAGGGGTGTGGGTCTGTTGCTTGTGTCCCGGGCCAGTGGCTGATCGCATCCATGTCTCCTCTTTTTCAGGGAGAGAAAGTTGCTCCTAAAAAGGCCTCCAAATCTGCCCGGTGCCCTGTCTGGGTTAACTTTTTTTTTTTTTTTTTTTTTTTTTTCTCACTTAATAGGGAGCTTCTTATGTCAGGGCTGAGCATCCCTCTCTGGTGGATGACTTGAGGTCGATGATTCAGCAGGAGATAAGGGCGTCCTTTGCTTCCATGTCCTCTGATCCCCACCCATCCCTTCTTCTGGCTCTCCCTCCCTATCGATCTCAGACTCCTAATTTCATGTTCCAATCCATCCCAGACACCGGAGGCTCTTTCAGTTCGCGGTCCTCTTCCGGGGGGTGGGGGGGGAAGTCTTCATCATTTCCAGTTCAACGTCCTCCTGTTCGGCATCTCCTCTGCTCCTCTCGGATTTTTTACCAAAAAATTGTTCTCCCTTCCTTCTGTCAACATCCGAAGGATGCCCCACCAAACCCCCCCCCCCCCCCCCCCCCCTCCCCGGCGGATTGACCAAAATTTGTTCATCCAGCATTTCGGTGGTAATAAGGGCAAGAAGGTGGCTAAGGACACTATTGCCACCTGGATTAAGGCGGCCATCACTGATGCTTATGTCTGTCAGGGCCTGGCCCCCGTCTGGCTTCACGGCCTATTCTACTAGGTCCACTGCTGTCTCCTGGGCTGAGCGGGGTGGGGCTTCGCCGGAGCAGATCTGCAAGGCTGCAACTTGGTCACCCCTGCATTCCTTCACTAAGCATTATCGGCTGCATTTCCTGTCCAACCGGGATTTGGCCTTCGGTTGTAAGGTTCTGCAGGTTTGGTTTTCCACCCCCACCCCCCCCCCTTATCCCCCCAGGTATGAATTCGTTGGCATGCCTCTTTATGCTGTCGTGGAAGGGCCTAGAGATAATAAAATTATTCTTGCCGTTAATTCGATTTCTAGGTCCCTTCCACGACAGCACTGTTCCTGGTTTTTCGGGTTCATTGTTCCTTCTGCTATGCTAGGGGGTTCTTTGTAATACACTAGCAAGTGGGAGGTGGGAGGGGCCTTTAATATAAATATATTTAATTAATCTACTCTATAATTGCCGTAGGCAAAATCGTGTCGGACCCCGAAAACGCCGTAGCTATGTCACTATGTGACGTCACCACGCGTGAGCAATGGCCGCGAAGCGGCCATTGCGAGTCGCTGGCCGAAAATAGAACCAGAGGCCCGGCCACAAACTTAGCGATTTACCGCTGAGGTAGCGCGAGCAATGGCCGCGAGGCCATTGCGAGTCGCTACCTCAGCCGCCGCAACTCCCCCCTATACTTTCAATGGGGATCTATTGCGAGTCGCTGTGTAGCGCGAGCAATGGCCGCGAGGCCATTGCGAGTCGCTACGTCAGCCGCCGCAAGTCCCCTTATACTTTAAATGGGGATCCATGCGAGTCGCTATAACACTACTACAAAGACTTATATGTCTGAATCGTCGTCGTCGTCGTCCATCTCCCTCAATGGCCGCACGGACCCCCCCCCCAATGTCCCAAAGTCAGCTGTGACCGCCTGGCCCTTGGACACTGGCTGCCATGCACACATCAGCTGGTAGGCTCCCATCACTTACCCACTGAGGACGGATCACTTCCAGCACCTCTTCACATGGCAGTGCTCTGAACTTCTGAATCGTCCTCTCCTCACTCAGACACCTGGCAGGTTCCTATCCAGCCTACTCACTCCCAGCTGCAACCCAGTGAGTCAATCAGCACATCTTCACTCACACACAGACCTGACATGTGATTAACCCCCTGTGCACCATTCAGGTTTAGCCCAGCAAAGCACTCATCCCCACAGGTTCAGCCGCTCATTAGGCTCATGAATGTATCGGATCTTCAGCACTCACACTCAGCTGTTTTACTCAGCGAGTCGCTGGCCGAAAATAGAACCAGAGGCTCGGCCACAAACTTAGCGATTTACCGCTGAGGTAGCGCGAGCAATGGCCGCGAGGCCATTGCGAGTTGCTACCTCAGCCGCCGCACCTGCCGCAAGTACCCCTATACTTTCTATGGGGATTACCGCAACCGCGCCGCAAGTGTAACGGTTGCGGCGCGGTTGCGGTAATCCCCATAGAAAGTATAGGGGGACTTGCGGCAGGTGCAGCAAGTGCGGTTTTTTAACTTTAATAATAATAAAAATACTAAAAAAAAAAAAAAAATAAATAATACACAATAAAATAAAACATAATAATAAAAAACAACAAAAAAATCTACTCTATAATTGCCGTAGGCATTTTCGTGTCGGCCCCCGAAAACGCCGTGGCTATGTCACACTGTGACGTCACCACGCGCGAGCAATGGCCGCGAAGCGGCCATTGCGAGTCGCTGGCCGAAAATAGAACCAGAGGCTCGGCTACAAAGTTAGCGATTTACCGCTCAGGCAGCGACTCGCAATGGTCGCGGCCATTGCGAGTCGCTGCCTGAGCGGTAAATCGCTAACTTTGTGGCCGAGCCTCTGGTTCTATTTTCGGCCAGCACTCAGCCCCAATAAGTATTGAACACCCCCCAATAAGTATTGAACACCCCCCAATAAGTATTGAACACCCCCCAATAAGTATTGAACACCCCCAATAAGTATTGAACACCCCCAATAAGTATTGAACACCCCCAATAAGTATTGAACACCCCCCAATAAGTATTGAACGCGTCCCAAAAAGTATTGACCGCGTCCCAAAAAGTATTGAACGCGTCCCAATAAGTATTGAACACACCCCAATAAGTATTGAACGCGTCCCAAAAAGTATTGAACCACCCCAATAAGTATTGAACGCGCCCCAATAAGTATTGAACGCGCCCCAATAAGTATTGAACGCGCCCCAATAAGTATTGAACGCGCCCCAATAAGTATTGGACCCCCCAAAAAAAAGTATTGGACTCCCCCAAAAAGTAGCTATAACTACTATAATCAAATTAATGCACGTTCTAGAATCCCGATGCATTTGCATCGGGCTCACAGCTAGTAATATATATATAATATATATATATATATATATATTGTTTGTTTTTTGTGTGTTTCAGGCCCCTCTGGCGCCTGGCTCCAGTGATGATGAGCCAGCAGCTGGCAAGGCTCTCCCATCAACAAACAACTGCGGGAGAGCCAGTGTCCGAGCCTAGTGGTGGGTGGCCGGGTCGGTCCCAGGTCAGATCAGACGAAGAATATGCAAATGTGGCGCCCCGCACCGAGTGCGTCACAGGAGGGTATTGCAGCCACAAATGCAGCAGCAATATTCTCTGACCCAGCAATCACACAGTTAACTCAGAGATCCATACCCTACATGCATCACCTAGCATAGAGGGCCAATCAGGTCCTGGTGGGCGGAGTGTAGTGGTTGTGTAGTGGAAGTTTAAGCTTAGTGTAGAACAGTCTGCAAGAATGTAAGAAGAGTCTAGTCGGAGATTGTAACGGCAACGTAGAAGACCTTCTGCAAATTCTCAGCTCTGCAACCTAGGAGAGGGGGTTGCACAGTTCCGTGCGGCCCCCTGGCCACCTTCTACCGGCCATCTCCCTACCGTCACCCGGTTGAGCACCATTACTCCCGGTGCATTACCAACCGAACTACGGGCGTCAACATGCGGGTCCAAAATCATCCCATGCCCATCTACAGCCGGTTTGCTGGTACCGAAGTTAGCAGCAGTTCAGCTCTGCTATGCGAACCAGAGGAGTGGAGGGACAGCTTTACAGGAGCACCCCACCACCGCCATACACAGTCGTCTAGCCAGCGGTGTACCCACCAAAGGACCCAAGGCTCCCCAAAGCATCCGGAACGTATACCCCGGATAGGGCATTCAAGCAGCCTCCTTGTACCCGATCTGGCATTCCTGGGCGACAACGGCACAGTACTTAGTTAGAATGGAGGAACACCGGATCTCTGAGAACACACTGGTCATTGCTGAGTCCACCCGGTCCACTACCCGTCACTGTATGCCATGTATTGCCTGCTGGTTACAGTAAAGAACCCGTTACAGAGACTTGGTGTCCGTGCTTTCTTATGAACTGCTTATCCGCGCATTAAGGTAACCGCAGCTGCCTCACAACATCTTGTGCAGCTTCTGGCTCCGGGGATCACCGCTCAGCCTGTGGGGAGCGTTCCATTTTGCTGCATTCCATCCCCCGGAGGCCCCGCAGCGTCGGTACAGTTACCGAATCTCTCATAGGTGGCGTCACGAAACAATTAACCCCTTAATCTGTTCCCACAAGACGTCTTCACTTTTGATCTGTACCACCGGGCCCCACTACCGGCAGGCGCGGCACCCCGTGACAAGGAGGAAGAAGCAAACGCCTGTCTAAACCGGAGTCCCGGCCACGGTGAGTCACAATTCTACATATGACTGGCATCACCACAAGCGTAGGTGCAGGCAGAAATTATATACTTACATAAACGGTTATCTGCCGCGACACTACTATTTATCATGAATTATGTAACTTAATGAGTGGCACTAGAAACAAGAGGATCAATGGGTATAGTGAATATGTGTATTGCAGAAACTGCCCTATGCTAAATAAGGAAAACCGGAGATCTTACTCTCTAGTGACCCCACTTCACGGAGCCTCCACTGTCAGGTCCTGACACTATGCCCTAGTAAAATTGTGAGATGTGAGTGGGTTTATATGCCCATGGATGTAATTAAAAACAATGAACAGGTATGTGCTGGGCTCTAACAATGGTGACCATGTGTGGCTATCAGACAAGGAAAGGGAGAAAGGGGAAAAATTATATATTAGTAGTCAAAAATACAACAATATGCAAATCTATATATGACTGGCATCACCACAAGTGTAGGTGCAGGCAGAAAACTCACATCTCAACATTTCACTAGGGCATAGTGTCAGGACCTGACAGTGGAGGCTCCGTGAAGTGGGGTCTGGCTTACTCTCTAGTGGCCACTATTGAAACTAAGATCTCCGGTTTTCCTTATTTAGCATAGGGTAGTTTCTGCAATACACATATTCACTATATCCATTGATCCTCTTGTTTCTAGTGCCACTCATTAGGTTACATAATTCATAATAAATAGTAGTGTCACGGCAGATAACCGTTTATGTATATCAGACGAAGAAGACCACTGGCCCAAACCAAAACGGAGCTGCGTACCTGGGCGAAACGGGTCCTCCTTGATTGGCAGAGGACCCCGGTTCTGGGTTTGGGTACATTACCAGCAAGATGCTGGCCCGCATGAAGCCAGAGCAGCTAAACATCGCGGAGCGGGCCATGTTTCGTGTCCTGGAGGCGGGCGTGGATGGGTCCCTGCGATGATGAGCCTCGTGGATGCTCCCCTGGAAGACAACTCCAGGGCCCACTACGCCCGCCAGACGCATGGTGAGGAGGGCACAAATTCGTGATACTCCACCTCCCCCAAGGAGACATCCCACCAGAGCTGCAAGATCTCAAGGCCACTGGGTGTATTAGGAGGGGGAGGCCCCATTGTCTGATCTTGCAGAGGAGGAGGAAGAACAAGAGGACTATTAGCCAATGGCCAACATTGGTCAAAGCACAATTTTTTGACCTTTTGGCCATGTGTGGGAAATTTTATGTAAAAAATATTTGTTTTAAACAAACAATTTAAAAATAAAAAAAATGTATAATTTTAACACCACTATGTCCATATGTGTCACATACACCACCTGTGTGTGTGTGTGTGTGTGTGTTGGGTAATGTGGGTGTCATATAGGAGACATTTGTCATATTGGAGGGGCATGGCGGATGTAATGGTCCAGTATGGTGACATGTTTACAAAGTCATAGCTGAATCTAAACCGTGGAGCAGTGTGATTGTTGTGAATTATTCTCACAGACTTTAACCTGTGTGTGTTGCAACAAGGGATGACACAGGATGTAGGTGGCTAGTTTTTTATTACATACCAACATGTTGACCAAACATTGCCAGCACAAAACCAAAGCCTTGGTGAGCTTAGGAGTAGCCAAAACAGACTACCCACCTTTCCAATGTGGGACACTATAAGAAAAGATGTCAACGGGGCCAAAAAAATAACAGGTGCCAACATGGCAAACTAGGGTCCAACATGAACAACAGTCTTTAGGGAACTATGTTCCCCTTATTGGGGGGTGGTGAGGGATTATGGTCCCTGCTGGACTGGGCTGTCTGTAGGGCGTGGATGAGGGCACCCAAGCGGGCAAGGTGTTGCTGCCCTTCTTGGTATGCACTCTCCAAATGCTGCTGTGCCTGGTGGCGAGCAATCAGCAGCTCCTCAATGGTTGGCACACCTGTATGGGAAAGAAGGACATTAGTGAGTTACCTGTGTATGGGTGGGCGTGTGTTTGAGGTAGTTGGTACTGATTAAACGTATGCAGCATGGCACCATCCCGGGTCACATCTGTGGGAGATGGGGATGGGCTGACAACTCAGCCGGCTGAACGAAAATAAAACGCACAAATCAGGACTCGCATACATGTTGGTGGCGAACACAACCAAAAAAACATTTGCAAGCTGGTAGGCCTTAGCAGACACTTACCACCATAGACTGCAGCAGCAGGCTGAAGGGGAAGTGGTATGGGCACCAACACAGGTGTGCCCTCCGGGCCTGGTGGAGTCACTGCTGGGGAGGGATTGGCTGGGCCCTCCGGGGCTGGTGGTGTCCCAGGTGGGGAGGGACTGCGTGGACCCTCCGGGGCTGGTGGTGTCCCAGGTGGGGAGGGACTGCCTGGACCCTCCGGGGCAGGTGGTGGGGGTGTCCCAGGTTCCGGTGGGGACTCTGGAGCCTCCACAGGCAGAGTCCTCGTCATCTGTAATTAGAAAGATAACAGACAAATGTAAGAAAAGGCACACAACAGAGGAAAAAAAAGCCTGTGTGTCTGAGTTTAATGAGGGCTTGAAGGATACGGTCAAAGGTGATGGTGTGCGCATACCCTCTGGTGAGGGCCCACTCTGGTTGGCCACATTAGTCCAACACCAGTGCCCACATTTAGAATGTTACCTAACCCTTGGCTTAGCATTGGTAGTTATTTGAATGTTGAACACAAGAACAGCCAGTAAGCATCATGTGTTTGCAGCTTGGGGGCCAACACATAGCAGTGAGATTGGAGTCAGTGTTGTGTATTGTGATGATTGTGTAGAACAATTGAATGTGCCAGATGATATGTGCTGCAAGGTGTCATGTGTTTGTTGCACATCACGTTGTGTTTGTGACCTTTTGCTGTCAGGTCACCACTATTTATGACCCAACACACATCAAGGACCACTGTAGCTGTCAACATTGGTCTGACAAATGAGTGTTTTCTGATCATCATAATGGGAGACCCAGACAATGGGGTTTAGGGCACTGCCCTCCGGAGGCCACACTAGGTACTACAAGTTTGTAGACACCGCCCCCTCCGCATATAAACCCCTACCGCAGGGAAGACCCTCAGTTTTAAACTTAGTGTGCTCGGAGGTATCACACGCTTTGCTTGCACATCACAGCATTCTCACAGCTTACGTGATGGCGTATGAAGATAAGGTAGGTCCCGGTCGGGGACCTCCGGCAGTCTCCCTGTTCACCCATGGGGGAACACACAGGTCGAGGTACCGGAGGGCCTAGAGCCTGAGCACATGGTGTTCTCCCGGTACGCTGCCGCGCTCCTTCACATCCCTCCTTGGGGGGCTCTGTGAAGTGGGAGACAGGAGCCTTGCACAGCTCCGCTCCGTCCGAGGCCTCCCTAAATGGTGCTTACAGACCGGACTGGAGCCAGCCCAGTCCGAGGCCTCCCTAAATGGTGCTTACAGACCGGACTGGTGCTGAACCCCCGTCCGAGGCCTCCCTAAATGGTGCTTACAGACCGGACTGGCACTGAGGCACCTTGTGTGTCTCCGGTGTGCCTGGGGTAGTGTCTGGCACTTTATGTGTTTCATGACACTCAGACCGCGCGCACTCTCGGGTCCGCGGTTCTGGCGGTGTACCCTGTGCTGGGGTCACCATAGCTGACCGCCCTGTGTGTCACAGGGGCTGCGGCTGCGGGCTTCTGTTGTTGCAAGTAGCCCTGGGTATAGTGTTGATACTATATCTCCCGCGCTGCGGGCTCCAGCACCAGATTTCTTAAGATGGCTGCTTGGAGAGATGTGGAGCAGCCCATAGGATGATGTCATCACTGGGCATGTGTGTGTGTGCTTCCCGCGTGTTTTTAGCTCCGCCCACGTTTTTACTGGCGGCGACCATTTTCTCCTCACTTCTCTGCTGAGACTGGATGAGTGCACTGCTGCGCTCCCGGAGGAGACCGGTCATTACCCTCGCGGAGGCCACACACACACCGCTCCCCTCCACCGCATTGAAGCGGTCGGTAAGCCGCCGGTGTTCTGGTTTCCTACTTGGCTTATTCTTTTCCTCTGCTGTCGGCATGGCCCCAGCAAAGAAAAGTGCTGCGAAGGCAGACAATTCTACCACTACCTGTGCTACATGCACCGGGACGCTGGTTGAGGGGTCCTGCAATAATTGCGGACGCCCGGAAGCCCGGACTGATTCTGCAGAGACTGCAGCTCCGGTGCTGTACCCTGAGGTCCAGGTGATCCCAGGGCAATGGGAAACACAGAATAAGATTAATGAATCTGTGTTATCCAAGCTGTCCTCCATGTCGCAATCCCTGGAGGCCCTGACTAGGAGACTGGGAAGCCCAGCTGCTCCTTCAAGTTACCCCCGGGTGTCATCTCTTTCTGCTGCTAGAAATCTATGTCAGAACCACCTGAAGGGGTAGAGGATCTGGTGTCCTCTATCAACGAGACTCTGCATCTCGTGGCACCCCCTGAGGAGGTGGAACTGCACCCTAAGGAGGTGTATCAGTGGCTGCAGCCGGAGGCTCGCCCATGTGGCTCCTTTATGGACCACACTAATTTTGGAAGGGTGATTAGAGCACCCAGGATTCACCCTGGGCGGCGTTATGTCCGCAAATCTAAGGACAATCGCTTCCCCTTCCCCCAGGAGGTGCTTCAGGAATGGTCGCAGTCCCCGAAGGTGGACGCTTCCATGACCAGGATTGCTGCACGCTCCCTGTTCTCTGCCTCTGATAGCTCCTCATTGAAGGACGCGACGGATAGACAGGTTGAGCAACTCGCCAAGTCTTCCTATGAGGCTGTGGGGTCTTCATTTGCCTCTAATTTTGCCACGGTCTGGACTCTGCAGGCGATCACGTCCTGCTTAGATGGTATCACTGACCTGGCAGGGTCCAATGCAGAGGTCCTGGCGCTTACTGATAGGGCAAGGGCCTACGCAGATTACGCCAGGACTGAGACCCTAGAAACTGCCACCCGCTCTGCTGTGGCTTCGGCCAATGCTATAGCGATTCGCAGGTTGTTGTGGCTGCGTCTATGGGACTCAGATGCCACGTCTAAGAAGATTCTGCAGAATCTTCCATTCTCTGGCGACAGACTTTTTGGCACCGAGCTGGATAAGCTAATCAAGGATTCTGCGGAGTCTAAGATCCCACAGAATAAGCCTAAGCCACGGTATAACCGTCAAAAGGAACCCAAAACAGTGGTCCTTTCGGTCCAGCTCGCAGCCCTCAGCTTCGTCCGCTCGCACGGACAGAGGGGGCAAGCCCGCTACTCAGTGGGCCCCAAAGGTCGTCAGAAAAAGTCAACGGGGGCAGCAGCTGCCACCCCCAAACCCACTTCCGCATGACTCGCTCTCCAGTCCTGCCGCCCCACAGGTGGGGGGTCGCCTGTCCCGTTTTCAGGACAGGTGGTTGCTCCACGTTCAAGATCAGTGGGTCCGAGACGTAGTCTCACGCGGCTACAGGATAGAGCTGACGTCGCGGCCAATACACCGATTCCATCGGTCTGTTCCATCTCCAGAAAAGGCTCAGGCTTTTTATCTGGTGTTGGAGGGACTCCGCAGAGACGGAGTGGTGGTCCCAGTGCCTTCCGGGGAGAGGTTTCGGGGTTTTTACTCCAACCTCTTCATTGTCCCAAAAAAGGATGGCTCCTTCCGTCCGGTTCTGGACCTAAAATTGTTCAACCGTCACGTGTTGGTTCGGAAGTTCCGTATGGAATCCCTGCGCTCCGTGATCGCGGCTGTGTCACAGGGAGACTTCCTAGCGTCGATAGATATACGAGACTCTTACCTTCACGTACCCATTGCACCGGCCCATCAGCGCTGGTTGAGATTTGCAGTGGGGGAAGAACACTTCCAATTTGTGGCGCTACCTTTCGGGCTGGCCTCGGCACCGCGGGTGTTCACAAAAGTGATGGCCTCCATGATGGCTCTCCTGCACGTGCAGGGGCACGCCGTCATACCCTATCTGGACGACCTACTGGTCAGGGCGCCATCGGAACACCTTTGTCGGCAAAGCCTGGAGGTGACCATGAAGTCTCTGGAACAGTTCGGGTGGCTTCTCAATATCCAGAAGTCGACCCTGGTTCCGACCCAGTCATTGACTTATCTGGGCATGGACTTCCACACGGACTCAGCCCTGGTGTCTCTGCCACGAGCCAAGCAGCTGGCTATCCACTCAGGAGTGCAGAATGTCCTCCTGTCACCACAATCATCCCTACGGGTATTGATGAAGCTGGTGGGGCGCATGGTAGCTGCGATAGAGGCGGTGCCTTTCGCACAGTTTCGCCTCCGTCCTCTCCAGCTGGAGATTCTCCGCCAATGGGACAAGAGGACGATCTCTCTGAATCGGCTGGTGACCCTTTCACAACCGACCAGGGACTCCCTGCAGTGGTGGCTCCAGCCACGTCACTTGTCACGGGGCCGGTCCTTCCTCAAACCGTCGTGGTTAGTGGTAACCACCGACGCCAGTCTGAAGGGCTGGGGAGCGGTGTTCTTACACCACAGAGCTCAAGGCCTCTGGACTCAGTCAGAGTCGGCGTTGCAGATCAACGTGCTGGAGATCAAGGCGGTCTATCTGGCGCTCCTGGCGTTTCAGAAATTCCTGTCAGGACAGCCCATTCGGATACAGTCCGACAATGCGACGGCAGTCGCCTATATAAATCATCAGGGAGGGACCAGAAGTGCTCAGGCCCTCGCCGAAGTCCACCGCATTCTATCCTGGGTGGAGGACAACGACTGCCTGATCTCCGCAGTTCACATCCCAGGGGTCGAGAACTGGGAGGCCGACTACCTGAGCCGGCAGGGGATGGACGCCGGAGAGTGGTCTCTTCATCCAGACGTCTTCCGGGACATCTGCAGCAGATGGGGCACTCCGGACGTGGATCTGATGGCCTCGCGGCTGAATCATCAGGTGCCGCAATACATGGCGAGATCATGGGATCCTCAGTCTCTGGGGGCAGACGCCCTGATCCTGAGTTGGTCCAACTTCCATCGACCATATGTGTTCCTCCTCTAGCTCTGATTCCCAAGGTTTTGTGGAAAATCGGGACGGAGTGCAACATAGCCATTCTAGTGGCTCCGGATTGGCCCAGGAGGTCCTGGTATCCGGATCTGTGGCAACTGTCAGGCGGACTCCGATGGGCTCTTCCAGATCGCGCAGATCTTCTCGCGCAAGGCCCATTCTTCCACCTCAATTCCAGGGCCCTCAGATTGACTGCTTGGCTCTTGAGGCCTGGCTGCTAACATCCAGGGGCTTCTCTCCTACAGTGGTTGCCACTATGAATCGGGCCAGGAAGCCCGTATCCAGGAAGATATACCACAGAACGTGGAAAATCTTTTTCTCCTGGTGTGCCTCTGCCGGACGGGCACCGTGGCCCTTGTCCATCCCGACATTGTTGGCTTTCCTACAGTCGGGTTTGGAATTGGGCTTATCCCTCAGCTCCCTGAAGGGTCAAGTATCAGCTCTTTCAGTGCTGTTTGACAGGCGTTTGGCGCTCCTTCCTAAGGTCCGTCAGTTTCTGCAAGGGGTGTCTCGGGTGGTCCCGCCATATAGGCGACCTCTGGATCCTTGGGACCTTAACATGGTCTTGACGGCTCTGCAGAAACCGCCATTCGAGCCTCTGAGGGACGTCTCCCTCTCTCATCTGTCCCAGAAAGTGGTTTTTTCTGGTGGCAATTACATCTCTGAGAAGGGTTTCAGAATTGGCTGCACTTTCGTGCAAGTCACCCTTTCTGGTAGTCCACCAAGACAAGGTGGTGTTGCGCCCGCGGGCAGAATTTTTGCCGAAAGTGGTTTCCACTTTCCACTTGAACCAGGAGATTGTTCTTCCATCATTTTGTCCCGCTCCCGTTCATCAGGTTGAGCGCGACCTCCACACTCTGGATCTAGTGAGGGCTGTACGCATTTATGTGTCCAGGACTGCCTCCTTCCGGAGTTCTGACTCCTTGTTCATCCTTACGGCGGGTCGCTGTAAGGGGTCCGCGGCATCAAAATCGACCTTGGCCAGATGGATCAAGGCACCCATTCAGGAGGCTTACCGTTCTGCGGGTCAGCCTCTTCCGGTGGGCTTGAAGGCGCACTCGACCAGAGCCGTCGGTGCTTCCTGGGCTTTGCGACATCGCGCTTCAGCTCTGCAGGTGTGTCAGGCGGCCACTTGGTCCAGCCTGCACACTTTCTCTAAGCACTATATGGTGCATGCCCATGCCTCTGCGGATGCTAGTTTGGGCAGGCGGGTCCTCCAGGCGGCGGTTGCCCACCTTTGAGGGGGACCGTATCTTTACACGTCTTTGAGGAACTCTTCCCGCCCTGGGGTTTTGCTTTAGGACATCCCCATTGTCTGGGTCTCCCATTATGATGATCAGAAAAAAGAGAATTTTGTTTACGTACCGTAAATTCTTTTTTTCTTGAATCATCAATGGGAGACCCAGCACCCACCCAGTTGTTCCGTTGCATGTTTGCATTTGATCTGTTCCCTGTTGGGACAGTTTATTCCGGGTTGTTGGACCGTCTGTGTACGGTTTCTTTCCCGAGGTGTCGGGTGTGGTTTATTTTGTCTCCTCGCAGCTTATGAACCAAACTGAGGGTCTTCCCTGCGGTAGGGGTTTATATGCGGAGGGGGCGGTGTCTACAAACTTGTAGTACCTAGTGTGGCCTCCGGAGGGCAGTGCCCTAAACCCCATTGTCTGGGTCTCCCATTGATGATTCAAGAAAAAAGAATTTACGGTACGTAAACAAAATTCTCTTTTTTATACACCTTCATGTTGCAGTGTAACCAACATGCAGATGCACATTGGTGACACATCCACATGGTGGCTTAGGCCACATGTGTCATGCCACAATAGCACATGATGTTTCTGTAGTGTTTGCAGTATTTAGCTTGCCATGTGTGTGTTTGGCATTGCCACATACTCACCACGCAGCCTGGCAATCCTGGCACGCAGATCCAGAATGCGCCTGGGGACTTATGATTCAGGTCCGCAACCTTCTTCTGGATCTGCTTGCAGGTCCTCTCAACCCCCAGCTTCGTGATCAGGGCCCGCTGGATCCTCCGTAAGGATGCTGCGTTTGCGCAGCCTTGGGTGCCGGTGACTCTGTGCACACCAATAATCGCACCTATCGGCGATGTCTATGAGGTGCATTCGCTCCGCCAGACCCCGTGTGGCTGCACTCTGTGCGGCGGCCATGACTCCTTTTGTGCAAGGGAGGGGCAGGCACCTGGCAGGCAAGGAGTCACCCAAACAAACGTCATGACGTCATCACACACACTAGCGCCGCCAAACAACATTGAGGTCGCTAACAAGGTAGCCGTCCGCGGAGCGGGAGTTGCATAATGTACCCATCAGCGTCACCAAATAAACAAACGATTTGACGTGCGCTGCCCATGGCACCCATGTGCGATGTGTACACCAACATTGCACTGTCATGCATGCCAGTATGGTGGACACAGTGAAAGTTACAATACACGCGCACTGCTTAGCTTGCGCTACACGATGCGCGCGTAACTGTAATGATGTAGTGGATGGTTGTGTCGGTGAAGATGTGGGTGGTGCTGAAGTGACAGCTCTTCAAATATGGCGCCCTGTCAAGTGACAGCCAATGGAAACACAGTAGCCACAACCAATAAGCGCTAACTGGGTGTGGACTCCAGGACGCTTTGGCACGCCTCCGGAGATCAATAGGGATGGAATCAGCGTCGCCTATCGGCCGTTCACACGCCAAAAGCCTGGAATTTCGCCTTCCTGGTTGCCTCTGATTTTGTAGCAGTGCTGTCCAAACGCAACCAGGTGCAACCTTTATCGCCGCCAGATTCCCCAAATACATGCCACAATGTGGGGAATCTGGCGATGGTGACAGGGCTACAGATTGCCGGCCAGATTTCTCACCGCGGTGTGTAAAGGTACCCTTAAGGGGATGTCACACGCGTCGATATCGCTGTCAATATTGCTCATACGTCACAGATTTTCAGTCGCTCAAGCGACGTAAAAGTGACGCAGGAGCGACATTGAAGTGTGTGACCAAGCGATGCAACCAGCGATATGTCGCTGATCGCCGATCGCAGGTTTCACTGCCAGATGTAAAACCTGTCGCTCATTGCTCAGTAGACCTTGTGCATCGCTGCGTGTGACACTAAACTCAGCGACTTATTTTCTATTTTGACACTGTACAAGCGACTAAATAAAATCGCTCGCTGGATCGTCTGCAAGATGGCGACATCACCGCATCGCTGGGTCATATTGACACGTGTGACATCTTACCTGCGATAATTCCACATCGCTCAGGCGATTAATAATTTGTGACGCATGAGCGATATCGCGGGCGACTGACACGTGGTGACAGGCCCTTTACAGTACTTTACTTCACACATAATGTTGACAGATTCTAATTCAAAGACCACAGACAGAAATCTTAACCTTCTAGCACACCTGACAAAGGCCGGATTTTAAATTATTATTAGACTTGTTTTGTGTTTAATTTTCTTAAAAAAAAAAAACACACAGCAACACTGTGTAGTTTGATTCTGCCATCATGCTTCCTTCTATTTAACTTCTGCATCACTACAGAATCTTTTTAGGGATAAGATTGATGACACCACAGTTTTGTTCTTTGTTACTACGGAGACCTACATTTGGGGTACCTTTTACACGTCGCAACATTGCATGCAATTTCACTGGCAATTTGCTGGTTGCAGTGAAATCATGGACACATTGTTATATTTTGTCGTTTTATTTGTACACAGCAATGCGTCCATGATTTCACTGCAACCAGCAAATTGCCAGTGAAATTGCAAGCAATATTGTGTCGTATAACAGTACCCTTATAGAGAAGTTGTAGAAACAGATCTTTCTTTTTTTTGAATCCGATACATTTTTATTAAACTGTTTTCTAACAGAATTACACAAATGCATCGAGACAACATGTCCCTTTTTTCTCATGAATACTTAGAATGCAATCCCAAACCCCACCCTCCCATCTCCCCCCGCCCGACAGCCATCTTATTTCACAACAGCTCATAGTGTCATTTAGTTAAGTAATCGTTAATAAGGCACATCAATTATGCAATTCTTCAGATCACTTTACACATAGCACAGTGTTAAGTCATACTTCCTCTTCTCATCTATAATTTATCCAGGGCAACCATATTTTCTCGAATATTGCAATTTTTTTCTTTTTCCCATAAATACCCTTTTCCATATAAATTAGGTTATCTACCTGTTTCACAAATTCCTCTCTGCTTGGGGGAATATCCCGAATCCAATATTTTGCGATTAGTTTCCTTGCCAGAAAGAGCAATTTTGCAACTGCTATCTTTAACGCATTTTCAATATTCACTTCCTCTACATAGCCCAGTAGGCAAACCACCGGTTCTCTAGGTATTTCACACTCCTACTCTATCTATCCGGTTAATAACCGCCGTCCAGTATGTGGTCAATCTTGGGCAGGACCACATCATGTGGAAAATGGCCCGCATTATCCCCTCTGCATCTCGGACATTCAGAGTCAGTCCTCAAACCTGCACGGTACATAACCATTGGCGATCGATACACTCTGTGTAAGGCGGCCGTCACACGCTACGATCTCGCTAGCGATATTGTAAGCGATCACGTGCACGCGCGATCGCTTACAATATCGCTCACATCGCTGGTGAGATGTCACACAGACACACTCACCAGCGATGTGGACCAGAGAGATCGCTGGTAACTATGGTACACATCGGGTTACTAGGCGCCGCGCATCGCTTAGTAACCCGACGTGTACCATAGTTACCATCTCCCAGCATAGCATAGGCTCTGCCGCTGGGAGATCGTTCATCGTGGTGTTATACACCACGATGAAGCTGTTTGTCAAATCGTTCATCGCAAGATGTGAGGTCCGGAGCTCAGATCTCGATCTTGCGATTTGAACACTTCTCGCTCGTCGTATCTTGCTGTCACACGCAGAGACATCGTTCACGCGATGTTTAATCAGGCGCGTTCAAGCGATATCTTTCAAGATATCGTAGCGTGTGACGGCCGCCTAACACATATAGATGCGACAGCCTAGCCGATTCACACATAGACAATTTGGGTATGTATTCCAGGATACTAGTCCATCTATCATCCGACATGTGTCCCACTTCCTCCTCCCATTTCGAACGTGTTTTTATAGGGAATGAAAGGAAGAAAGTATATAGTAAGTCTCTGTACGTACGATATCACTCCAGTCGAGAGTCCCTTATGGCAAATATAATCTAGGACAATATCGTCTTGTATTTGCAAGTCACCAGTCCCACTCTGTACACCAACTGCATGTTGTATCTGTAAATACTGGAACCAACCCGACTCCGGCAGTCCAAATTCCAATCTTAATTGTTGAAAGGTCTTTAATTCTTGTCTAATCATAATTTGATGCATATACATAATACCCCTGTTTTCCCATTCCGTAAGTCGTCCTATTTTTATTAATTCAGGGAGATTCCCATTTATTCCATATGGGAGTGTATTTCGTCAAATTCGTCACCCCTCTCAATTGTTTGTTTTGTCCATAATTTATGTGTAAGGTCAAGTGTTGGGTATTTCTTCCCCAGCGATCCCACAGACCTGTCCTCAAGTCCATCTGTCAGAGGGGATCTACCAACTATTTTTTTCCAATATTTTCGTATTGTGACTATTCTTTGATTTACAGGCCCACCCCCGCAAATGCTGACTTTGAGCCGTCAAAAAGTAAATCCCAGGGTGGGGCAGTGCCAGTACCCCGTCGTCTTTTGGCCTCTGCAGTGTCTCTAGCCGAATCCTAGGTTGTCTCTTCCCCCAAATCAGTTCCCGGAATATGGCATTAATAGGCTTGAGCCTACGCTGAGGGATCCATAAGGGCGAGTTGTGCAATATGTATAGTAAATTGGGCATCAAGATAATTTTGATCAGGTTAACTCTCGCCACCACGGATAAGCACAATTTATTCCAGGCAATAACTTTACGCCTCAGTACTGCCAGTAATGGAGTAAGGTTCAACTGCAAATAGTCCGTGATGGGTAAAGTCACCCAAATGCCCAGATACTTAAATTGTTCCACCCTATGCAATCTTCCCGATTCCACTTCCTCTTCTGTGTCATTCTCCTCCTTGTCTACTTTAAATAAACTTGACTTATTCCAATTTATAGTAAGCCCCGAAAGCACCCCAAAACCCTCAATGGTCCGCATGGCATGGCCCAACGAAGCCCCACTATCCTCCAGAAACAGCAAAATGTCATCCGCGTATAGCGCGACTTTTTCCTCATTCTCCCCGTATTTAAATCCCTTGATGTCCTTGGATTTTCTTATGGTAGCAGCTAAAGGCTCCACCGCTAGAGCAAACAGGGACAACAGCGGGCAGCCCTGTCTGGTACCCCTCCGTAGGTCTATCTTTCTAGAGACAACCCCATTGACTCTAATTTTGGCAGTAGGTCGGGCATAAAGAGTTGTATCCATGACACACATTGTGGTCCAAATCCCATACACTGTAACACCCTCCATAGGTACCTCCACTCCACGCTATCAAAGGCCTTACGAGCGTCTAGCGATGCTATAGCCCTTCGGCCCATATTGTCTGACGGCAGCTGCAGATTCAAAAATAATCTCCTTAAGTTGATTGCAGTAGATCTATTTGGCATAAAGCCAGACTGATCTGAGTGTAATAGATTTGAGATCACCGTTGTTAAATGGCTTAACAGTACTTTTGCAAGGATTTTCACATCTGCCGTCAACAATGAAATAGGCCGGTATAACTCTGGATTTTTAAGGTCTTTACCCTCCTTAGGGATCACAACTATAGTCGCCTCTCTCATGGATGTTGGTAATACCCCCTGCTTCTTAGCCTCCATATAGACCTCCAATAAACTGGGTAATAGAATTTTCTTCCAACCGTTTATAAACCTCCGCCGGGAGTCCGTCTGACCTCGGGGCCTTTTCATTGGCCATGCCACGCAATGCCTCCCCCAGTTCATCTACTGTTATAGGAACGCTTTGGAGGCACCTATCTTCCGTCGATAGTGGGTAACGATGCAGCTGCCAAAAAGTCCTCCACCTCCCTTTCATCCGACCCTTCTTGTGATGTGTATAAATCCCCGTAAAACTTCACAAAGATCTCCATAATGTTCTTTGTATCTGTGACTCGTTCTCCACCCTCTCCCACTAAGCAATGGACAAACTGATTCCCCTTCTGTGCCGCCGCTATGATGGACAGTAAATGACCCACCTTCTCTCCTTCTTCAAAGAATCTCATTTTTTGGAACGCCGATTTCTTATCTGCCCTTTCCATAAGGACTCTATTCACCTCCTTCTGTGCCTCTCGTAATTTTTTCCTAGAATGTGTATCACTCTGCCTCGCTGCCTCCCACTCTGCCCTTTCCAATTTCCGTAAGCTATCTTTTTCCATCTGTTTATTCTGTGATTTACACCTGCATATATCCTGAAACAGTATCCCTCTTAGGTATGCTTTCATGGTCTCCCAAACTATTCAGTGGGTCAGCACTACCATCATTCAGATTATAAAATTCCTCTATTTCCATTCCAATTTTAGTCATATCTATAGTACGCAGCCACACTGGGTGTATTTTCCAGTCTCTAACCACATTCCCCAGTGAACCCGGCTGTCTAATAGAAACAAAAATCGGGCTATGATCCGAGACAACTCTGGCTAGATATTCCACCTCCCCAACTAGCCCATCCAGTAGACTATTTCCCAGGGCCATGTCAATACTGGGAAAGTGAGCCATATGATGTCGAAAAGCAAGAGAAACCTCTCTCCTCTACATTCCTAACCCTCCAAAGATCCGTCAACCCCATTTCTTGTATTGATGAACCAAATGGGGTCAGAGTATCCTTACGTGCCCCCCCAGACGTGGCGCTCCTATCCCACTGTGTGTCTATCACGTTATTAAAGTCTCCTATCAACAAAAATGTCCTTTCCGCCATCACTCTTGCCCTTCGTAATTTAATACTGGAATATGGCGGAGGAATATAAATACACATTAATTGTCCGGACAATCTACAAATCACCATCACATATTGTCCCTCAGTGTCTATGTCAATTTCTATCTCCTCATATTGTGCCGAATTATGTATTAAGACCAAAACTCCCCTGGTGTAAGAAGAAAAGGTGGAGTGGTACGTCCTCTGCGCCCACTTTCTATTCAGAACATCCACTGTATCGATTGTCAAATGAGTTTCCAGAAGGCATATCACTGATGGCCTACGGTCTAGCACGTATCTAATAACCGCTGCTCTTTTTTTTACTTATCCGGTAGCCCTCTTACATTCCAGCAAATATTATTCCGTTCCCCCATTAACCAAGATGTTTTGTAGTCGAATTGCTGCTATCCCTGTGCGTAGCTGTCTGCTCCCCTCCTCCCATTTCCCCTCTTTCCCCCCCCTATCCTCCCCCTTTTCGAATGTGTATTACTCTCATCGAGAGTGGGGTCCCAGAACCCTAGACCCACTACAACTGAAGGACCAAATAACTGCCTTCTCCCATCTTGCAATGTGCATAAACGATACCCATTCCACACCACCATTTGTATGCCCCGCCCTCCTGTACCCGCCTTAATAACATTTCCAACCTGTTTACCATTAAAATTAAAGTTTCTGGCAACTATCTATTACAGTTAAGCTTATAAATATTTAAACAACAATATTTGTCAATTATTCTTCTCATACCCAGGACCTCCCATTACCCAAGTATCTCCCCTTTCTCTATGCTTATCCCACTGTTTGTCCAATGAGGCCAGGGGTGCATAAAAATAATACCCAAAAAAGGGAACAAAAAGAAACATTAAGTCAATCGCCCGGCTACTGGCCGTCTGTCCTCCAAGAAAAACAGTGATAAAACAAAAACACGGATGCAGGTCCAGCAATCGGACTTCAACCTGTAGAATCAGCACCGTCTCAAAGTCTCATCTAGCATTCCCAGAGTTCAAGCATGTTCTCCAGCTTCCTTGATACGCCTAGTATTAATATCCAGCCATTGCGAGGCTTCCTCCGCATCCACAAAAAAGACCTTCTCTAACGTCATCACTCGCAGTTTTGCTGGAAAAATCATGGAATACTTTACATTTAACTCTCTTAAACGTTTCTTTACAGTGGAGAATTTCATTCTTTGCTTCTGTACCACCACTGAGTAATTAGGATATATGGCAATCCTCTGACCATTAATTGTAAGCTCCTGCATATCTCTGGCTTTTTGCAGGATGATATCCCTGTCCCTGTAGTTAAGGATCTTTGCGAGGATTGTGCGTGGGCCCTTACCAGGCGGCTGAGGCTGCATAGGGACCCGATGCGCTCTCTCCACAGCAAACAGTCTCGTCAGAGTTTCAGAGCCAAATTTCTCTCTAATCCAGTTTTCAATGAACTCAGTGGGGTTTCTTCCCTCAGACTTCTCCGGGATGCCCACTATTCTCAGATTGTTTTGTCTGGAATGGTTTTCCAGATCATCCGTTTTCGCTGCAAGCTCAGACATTTGCTGTATATACTGTTTCTCCACTCTCTACAGTTTGGCTATATGATCCTCTGCTGTGCTCACTCTTTCTTACACAACACGTGTCCTAGTGTCCACTTTCTTCATGTCTTTCTTAATTGTGGATATCTCTCCCTGCACTCCTAGGACCTGCTGTGTCAGTGTTTTCAGAGCTTCCTTGCAGTAGGACACCACTGCAAACACATCTTTCAAAGTATGCTCTATTTGCATACTGTCCTCTGCCTGGGTCTGCCCAGCTTCCCCAGCACCTTTCTCCTGTGCTGGCACCTCCACTTCTTCCTCTTCCCCCCTCAATCATGGGGGAGTCATCTTCCTCCCCAGCCTCCTCACCTCCATCCTCTGTCCCTCCAGCACAGCTTTCATCTTTCCTCGCAAACTGTGCGAGCTTCTCTGCAAGCGGCATTAGCCTTCTCCGCCTCCTCTCTCTCTTTTCGGCGCCATCTTGGAGACTGATGTTCTCGCCCGCATCACGCTGCCGGTGGCGTGTCATAGTGTCTGCTCCGAACGGCTCCCGACGCTGCACTTTGTTCCAGGGACCTCAGGTAGAAACATATCTTTCTAATCAACATCCTATTGGATGTAGGTTGCTTCATTATAGATTGGAGCAATGCAAAACAACGGTTTCCAAATGCTGACATGGCCTTTCAAATTCAGGATTGCTGAACAGAACTTATGTACTTTACCTCAACTTTCTATACCATGTATATTTTTTCAGGGAGTTGGACGAAAGGTAATGGAGCGTCAAGGCTGGACTGATGGAGCAGGGCTTGGTTCAAGTGGAACAGGAATGCCAGAGGCATTGGAGAATGAAGGACAACATCCAAAATGCAAATATGGCTTGGGGTAAGGTCCTAGTTCAGTACAATAATAGATATGTCCCCTCTGCACTACCTATTAACGTTTCCCACTCCTGTTCAATAATTTTTAATTCTGTACGGAATAATTTTAGGTAGAATGGTTTGCTGATGTTTAGTTTTGGCATTACTGGTTTTCTAGGTATCATGGAGCAAAACTGTCAACTTTTTGTCCAAAACAGAAGAAAGCAAGACATTATATCTCTACAATCTATGATGAACCTCAGGTGCAGGACATGGGGGACTCGTTATTGCGACGTCAGACTTCTACGACTCTGAAACACTACAACTATAAGACAAGCTCTCTTTAGAAGTTTATGGACAATGAATATACTTTGCAATAAAGACTGAAGCCAGAAAACGTGTTTAAGATTGCCACCTCAAACTAGAGTATTGTGATGTTTGAACTGCAATCATGATATTGTACTCTGTTTAATTTCCAGTTTTATGGTAATACCGTAAGTGTGATGAACTGTTATATTAAACCCTACAGAAAATAGTGTACCGTTTGGTTAACTACAACTAGAGTAGAATGTAATGAGTACATTCTGAGTTTATGAAGAGATTAATCCTTCATGCCTCCTTATACTCAACTGACTGTGTATTTGCCTGTAATCACAATGCTCATCAATTGTTGGTAAGGAAGAGGCGGTGGAAGTGGATTCACACTGGCACTTGATCATAGGTTTGTTGCAGTCTGTCTTGGCTATTAACTAAATACATACCGTATATACTCGCGTATAAGCCGAGTTTTTCAACCCAAAAATTGGGCTGAAAAGTCCCCCCCTCGGCTTATACGCGAGTCATACAGGCTCCCCCTCAGTTTGGCATTCGATTTCTTCCGGAGAGATGGAAACCAGATGGCAGATAGCTGCCATCCGGCTCCATCCGGCCCCATAGCATACTATGCGGCCAAAATCCGGTCCGGGGCTGTCTGGTTTACACCGGACAGCCCCGGACCGGACTCTGCCGTGGTGTGAAGCCAGCCTAATACCTGCATCAAATAAAATCTACTCGTTAGTCTGCATCTAAAAAGGAGTGATCACACCTTGGAGAGCTGTTGCACCAAGTGGACTGATATGAATCATGGCTCCAACACGAGAGATGTCAATTTAAATAAAGGAGATGATTATCAAACTCTTAAAGGGAACCTGTCACCTACCTAAGGTCCCATTCACACACTGCATTTTTTGCTGCATATTTTTAAGCACAAGCTCATCACAAACCAGGAGTGGGTGATTAAACATATAAGTGGAGCACTTGTTTCTATTAGACCTTTCCTCTGAGTGTTTTGACTGTTCCACTCCTGGCTTTTTTTGAGCTTGTGCGTAAAAATATGCAGCAAAAAAAGCAGTGTGTGAACGGGGCCGAAAGCCTCCCAGCCTATTACTACCTGACCCTGCATCTTCCTATTACTGCTCTAACTTTCCCTTTCTGAACCAAATTATAATTTGTAATGATGTAATGATCCAGGGGGCTACTGTTCCTAGCCCCCCCCCCTCCCGGGCGGCATCCTAATGTCTCCTTTGCCGCCTCCTTTGTTTTGTATCACATCCCTATGGGCATGATGTTCACATCTGAATGCGCGCTCCCCCCACCTGGCTAGTCCATTGGCTAAGTTCCAGGAGTGACGCTGAACGCGTAATTTCCAGTACTCCATAGCGCGACTTTGGGCTCCGCAGTATGCATGCTCTGTGGAGCACCGTACGTGAGCTGAGCTGTGATCAGCTGAAGTACGGTGCTCCACAGAGCATGCGTACTGCTGAGCCCGAAGTCGTGCTATGAAGTACAGGAAATGACACGTTCAGCATAATTCCCGGAACTCAGCCAACGGACGAGCCAGGCGGGGAAAGCGCGCATTCACATGAAACATCACGCCCCTCGGGGCGTGATACCAAACAAAGGAGGTGGCAAAGGAGCCATTAGGACGCCTCCCAAGGGGTCTAGCAGCAGTAGCCCCCCAGATCATAACCATATTAATTAGTGAGTATCAAAAAAAATCTTTTATTAAATCATCAAACGTAAAATTTAGGGCAGAAAGGGATAGTTAGGGCAGTATTAGGCTGGCTTCACATTGCGGCGCGATCAGGTCCGGGGCTGTCGGGGGTGACAGTCCGGGACCGGCTTTTTGCTCCATAGGATAATATCAGGCTGGACGGAGCTAGATGGAGCCAGATGGCAGTTATCTGCCATCCGGCTGCCATCTCGCCGGATGAATCCTGGAGAAGTGGGTTTTTTCTGCCGAATGCAAAAACGTTGCATGCAACGTTTTTGGATCCGGCAGAAAAATCCCACTTCTCCAGAATTCATCCGGCGAGATGGCAGCCGGATGGCAGATAACTGCTATCCCGCTCCATCCAGCCCGATAGTATCCTATGGAGCAAAAATCCGGTCCCGGGCTGTCACCCCTGACCGCCCCGGACCTGATAGCGCCGCAATGTGAAGCCAGCCTTAGGAAGATGCAGGGACAGGTAGTGATAGGCTGGGAGGCTTTAGGTAGGTGACAGGTTCCCTTTAAAAGAGGGTAAACTAAAGGTACCTTTACACACAGATATATTGGTTGAAATTCACTGGTTGCAGTGAAATCCTGGACACATTGTTCCATTTTGTTGCCATGTACAAGTGGAACAATGTGTCCATGATTTCACTGCAACCAGTGAATTGCAAGCAATATCTGTGTGTAAAGGTACCCTAACATGCAATGTTGCAAAAGATGTTGGTTGTTCACAGTCAGCTATGTCTAAAGGCCCCGTCACATCTGTCCACATCACCGTCGATTACATAGGCCACGCCCCTACGTCGCCTATTGGCAGCGACATCGCCCCTACATCGCCTAATGTAAAGGGGCGATGTCTGCGCCGCCGAGAGGTCGCCTGCTTTCACATCAGTGATGTGAAGCCAGGCGGCTGATATGGGGCGATGTGTACACATCGCCCCATGTAACCGGCGACCTGACAGGCGATGGGAGCCATAGGCTCCCATTGTCCTGCATCGCCGCTGGGGTTTTGAGACACCCCGGCGGCGATGCCGCCTGTCAGCTCGCCAGGGCGCCACCGGAGGTGTCGCCCCATGTAAAGGGGGATGGAGACGCTGGCGGGGTGCCAAACGTGCGCGCACCTGCCAGTCGCCGCCGACATCTCCGGCGGCGCAAGGTGTAATGGCACCTTAAGGGTACCTTAACATGTCGCAACATTGCAGCTGGTTGCAGTGAAATCATGGACACATTGTTCCATTTTGTTGCCGTGTACAAGTGGAACAATGTGTCCATGATTTCACTGCAACCAGTAAGTTGCAAGTGCAATTGCATGCAATGTTGCGACATGTAAAGGTACCCTTAAATCTGGTCCGAGTACAAATAACAGGGGAAACATACTGGTAAACTAAGAAAGACATCAAAGCGTCAAGACTGGAAACTTAAAGCAATATGTCTCCAATGTCTGTGACCGAACTGTAAGGGCCGCTTTACACACACCAACTTCTGTGTCCAAACTTCTGAACAGATCTCTGGTTGCAGTAAAATCATGGATACATTGTTCCATTTTGTGGCTGTGTACAAATGGAACAATGTGTCCATGATTTCACTGCAACCAGAAATCTGTTCAGATGTTGGACACAGAAGTTGGTGTGTGTAAAGCGGCCCTAAGAAACCGCCTAAAGGAAATGGGATTTACATACAGAAAAGCTAAACAAAAGCCATCATTAACACCTAAACAGAAAAAAACAAGGTTGCAATGGTCTAAGGAAAGCAATCGTGGACTGTGTCATCCAGGCATCCAGTCATATTCAGTGATGAATCGCGAATCTGCATTGGACAAGGTGATGTTGCTGGAACATTTGTTTGGTGTCATTCCAATATGATTTACAAAGATGACTGCCTGAAGAGAATATGCAAATTTCCACAGTCATTGATGATATGGGGCTGCATGTCAGGTAAAGGCAATGGAGAGATGGGCTGTCATTACATCTTCAATAAATGCCCAAGTTTACATTGATATTTTTGACACTTTTTTGTTTTCTCCTTCGCCTCATTGGGGGACACAGGACCGTGAGTGTTATGCTGCTGTCCACTAGGAGGCGACACTAAGCAATCTGCAAAAGAGTAACAGTGGCTCCTCCTCTGCAGCATACATCCCTGGGGCAGGCACTGCCTCCTCAGTTTTTTTGCTTAGTGTCGAAGGAGGCACACGTCTATTTTTACTCTATTTTTTTCTCATCTTTTTTCTTCCAATGAAGAAAAGTGGGTCCGGTGTGACCCCCGGCATGCTCCTTCCTCGGACACCCACTGTTGGGGCGCTAGGTTGACGTTGAGAATCCATACATATGCCGTACTCCTTTCTCGGCCTCCCACTGTTGGGTTGCTGGGTTAAAGTTGAGACAGCCCAGCATAACACCCTCCTTTCTCATTCCCTGCGGTCTGAGGTGAAGTTGAAGCTGACGGCCTGCCAGATGACGACCCCCTAATCACCCCTGGGTGTTTTAGGCAGTGGCACCACAGGTATCAGCAGCCCCTGGCTGCATGGGCTGGACATGGTATGGCAGCATCGAGCTGGCAGGGTATACTGGAGCCTGTGGAAGCCTTACAGGCTTCAAGATGCTGAGGCTGCATGGAAGGGGCACTTGCACTGGTCCTCCTCCCTCACAAGCAGGCTTCAAGTGCTTTAGCACAGCCTGCACAGCTAAAAGGGGCACACAGCACATAGGCTTGCAGCTGCATCCAGGAGCAGCTTGCATACTGAACTCTGGGGCACACCTGTGGAACATCCCCCTAATATACTGGCGGTTCCCCCGCCAGTGCCTTCCTCTATACCCCCGGGACCTTCTTTTCCCGGTTTTCTGGGCCCCCCAGCGCCGTTTTCGCGCCTCCGCGCCGGCCCCTCACTATTTCCGGGGACCTCAACTAATTGAGGCCCCGGCTTGGGCCTAGCGCGGAGGCCGCAACCCCTGCACCGCCCCCGTCCCGCCCTCCCGGATGACGCTGACCGCGCGTTCATGGGGGCGGAGCCAAGAACAGGCGCGTTTTCCAGCTTGGAGCCCGCCCGTTTAGCTCCGCCCCTTCCTCCTTCTTCTCCACGGACGCCATTAGCCCAGCACGTGGATCCGGCCTCAGCCATCCGGGGGGACACAGGATCCAGGCGGCCTGTCACACAGCGGCGCTGGGGGCTGGTAAGACCTCTGCAGGGATCTCCTCTGCAGAGGTTCTCTGTCTCCCTCTCTCTCTCTCCTCTGTATCCCCCTGCAGCAGGCACTGTTACCCCACAGTGACCCTACTCAGCCCCTCCAATAAGGGCCCAGGCACCTAGCTGGACAGCTAGACTGTGCCAGATTACACAGGGGACTCCTGGTTACCCTCTCTATTCTTCACTAGCCCATACCACAATGTCTGGCAATAGGAGTAAGAAAAGCTCCAAGGCAGCCAGCACTTACTATGCTACCTGCACTGTTTGTACGGCTGACCTCCTGCAGGATGCACCTCGCCTCATTGTGAGAGCTGCGCGCAGGCTGCGGTTACTGAGACCCCCACTACCCGGGATTCTACCAGTGCCCCTGACCCTATCCCTGCGTGGGCCACGGTCATGTCTCAGAATATGACGCAGTCCATTGACAGACTGTCTGACACACTGCTGCAGTTTATTCAAGTCCGTCCGCCACCTGCATCCGCTGTTCAGGCTTCTGCGTCGCAGCCGGAAGTCTCAGAACCACGACAGACTGCTGACCCTGCCCCGTCAGCCTCCGACTCTGGCCGTAAGAGACCACCACCGTCTCCAGAGTCCCCTGCAGGCTCTGCAGCCTCTGCATCCCGAAGGCGTCAAGATGACGCGCAGGAATCCGAAAGGTCTCTGTTCTTCGGGTTCAGATGATCCCTTAGATGAGTCCCTAGATTTAGATGCAACCAATACGGTTGCGTTGGTGGAGGATTTGATTACTTCCATCAACCAGGTTCTGGAGGTGTCAGTCCCTCCGGCTGATACTCCAGAGCATAAGGTGTCCTTTAAAAAAGCCAGGAGACCACATAAGCATTTCTCGGACCATCCAGAGTTCCAGGAAATCCTCAAGAAACATAGGTTACACCCTGACAAAAGGTTCGGTAACCGTAAGGCTCTGGAAACGCGTTATCCCTTTCTGCCTAAGGTCACCCAGGATTGGACAGACCCGCCGCAGGTGGACCCTCCCGTTTCTCGTCTCGCTACTAAGACCCTCCTGTCTTTACCGGACAGTTCATCCATAAAGGACGCCACTGACCGTCAGGTGGAGCAGATGGCGAAGTCCATCTTTGAGGCCTCAGGCTCTTCTCTAGGGCCCGCCTTTGCCTCAGTGTGGGCCTCAAAGGCTATTATGACTACAGCTAATTCTGTACACTCGGCCCTTCGCCTTTTGCAGGTCGATCCAGCCTTGCTAGACCAGGTTGCCCAAATTGCTGTGACCGCCGAATATTCGATGCATGCTGCCTTCGATTCAGCTAACTGTGCCGCGGCTGCGGCTTCCAACGCCATAACCATCAGGCGAGCCCTCTGGCTAAGAGAGTGGAAGGCAGATGCAGCGTCTAAAAAGTCGCTCACCTGTCTTCCGTACAACGGTGGCCGTTTATTCGGCGAAAAACTGGATCAATTAATTTCAGATGCCACTGGGGGTAAGAGTACCTCTCTTCCACAACGTCAGATTAAGCGACCCTTCTCTCGTCGCCAACAAACCCGTTTCCGGTCCTTTCGGAACTCCTTTGGTTGGTCAGTCTCGAAGCCCCCGACGGCGGCCAATAGGTCCCCCCGTAGGGAACGCACCCAGACGACACGGAAGCCTGGTGCAAACTGGCAGTCCCATTCCCGCCAGTCGAGATCCAAGGGCTCAAAGCCCAGCAGATTCTCTTCTTCCTGACTCTCCCCCTTCGGGAGACACTATTCAGGTTGGCGGCCGACTTTCTCGCTTTCGTCAGGCCTGGCTCGCTTCTACCGACGACAAGTGGGTACACACCTTGGTGTCTTCCGGATACACCATAGAATTCACGACCCATCCTCCAAATCGTTTTTTTCTGTCAATCCCACCTGCTCATTCCCCCAAAGCTCGCGCCTTCTTTCAGGCGGTCGATTCCCTTTTGAAAACCGGTGTCATCATACCGGTACCGCCAGCCGAACGCTTCCAAGGGTTCTACTCAAACCTTTTTGTGGTACCCAAGAAAGGAGGGGCGTTCGCCCCATTCTAGATCTGAAACAGCTGAACTCCTTCGTGAAGGTTCGGCATTTCCGTATGGAGTCACTGCGTTCCATCATAGCGTCCATGGAGAAGGACGAATTTCTCGCGTCCATCGACATACAGGACGCTTACCTCCATATCCCGATCGCGACATTTCACCAGCGGTTTCTCCGATTCGCCATCGACCGGGATCATTATCAGTTTGTGGCCCTACCGTTCGGCCTAGCGACGGCTCCCAGGGTGTTCACCAAGGTCATGGCGGCTGTCATGACCATACTACACACAAGAGGAATGGTAGTCCTACCATACCTAGACTGATTTGCTCATCAAAGCCCCCTCTTTCAGGGAGTGTCAGCAGAGTGTTTCCATCACGGTGGACACCCTGCGTCGGCTAGGCTGGTTGGTGAATCTGCGGAAGTCATCGCCAGTTCCGTCACAATCTCTAACATTCCTCGGGATGCGTTTCAACACCCCCAGGGGTCTGGTCCTCCTCCCTCAGGACAAGGCAAAGGCCCTTCGACAGGGGCTCCACAGTCTCCTACGGCCGTGTCCTCATTCGCTTCGGTTCGCCATGAGAGTCTTGGGCAGGATGGTTGCCTCTATGGAAGCGGTGCCGTTTGCTCAACTTCACCTCAGGCCCCTCCAACGGGTGATTCTGACTTCGTGGAACAGGAGCCCTTCCGCCCTGGACAGTTTCTTCCGGTTGTCACCTGCAGCAAGGAGTTCCCTCTATTGGTGGCTCAAACCTCGTTCCCTCACGAGGGGGAGGTCCTTTCTACCAGTTTGCTGGAAGATAGTCACCACCGACGCAAGTCTCAGCGGATGGGGAGCGGTACATCGTCATCACACGGCGCAGGGAACATGGTCCCCAGCGGAGTCGGCCGAGCCATCAATCTCCTGGAAATCCGAGCCATATTTCTAGCTCTGAAGGCTTTTCATTCCATGCTGGCAGGAACACAAGTCCGGATTCAGTCGGACAATGCCACGGCCGTGGCATACATCAACCATCAAGGTGGAACCCGCAGTCTCCAGGCCATGCACGAAGTGCACCGCATTCTACACTGGGCAGAATCGACGAACTCAACGCTGTCAGCAGTTCATATTCCAGGAGTGGAGAACTGGGAAGCGGATTTTCTCAGTCGCCAGGGCATGGACTCGGGAGAGTGGTCCCTACATCCCGACGTGTTCCACCAAATCTGCCGTCGCTGGGGGACTCCGGACGTAGACCTGATGGCATCTCGCTTCAACACGAAGGTTCCCAGGTTTATAGCCAGATCTCACGACCCGCGAGCTCTAGGGGCGGATGCCCTAGTTCAGAACTGGTCTCAGTTCCAGCTGCCTTACATCTTTCCTCCTCTGCCGCTCATTCCCAGAGTGGTGCGGAAGATCAAGCAAGAGGGCATTCAAGTCATTCTCATAGCCCCAGACTGGCCAAGACGGGCATGGTACGCCGACCTCGTCCAACTCGCAGCGGACGTTCCTTGGCGCCTCCCTTGTCGTCCCGACCTCCAGTCTCAGGGCCCGTTTTACCACCAGAATTCAGACGCCCTGAATTTGATGGCGTGGCCCTTGAGACCTGGGTATTAACCCAAGCGGGTTTCTCCCCTGCCGTTATTCAGACCATGATCAGAGCACGGAAGTCGGCATCGGCAAAAATTTATCATCGCACCTGGAAAGCTTTCTTCGCATGGTGCTCTTCTCGAGATCAACCCCCTCTTCCCTATTCCTTGCCGTTAGTTCTAGGGTTCCTTCAGTCGGGGTTGGAGTCTGGTCTCTCACTAGGTTCCCTTAAGGGTCAGGTTTCGGCTCTTTCAGTACTTTTTCAATGTCGCCTTGCTGTTAAGCCGCAGGTTAAAACTTTTCTCCAAGGAGTTAATCGCATTGTCCCTCCGTACAAACGACCATTAGATGCATGGGACCTTAACCTGGTACTTACGGCTCTGCAGGGACCTCCCTTTGAACCTCTTCGGGACATCTCCCTCCACTTTCTGGCTCTGAAGGTGGTTTTTCTAGTGGCTATCACTTCTCTTTGCCGAGTGTCCGAACTCTCAGCGCTTTCCTGTAAGCCACCCTTCCTGGTGTTTCATCAGGACAAGGTTGTCCTCCGTCCGGTGCCGTCATTCCTGCCTAAGGTTGTCTCCTCTTTTCATTTGAATGAGGATATTTCATTGCCTTCCTTTTGCCCGGCTCCGGTTCACAGGTTCGAACGGGCCTTGCATACTCTGGATCTCGTCAGGGCGCTTCGCGTTTATGTCTCCAGAACTGCGCATTTCCGTAAATCAGATACTTTGTTCATTCTAACGGAAGGCCCTCGTAAGGGTATGCCAGCTTCCAAGGCTACACTGGCTAGGTGGATTAGATCAGCTATCCAAGAGGCCTACAAGACGAAAACTACTCCTTTCCAGCGGGGATCAAGGCACATTCTACCCGAGCCGTGGGGGCCTCCTGGGCCATTCGGCACCAAGCTTCGGCTCTCCAAGTGTGTAAGGCGGCCACCTGGTCGAGCTTACACACTTTTACCAAACACTACCGTGTTCATACCCAGTCCTCGGCGGATGCTAGTCTGGGTAGGTGCATCCTTCAGGCGGCAGTTGCCCACCTGTAGGTATTTATCTGTTCACTGACTTGTTCAGTGTCAATAGTTCCATTGTCTTCCCACCCAGGGACTGCTTTGGGACGTCCCACGTTCCTGTGTCCCCAATGAGGCGAAGGAGAATTTTGTGTACTCACCGTAAATTCCTTTTCTCTTAGCCTCTAATTGGGGGACACAGCACCCGCCCTGTTGGCCATACGGCCTTGTTTCTAGTGGTTTTTGTTACTCTTATATTGTTACGTTATGGCCTTGCCAGGCTTTGTTGGTATTGGTTAACCTTGTTAATTCTCCTACTGCTTTAGCACAAAACTGAGGAGGCAGTGCCTGCCCCAGGGATGTATGCTGCAGAGGAGGAGCCACTGTTACTCTTTTGCAGATTGCTTAGTGTCGCCTCCTAGTGTTTAGCAGCATAACACCCACGGTCCTGTGTCCCCCAATTAGAGGCTAAGAGAAAAGGAATTTACGGTGAGTACACAAAATTCTCCTTATCCGATCAATTGAAAGGATGTTTGGGGATGATGAAATCATTTATGAAGATGATAATGCATCCTGCCATAGAGCAAAAGAGTGAAAACATTCCTTGAAAGACACACAAGGTCAATGTCATGGCCTGCAAATAGTCCGGATCTCAATCCAATTGAAAATCTCAGGTGAAAGATGAAGAAAATGGTCCATGATAAGGCTCCAACCTGAAAAGCTGATCTGGCAACAGCAAACAGAAAGTTGGAGCCAGATTGATGATGAGTACTGTTTGTCACTCATTAAGTCCATGCCTCAGAGACTGCAAGCTGTTATAAAAGCCAGAGGTGGTACAACAAAATACTAATAATGTATTTGAGCGTTGTTTTGTTTGTCTGCTTGTCATGATTCCATAATTTTTTTTCTCAGAATTGATTGATTCCATAATTTTTTTTTCCCCCCTGCTTGGTCTACAAAAGTAACTGTTACTGGCTAGCACAATTTTTTTTTTTCTCCAAGATTTCTTTCAGTGGCTCTTCTAGGCAGAGAGTTGCCACTTGAAATTACTTTAGTTTTGTGCCATGTCTGTGATCTGCTTTTTTTCTCCAAAATTAAGCAGAACGGACATCCTCCAAGCCAGGTGATTAATGCATGTGCATTGAGAGAAATTAATCAGACTTTACACCAGTTAAGTTAAAGCAATCTTTAAAGTTTTTTATTCAAACATCACATTATATACAGTCCCCCACCAGATGTAGCCTCAGGGTCTTAATTATTACAGCTTTTTCTACAGAAGATAAACACTACCATCTGCTGGTTGATAGTAGCTAAAATATTATCGAATTAATATTCTTACATCAAAAACACATTCTTTATTCTAATGCATAAAAATAACATTTAGCACATCATGTGAAATAATTATCTAGTGTTCTCTATGCATCATTGCTTCAGCATTCCATTTACTGATATGAAATGTCTATTGCATGCTAAACCTGGCTTCACTCCCAGGAATAGATAAGGGATATACAAGCACCTATTTATCATTCTTTTCTTTCTTCAAACAGAAAAGATGTTATGCATTTAAAGGGGAGGTTTTTGGCAGCACGGTGGTTCAAGTGGTTAGCACTGCAGCCTTTGCAGCGCTGGGGTCCTGAGATCCTGGGTTCAAATCCCACCAAGGACAGGAATGACAACATCTGCAAGGAGTTTGTATGTTCTCCCCGTGTTTGCGTGGATTTCCTCCGGGCACTCCGGTTTCCTCCCACATTGTAAAGACATACTGATAGGATGTTTAGATTGTGAGCTCCAAGAGAGACCGCATTACTCATGTATGCAAAGTGCTATGGAATTAATAGCGCTATATACAGTGCCTACAAGTAGTCTTCAACCCCCTGCAGATTTAGCTGGTTGACACATGCGGAATTAACTTGGCATTGTGACATTTGGACTGTAGATCAGCCTGGAAGTGGGAAATGCACTGCAGCCAAAAAGAGTTTTTTATTTTATTTTTTTATTTTTTTTTTAAAGCGTTAAAAGTTAATTCAGAGGGTCATTTATTATTCAACCCCTCAAACCACTAGCATTCTGTTTGGTCCCCCTAAAGTATTAAGAAATAGTTCAGGCACAAAGAACAATGAGCTTCACATGTGTGGATTAATTATCTCTTTTGCCAGCCTTTTCTGACTGTTTAAGACCCTCCCCAAACTTGTGAACAGCACTCATACATGGTCAACATGGGAAAGACAAAGGAGCATTCCAAGGCCATCAGAGACAAGATCGTGGAGGGTCACAAGGTTGGCAAGGAGTACAAAACCCTTTCCAAGGAGTTTGGCCTACCTGTCTCCACTGTTGGGAGCATCATCCGGAAGTGGAAGGCTTATGGAACTACTGTTAGCCTTCCACGGCCTGGACAGCCTTTGAAAGCTTCCTCCCGTGCCGAGGCCAGGCTTGTCTGAAGAGTCAAGGCTAACCCAAGGACAACAAGGAATGAGCTCCGGGAAGATCGCATGGCAGTGGGGACATTGGTTTCAGTCAATACCATAAGTAACGTACTGCACCGCAATGGTCTCCGTTCCAGACGAGCCCGTAAGGTACCTTTACTTTCAAAGCGTCATGTCAAGGCTCGTCTACAGTTTGCTCATGATCACTTGAAGGACTCTGAGACAGACTGGTTCAAATTTCTATGGTCTGATGAGACCAAGATCGAGATCTTTGGTGCCAACCACACACGTGACGTTTGGAGACTGGATGGCACTGCATACGACCCCAAGAATATCATCCCTACAGTTAAGCATGGTGGTGGCAGCATCATGCTGTGGGGCTGTTTCTCAGCCAAGGGGCCTGGCCATCTGGTCCGCATCCATGGGAAGATGGATAGCACGGCCTACCTGGAGATTTTGGCCAAGAACCTCCCTCCTCCAGCAAGGATCTTAAGATGGGTCGTAATTTCATCTTCCAACAAGACAACGACCCAAAGCACACAGCCAAGAAAACCAAGGCTTGGTTCAAGAGGGAAAAAATCAAGGTGATGGAGTGGCCTAGTCAGTCTCCTGACCTTAACCCAATTGAAAACTTGTGGAAGGAGCTCAAGATTAAAGTCCACATGAGACACCCAAAGAACCTAGGTAACTTGGAGAAGATCTGCATGAAGGAGTGGGCCAAGATAACTCCAGAGACCTGTGCCGGCCTTATCAGGTCTTATAAAAGACGATTATTAGCTGTAATTGCAAACAAGGGTTATTCCACAAAATATTAAACCTAGGGGTTGAATAAAAATTGACCCACACTTTTATGTTTAAAATGTATTAAAATTCAACTAAGCAACATAACTTTTTGGTTTGTAAGATTTATGCTTCTGTTAATAAACAGAATGTGTGACATTCCCATTGGGGACATTTCACATCAGACTTTCTCTGCATTTGCAATACCGTAGATCTGACATATTGCCTTAGGCACCATTCACATCAGTGTTTTTTTTTAATTTTGTGTCAGATTCGGCAGATTTACCGCATATTTTGCCTTACCAGGACACTGGCGGCAAGCCCTTTTCAATTCTCTATAGGACTTGCGGTAAGTGCGATTTTGCCAGATTCGACACTGCAATGCAAAAATGCCCTGCTAGCTGTGTTTTTCTGACTTGCCTCAAATGCTGGATCTGGCAAAACCTGACTGCAAGTCCTATATGGGGCTTGCTGCCATCTTGCCACAAATAAGCAAAGCCTCAGTACGATATTCATAGCATATTTCCCTCACCATCCAGTTACTGTACGGTAATCCTATCCCCTATTCTATTAGGGTACCGTCACAAGAGGTGACGTTGCTGGAGATAGCGGCGGCGACGGACGGGAGCGCGCATGTTTTTGGCGCCCCGCCAGCGTCGCCGTCACATGTTTACATGCAGCGATATCTCCGCAATGCATCGGCGATCTTACAAGTGCTATCGCCATTGGGGTGTCCAAAAACTCCAGCGGCGATTGTTACACGGGAGCCTATGGCTCCCATCGCCTGTAGGATCGCTGTCTCCCTGTTACATGGGGCGATGTATACACGAGTGCTCGCCTGGTTTCAGAGCACTGCTGAGAAACCAGGCGACCACTCAAAGGCGTCGCCATCGCCTATTTACATTAGGCGACGCACAGGCCATGTCGGCGGCGATGGGCCACACCCCTGCATCGCCTATAAAATCGCCGCCCATATTGGCCTCGTGTGACGGTACCCTTACTGTACTTTCCCTCAGAATCCATCTTTTCTGATCATCATAATGGGAGACCCAGACAATGGGGTTTAGGGCACTGCCCTCCGGAGGCCACACTAGGTACTACAAGCTTGTAGTAACCGCCCCCTCCGCTTATAAACCCCTACCGCAGGAGATATCCTCAGTTTTAAACTTAGTGTGCTCGGAGGATCACACGCTTTGCTTGCACATCACAGCATTCTCTCAGCTCACGTGATGGCGTATGAAGACAAGGTAGGTCCCGGTCGGGGACCTCCGGCAGTCTCCCTGTTCACCCTTGGGGAACACGCAGGTTGAGGTACCGGAGGGCCTAGAGCCTGAACATGTTGTGTCCTCCCGGTACGCTGCCGCGCTCCTTCCCATCCTTCCTTGGGGGCTCTGGGAAGTGGGAGTCAGGAGCCTTGCACAGCTCCGCTCCGTCCGAGGCCTCCCTAAATGGTGCTTACAGACCGGACTGGAGCCAGCCCAGTCCGAGGCCTCCCTAAATGGTGCTTACAGACCGGACTGGTGCTGAACCCCCGTCCGAGGCCTCCCTTAATGGTGCTTACAGACCGGACCGGCACTGAGGTACCCTGTGTATCTCCGGTGTGCCTGGGGGTAGTGTCTGGACCTTATGTGTCTGACACTCAGACCGCGCGCAACCCTCGGGTCCGCGGTTCTGGCGGTGTACCCTGTGCTGGGGTCACCTTGGCTGACCGCCCTGTGGGTCACAGGGGCTGCGGCTGTGGGCTACAGATTTTTTGTCTGCAGCCCGGGGTATAGTGTTGTCACGATACCTCCCGCACTGCGGGCTCCGGCACCAGATCACTAAGATGGCTGCCTGGAGAGATGAGGAGCAGCCCAGGAGATGACGTCATCGCTGGGCGTGTGTGTGTGCTTCCCGCGTGTTTTAGGCGCCGCCCATAGCTTGTCCGGCGGCGGACCATTTTTCCCTTCACTTCCAGACTGGAATTGATTGAGTGCACTACTGCATTTCTGGGGAGACCGGTTATAACCCTCGCGGAGGCCACACACACACTACTCCTCTCCACCGCATCGAAGCGGTCGGTAAGCCACCGGTGTACCGGTTTCTGATTGGCTTATTTTCCCGGCTGCGGGTATGTCCTCAGCAAGGAAAAGTGCTGCTAAGGCAGCCAGTACCACCACTACCTGTGCTACATGCAACGGGACGCTGGTTGGGGGGTCCTGCAATAACTGCGGACGCCCAGATGCCCGGACTGATGCTGCAGAGACTGCAGCTCCGGTGCTGTACCCTGAGGTTCAGGTGATCCCAGGGCCATGGGAAACACAGAATAAGATTAATGAATCTGTGTTGTCCAAACTGTCCTCCATGTCGCAATCCCTGGAGGCACTAACGAGGAGGCTGGAAAACCCAGCTGCTCCTTCAAGTTACCCCCGGGTGTCACCCTTGTCAACTGCGAGACCCCTTAAGCGGGCTCGCCGAGATGATTCACCCGAGATCCAGGCTCTCTCTGAGGAGGAGCATCACTCTGATGGTGACGAGGATGATGGGGGTTCAATACTTGAGTCGGTGTCCGAATCACCAGACGGGGTGGAGGATCTGGTATCCTCCATCAACGAGACTCTGCATCTCGTGGCACCCCCTGAGGAGGTGGAACTCCACCCGAAGGAGGTGTATCAATGGTTGCAGCCGGAGGCTCGACCATGTGGCTCCTTTATGGACCACACTAATTTTGGAAGGGTGGTCAGAGCTCCCAGGATTCATCCTGGGCGGCGTTATGTCCGCAAAGCTAAGGACACTCGTTTTCCCTTCCCTCAGGAGGTGCTTCAGGAGTGGTCGCAGTCCCCAAAGGTGGACGCTTCCATGACCAGGATTGCTGCACGCTCCCTTTTCTCTGCCTCTGATAGCTCCTCCTTGAAGGACGCAACGGATAGACAGGTCGAACAACTCGCCAAGTCTTCTTATGAGGCTGTGGGGTCTTCATTTGCCCCTAATTTTGCCACGGTCTGGACCCTGCAGGCGATCACCGCCTGTTTGGATGGTGTCACTGACCTAGCGGGGTCCAATTCAGAGGTCTTGGCGCTTATCGATAGGGCAAGAGCCTATGCGGATTACGCCAGGACAGCGACCTTGGAGACTGCCAGTCGCTCTGCTGTGGCTTCGGCCAATGCGATAGCGATCCGCAGGTTGTTGTGGCTGCGTCTATGGGACTCAGATGCCACGTCAAAGAAGATTTTGCAAAGTCTTCCTTTCTCTGGTGACAGGCTGTTTGGAACCGAGCTGGATAAACTGATAAAGGATTCTGCGGAGTCTAAGATCCCACAGAATAATCCTAAGCCACGGTATACGGTTAAAAGGAACCCTAAACAGTGGTCCTTTCGGTCCAGCTCGCAATCATCAGCATCGTCCGCTCGCGTGGACAGAGGGGGCAAGCCCTCTACTCAGTGGCGCCCCAAGGGTCGCCAGAAGAAGCCGACGGGGGCAGCAGCTGCCACCCCCAAACCCGCCTCCGCATGACTCGCTCTCTTGTCCTGCCACCTCACAAGTGGGGGGCCGCCTGTCACGATTTCAGGACAGATGGTTACTCCACGTTCAAGATCAGTGGGTCCGAGACGTAGTCTCGCGCGGTTACAGGATAGAACTGACGTCGCGGCCGGCGCACCGATTCCATCGGTCTGTCTCATCCCCAGAAAAGGCGCAGGCTTTTTATCGGGTGTTGGAGGGACTCCGCAGAGACGGAGTAGTGGTCCCAGTGCCTTCCGGGGAGAGGTTCCGGGGTTTTTACTCCAACCTCTTCATTGTCCCGAAGAAGGACGGCTCTTTTCGCCGGTTCTGGACCTCAAGTTGTTCAACCGTCACGTGTTGGTTCGGAAGTTCCGTATGGAATCCCTGCGCTCCGTGATCGCGGCTGTGTCGCAGGGAGACTTCCTAGCGTCCATAGATATCTGAGAGCTTACCTTCACGTGCCCATTGCACAGGCTCACCAGCGCTGGTTGCGATTCGCAGTGGGGGACGAACACTTCCAATTCGTAGCGCTGCCTTTCGGGTTAGCCTCGGCACCGCGGGTGTTCACAAAAGTGATGGCGTCAATGATGGCTCTCCTACATGTGCAGGGACATGCCGTCATTCCCTATCTAGTCGACCTGCTGGTCAGGGCTCCGTCGGAACACCTTTGTCGGAAGAGCCTGGAGGTGACCATGCAGTCTTTGGAGCAGTTTGGGTGGCTTCTCAATATTCAGAAGTCAACCCTGGTTCCGACCCAGTCATTGACATATCTGGGCATGGATTTCCACACGGACTCAGCTCTGGTGTCTCTGCCACGAGCAAAACAGCTGGCCATCCAATCAGGAGTGCAAGATCTCCTCCTCTCACCGCAATCATCCCTGCGGGTGTTGATGAAGCTGGTGGGGCGCATGGTGGCAGCGATAGAGGCGGTGCCTTTCGCGCAGTTTCGCCTCCGTCCTCTCCAGCTGGAAATTCTCCGCAGGTGGGACAAGAGGACGGCCTCTCTGAATCGGCTGGTGGTCCTTTCGCAACCGACCAGGGATTCACTACAGTGGTGGCTTCAGCCATGTCACTTGTCGCGGGGCCGGTCTTTCCTCAAACCGTCATGGTTAGTGGTGACCACCGACGCCAGTCTCAAGGGCTGGGGTGCGGTGTTCTTACACCACAGGGCTCAAGGCCTCTGGACGCAGTCAGAGTCGGCGTTGCAGATCAACGTGCTGGAGATCAAGGCGGTCTATCTGGCGCTCCTGGCGTTTTCAGACATTCCTGTCAGGACAGCCTATTCGGGTTCAGTCCGACAATGCGACGGCCGTCGCCTATATAAACCATCAGGGAGGGACCAGAAGTGCTCAGGCCCTCGCCGAAGTCCACCGCATTCTATCCTGGGTGGAGGACAACGACTGCCTGATCTCCGCGGTTCACATCCCAGGGGTTGAGAACTGGGAGGCCGATTACCTGAGCCGGCAGGGGATGGACGCCGGAGAGTGGTCTCTGCATCCGGACGTCTTCCGGGACATCTGCAGCAGATGGGGCATCCCGGACGTGGACCTGATGGCCTCTCGGCTGAATCATCAGGTGCCTCGCTACATGGCGAGATCGTGGGACCCTCAGTCTCTGGGGGCGGATGCCCTGATCCTGTGTTGGTCCGATTTCCAACTTCCATATGTGTTCCCTCCTCTGGCACTGATTCCCAAGGTTCTGTGGAAAATCAGGACGGAGTGCCGCGAAGCCATTCTGGTGGCTCCGGACTGGCCCAGGAGGTCCTGGTATCCGGATCTGTGGCAACTGTCCGGCGGGAACCGGTGGGCTCTTCCAGACCGCGCAGATCTTCTAGCGCAAGGCCCTTTCTTCCACCTCAATTCCAGGGCCCTCAGATTGACTGCATGGCTCTTGAGGCCTGGCTTCTGACATCCAGGGGGTTCTCTCCTACTGTGGTTGACACTATGAATCGGGCTAGAAAGCCCGTATCGCGGAGGATATACCACAGAACGTGGAAAATCTTTTTCGCCTGGTGTGCTTCTGGCGGACGTTCACCGTGGCCCTTGTCAATTCCGACTCTGTTGGGTTTCCTACAGTCGGGTTTGGAGATTGGGGTTATCCCTCAGTTCCCTGAAGGGACAGGTATCAGCGCTTTCAGTGCTGTTTGACAGGCGCTTGGCGCTCCTTCCGAAGGTCCGTCAATTTCTGCAGGGGGTGTCTCGGGTGGTCCCGCCATACAGGCGACCACTGGACCCTTGGGACCTTAACATGGTTCTGGCGGCCCTGCAGAAACCGCCGTTTGAGCCACTGAGGGATGTCTCCCTCTCTCGTCTGTCCCAGAAGGTGGTCTTTCTGGTGGCAATTACCTCTCTGAGACGTGTTTCAGAATTGGCTGCACTGTCGTGCAAGTCACCCTTCCTGGTTGTCCACCAGGACAAGGTGGTGTTGCGCCCGAGAGCACAATTCTTGCCGAAGGTGGTTTCCACTTTTCACTTGAACCAAGAGATTGTTCTCCCATCCTTTTGTCCTGCTCCTGTTCATCAGGTTGAGCGCGACCTTCACACTCTGGATCTCGTGAGGGCTGTACGCATTTATGTGTCCAGGACGGCCTCCTTCCGGAGTTCGGACTCTTTGTTCGTCCTTACGGCGGGTCGCTGTAAGGGGTCCGCGGCGTCAAAATCGACCTTGGCCAGGTGGATCAAGGCGCCCATTCAAGAGGCCTACCGTTCTACGGGTCTGCCTCTCCCGGTGGGCTTGAAGGCACACTCGACCAGAGCCGTTGGTGCTTCCTGGGCTTTGCGACATCGTGCCTTTGCTCTGCAGGTGTGTCAGGCGGCCACGTGGTCCAGCCTGCACACTTTCTCTAAGCACTATATGGTGCATGCCCATGCCTCTGCGGATGCAAGTTTGGGCAGGCGGGTCCTCCAGGCGGCGGTGGCCCACCTTTAAGGGGGACCGCGTCTTTAAACATTTTGTGAGGAACTTTTCCCGCCCTGGGGTTTGCTTTAGGACATCCCCATTGTCTGGGTCTCCCATTATGATGATCAGAAAAAAGAGAATTTTGTTTACGTACCGTAAATTCTTTTTTCTTGAATCATCAATGGGAGACCGAGCACCCACCCAGTTGTTCCGTTGGATGTTTTTTTCCATGGACTGTACCCAGTTGGGACAGTGTTGTTTTACGGGTTGTTAGACCGTCAGTACACGGTTTTTCCCGATGGTTCGGGTGTGGTTGTCTCCTCGCAGCTTATGGACCAAACTGAGGATATCTCCTGCGGTAGGGGTTTATAAGCGGAGGGGGCGGTTACTACAAGCTTGTAGTACCTAGTGTGGCCTCCGGAGGGCAGTGCCCTAAACCCCATTGTCTGGGTCTCCAATTGATTATTCAAGAAAAAAGAATTTACGGTACGTAAACAAAATTCTCTTTTTCCCATGCTCTATTGATCTTTCCCTAAGCACCCAGCTAATTCTATACCCTGCACTGCTTCTCCTTTCCCTCACTAGTCTTCTTTCCCCTGCTCTATTTCTACTGTACTTTCCCTGAGAATACATCTTTCCCCTGCTCTACTCATCTTTCCCTCACTATTCTTCCTTTCCCTACTCTATTATGCTAACTAAACTTACAGTACTATAATGGCGCCTCACCTCCTTCCTCTTAGACACTTGTACCGTAATTAAAGTCCCCTGCAGCCACACTGTGCATTAGGTCAATGTCTGGCCGTAGGGGACTTTTTTTTTGTGTGTGCAAGGGGGAACTGGGAGCGGGGTGGACAGAGCGATGCAGTGGAGGGATTCGACCGCCACATCGCTACAGCAGGATGGAGCGATGTGGCAGAGGGATCCAAGCCGCACATTGCCAGAGCAGGGCGGAGGGATCCAGGCCGCCACACCCCTATAGCAGGGCGGGGGGATCCAGGATGCCCCATCGCAGGATGACGGAGGGAAGAAGCGGAGGGATCCGGGCTGCAGGAGCCAGGAGCGCTGGAGATCTGAATCAGGAGGACGGTAACCGGCGGGCATCGGTGGCACCAAATACTGTGGGGTGGCAGGAGGAGGACAGAGGGAAGCAGCAGGGGGGCTTTGAGTGGGATGAGGAGCAATATGAAGGGCAGGAAGTTTAGTGACTCGAGTATAAGCCAAGGGGGACTCTTTCAGCCAAAAAAAAGGGCTGAAAAAGTCGGCTTATACTCGAGTATATACGGTATATACATAAATATATGTGAAACACAATAAATGAGCAAATACCCTAAAAATGATGAAAGTAAAACTATATAGTGCAAAAAATATATAATTAGGGTACTTAGTGACAGATATGATCATATAAATGCGTAAGGGTCACCCTGTCACTGGTGGGATAGGCCACACCTATGATTGCATGACTGCAACAAAACAGGAATAAATAAAACCAAGGCTGGAACTAAGGTGATACTCTGCAGTGGCGCGAGTTCACACTGGCCTCATAATAGAAAACACAACAAATGAGCAAATACTCTAAAAATGATAAAGTAAAAAATGCTATAGTGCAAAAAAAAATAATTAGGGTACTTAATGACATAGTTGCAATCATCGGTGTGGTCTACCTCTGAGCTGGACATGATATAATGTGTGGCGCCCCATGGCATGGTGCGCTCTGTTGGGGCCAGGTCCCGCTTGATCCTTTCCTTGTTCTTCATGTCACTGACGGATGGCAAGGTATTAGTACCATTGTTAGGCAGGGACTGTCCTAATAGCTGTCCCACCATTTTGTGATAAACTGAAAAGATGTGACTGAAGAGAATATATATAGACTTGTTTTGCCTTTTACTCCTCATATATAACTACAAATACATTAATATCGGAAGCTATAATTAGATCTGTGATATATTTATTAACATCATTAAACACGGTAGCTGAAATTCATTATAAACAACAATTCTGGAATTTATGCTATTTGCATACGTTATTGATGTTAGCCGCGCTGTTGAAAAGTATTTTGGAGCGGTTTGCGTAAGTTGCATTTACGCTACTTCTATGCTACTGGCGTACGTTTGCGGCATAGACTCTTCTGCAGCTATGATCGGGAAAAATGAAGAGCGGAAACTCCATGAGCAAGTGAAACCAACGCACTTCCACTGGACACTAGCTGCGCAGATCTAAGAAGTGTCAATCTTGCTTGTGTGTGTGATTTTGTTGTTGTTTGTCATTGCTAATACTGCTGCATATTTTTCTCCTCCCATCCTCCACGACAGCACTACAGGAGGCCCTAACAGGGGCAGGAAACAAACAGGTTAAATAGCCCCTCCTCCCACCAGTGTTTCCTGTCCCTTTGGGGCACACAGAGGTTCTCCTGAGGGCAGCTGGCCGGCATGCAGTTCTCATCTTACCTAGTCCGGGCGGTGAGGCGATAGGGCGGTACTCCTTCCTCTTTGACGGCTCCAGCTCCTGGAGGAGTGGGACCCCCCGCTCTCCGACGCCTGATGGCTGAGCTGGGCGGGTTCTTCAGGGCCGGCATCTTCCATAGTCCCGGCTCTCTCCCCTCCGGCCGCAGTGGATGCGCGCGTTTTGGTGCCCGGAAGTGACGTCATTTTCGTGGGCACAGCCGCGGTGGCTGTGCCTCGCCGAGACGGCCGGAAGTGACAGGGACACGTTACTTCCGGAGGCGTGGTTGCGGTGGAACGTGGATGGACCGCACACCGCAGTAGGATCCGGGCCTCCCTGTTGCGCTCCCTGATCAGCACCCACAACAGGCGGAGGGGGAGGAACACAGGTGTTTGGGCACTTACATCGCGGTTCCAGGTGATAAGGACCCCTGATGATGACACCACTCGGGTAGGACTATTTTGGCATTATATCTCAGGCTGCCCCTGATGGTGTGTCCCTGGCTACAGATGCAGAGCCCAGCGCCACCTATGGCCCCGTGAGTAGGATGGGGTACGAGGTGTTTTTCTCTTCCTGTTGTTTATTTCAGGGAGTCAAGAAACAGGCACAAAAGACCAAATCATCTTCCTCCAAACAGTGTGGAGTCTGTAACAAGAAGCTGTCCCCCACCTGTACGAAGATCTTATGCCCAGCCTCCACGGAGAAAGTCATGGGAGACGAAAATCCGTCGCTCATGGAGGAGCTTAAAAACTCTCATTCAGAGGGAAATTTGGTCATCCTTGGGTTCTGTGACTGGGGCCCTGGCTTCTGCTCCCCCGTCGCCTAAGAGGCGGAAAATGATGGGTCCTACTCCAGAAGGGTCTGACATGTCTCCTTCTGAGGAAGGCCTGGCGGATGAGTCGGATACACCCCAGGGCAGTGACGGTCTCCGTCAATATTATTTTTCGTCGGAGGATATCTCTGAGCTGGTCTCGGCTGTCCGGACCACTATGGGATTAGTGGAGGAGGAAGCTTCACACTCGATTCAGAATATCATGTTCGGGGGATTGCGCTCGAAAAAAATGGCCATGCTTGCCAGTGCATGATAGCTTGAAAGATATGGTAGAATAAAAAAGGAACAGCGCCTCTCATATGGATGGTGTAGTTAAATCTTCATTTTATTCAACCTGCTTAGGCGACGTTTCGAACCTATATGGTTCTTTTATCAAGCACATAAAACCTTATGACAAACTTCCTTAAATAATGTCTATCCTTCCCCCTCATCATACAAAAGTACAAAAGCCAATCAGTGAACACTTTATACATAAATACAAAGATATACCAATTCAAAAGATTAAAACATCCCCTGGGACTATGATCCCTCTTCCTGGAATTGTGCCAGTCCATCAACATATATTAGATAGGAGTCCACATTTTCTCATGTATCCTCTGCAATGCACTGCGACCATGGCAGAGTCTATAACCAATCATTTCAATTGTTTCAATGATTGCCATAGTTTCACATCAGGGAATCAGGTGTTAATCACATCTTCATGCCTTGCTCCACTAATCTCTCAAAGATATGCACCGTGCACACTCCAAGGTGCGCGTTGTCATTGGTTGAAGCGGCATGCATAGTGCGCATGCGCCGGCGTCCGCATCTCATTGGATGTTCATCCGCAGTATCATCATTGCTGCCTGTTAGTGATAGGCTATAGTTGGAGTCCATCATTATGGTGTTGTCCCCATTAATTGAACGTAAATAACACAGTATGCAATCGCTATCCCATGTGAAGATAAAAAATACTATAGATATCCCAAATCAGCATTTCATTATCATATCCTCATCAGCTTATCACAGCACAATATTAGAATGATGCCTATACAAAATCCTCATGATGCATCTTTACATATACCTATATATAGGGCTATATATGATGACAAGGACAATTAGTAATCACACCCCATTCCGGGGTTATGTTGTATAAGGTTATCCTGCCATCATATATGTCTCCTCCTCACTGTATTAGTACTAATCCTGCCAGGCGAATCCTTAATCATCACCTTAAATCTATTACAATGTAATGTGAAGATAGAGAATACTGTAGATGTCCAATAAATCAGCATTTCATTATAATATACTCATCAGCTTGTCATAGTACAATACTAAAATGATGCCTATACAAAATCCTCACAATGCATCCTTACATATTATATTGGGGTATATATGATGACAAGGGCAATCAGTAATCCCACCCCATTCCGGGGTTATGTTGCATAAGGTTATCGTGCCATCATATATATCCCTTCCTCACTGTATTAGTATAAGGGCCCTTTCACATCAGCGTTTTTTTCAAATCGCGGCAGATGCGGTGAAAAAAACGCATCTGCCGCGATTACCGCATACCGGCTGCACTTGCGGCACGGTTGTGGCGTGGTTGCGGTAAACGCCATACAAGGTATAGGCGGACTTGCGGCAAGTGCGGTTTTTGGCAGGTGCGGCCGCAAAAAACCCGCGGCTGACAGCATTTTTTTTCGCTGCCGCACCTGCCGCAAGTGCCAAAACCGCACTTGCCGCACCTGCCGCAAGTCTGCCTATACCTTGTATGGCGTTTACCGCAACCGCGCCGCAACCGTGCCGCAAGTGCAGCCGGTATGCGGTAATCGCGGCAGATGCGGTTTTTTCACCGCATCTGCCGCGATTTGAAAAAAACGCTGATGTGAAAGGGCCCTTAATCCTACTAGCCGAATCCTTAATCATCACCTTAAATCTATTACAGTGTAACCAAATATACATACCGTATATACATACAATATTCCACTACAGAAAATTGTGGACAAATACACACTTCATGATTAAATCTCATACCCAACTCCAACCACTACTGCTTCTTTTTGATACTCATGGACCTTTAAGCCTTATTATCCCATATATAAGCTCCATGGCATCTCATAGTCCACAGCTATCTAAATAAGGGGATACATTAAAAACAAGATTAAGAACAATATATACAAAAGATTTGCAGCAAGAATCACAGTATCATTAGTGACAACCAGTTCTTATCTGAGTAGACATCCCGTTTGATCATACTCCATATTCAACCCTCTGGGGTATAACGTACCCAACTCAAAAATCCATCTCAACTCTTTTTCTTAAGCGCTCCCACCCTATCACCACCCCTTCTCATAGGGGGAACGTCATCAATTATCCTGTACCTGAGCTGGTTCACCGTGTGACCCGCAGCTTTAAAATGTTTAGGGACCAGGAGTTCCACCATCCCCTTCCGGATAGTACCCCAATATAATATGTAGGGATGCATTGTCAGGATTTTATCACTAACAGGCAGCAATGATGATGCTGCGGATGAACATCCAATAAGATCATCCACGCCGGCGCATGCACACTATGCGTGCCGCTTCAACCAATGACGATGCGCACCTTGGAGTGTGCGCGGTGCATATCTTTCAGAGATTGGTGGAGCAAGGCGTGGAGGCGTGATTAACACCGGATTTCCTGATGTGAAACTATGGCAACCATTGAAAGAATTGATATAATTGGTTATAGACTCTGCCATGGCCGCAGTGCATTGCAGAGGATACATGAGAAAGTGTGGACTCTTATCTCATACACAGTCATGGCCAAAAGTATTGACACCCCTGCAATTCTGTCAGATAATACTCAGTTTCTTCCTGAAAATGATTGCAATCCCAAATTCTTTGGTATTATTATCTTCATTTAATTTGTCTTCAATGAAAAAACACAGAAGAGAATGAAGCAAAAAGCAAAACATTGATCATTTCACACAAAACTCCAAAAATGGGCCGGACAAAAGTATTGGCACCCTCAGCCTAATACTTGGTTGCACAACCTTTAGCCAAAATAACTGCGATCAACCGCTTCCGGTAACCATCAGTGAGTTTCTTACAATGCTCTGCTGGAATTTTAGACCATTCTTCTTTGGCAAACTGCTCCAGATCCCTGATATTTGAAGGGTGCCTTCTCCAAACTGCCATTTTTAGATCTCTCCACACGTGTTTTATGGGATTCAGGTCTGGACTCATTGCTGGCCACCTTAGCAGTCTCCAGTGCTTTCTCTCAAACCATTTTCTAGTGCTTTTTGAAGTGTGTTTTGGGTCATTGTCCTGCTGGAAGACCCATGACCTCTGAGGGAGACCCAGCTTTCTCACTCTGGGCCCTATATTATGCTCCAAAATTTGTTGGCAGTCTTCAGACTTCATAATGCCATGCACACGGTCAAGCAGTCCAGTGCCAGAGGCAGCAAAACAACCCCAAAACATCAGGGAACCTCCGCCATGTTTGACTGTAGGGACCGTGTTCTTTTCTTTTAATGCCTCTTTTTTTCTCCTGTAAACTCTATGTTGATGCCTTTGCCCAAAAAGAGAGAACATTCTTCCGAAACGTTTTAGGCTTTCTCAGGTAAGTTTTGGCAAACTCCAGCCTGGCTTTTTTATGTCTCGGGGTAAGAAGTGGGGTCTTCCTGGGTCTCCTTCTATACAGTCCCTTTTCATTCAGACACCGATGGATAGTATGGGTTGACACTGCTGTACCCTTGGACTGCAGGGCAGCTTGAACTTGTTTGGATGTTAGTCGAGGTTCTGTATCCACCATCCGCATAATCTTGCGTTGAAATCTCTCGTCAATTTTTCTTTTCCGTCCACATCTAGGGAAGTTAGCCACAGTGCCATGGGCTTTAAACTTCTTGATGACACTGCGCACGGTAGACACAGGAACATTCAGGTCTTTGGAGATGGACTTGTAGCCTTGAGATTGTCATGCTTCCTCACAATTTGGTTTCTCAAGATCTCAGACAGTTCTTTGGTCTTCTTTCTTTTCTCCATGCGCAATGTGGTACACACAAGGACACAGGACAGAGATTGAGTCAACTTTAATCCATGTCAACTGGCTGCAAGTGTGATTTAGTTATTGCCAACACCTGTTAGGTGCTACAGGTAAGTTACAGGTGCTGTTAATTACACAAATGAGAGAAGCATCACATGATTTTTCTAAGGGTGCCAATACTTTTGTCCACCCCCTTTTTTATGTTTGGTGTGGAATTATATCCAATTTGACTTTAGGACAAATCTTTTTGTGTTTTTTTTCATTGAAGACAAATTAAATGAAGATAATAATACCAAAGAATTTGTGATTGCAATCATTTTCAGGAAGAAACTGAGTATTATCTGACAGAATTGCAGGGGTGTCAATACTTTTGGCCATGACTTTATGGCGTGTTGATGGACTGGCACATTTCCAGGTTAAGGGATCATAGTCCCAGGGGATGTTTTAAACTTTTGATTTGGTAAACAGTCATATGAAAAAGTTTGGGCACCCCTCTTAATCTTGCTAATTTTTTTTGTTTAAAATTGTTTTTTTTGCAACAGCTATTTCAGTGTGATATATGTAATAACTGATGGACACAGTAATATTTCAGGATTGAAATGAGGTTTATTGCACTAACCAAAAATGTGAAATATGCATTATTTCAAAATTTGACAGTTGCAAAAGTATGAGCACCTCAACAGAAAAGTGACATTAATATTTAGTAGATCCATCTTTTGCAAAAATAACAACCTTTAGTCGCTTCCTGTAGCTGTTAATGAGTTCCTGGATCCTGGATGAAGGTATTTTTGACCATTCCTCTTTACAAAACAATTCCAGTTCAGTTAAGTTTGATGGTCGCCGAGCATGAACAGCCCGCTTCAAAACATCTCACAGATGTTCAATGATATTCAGGTCTGGGGAGTGGGATGGCCATTCCAGAACATTGTAATTGTTCCTCTGCATGAATGCCTAAATAAATTTGGAGCGGTGTTTTGGATCGTTGTCTTGCTGAAAGATCCATCCCCGACGTAACTTCAACTTTGACACTGATTCTTGAACATTATTCTCAAGAATCTGCTGATACTGAGTGGAATCCATGTGACCTTCAACTTTAACAAGATTTCCTCTGCCGTCATTGGCCACACAGCCCCAAAGCATGATGGACCCTCCCCGAAATTTGACAGTGGGTAGCAAGTGTTTTCTTTGGAATGCTGTGTTTTTGTGGAGCCATGCATAACACCTCGTTGTATGTCCAAACAACTCAATCTGTTTTATCAGTCCACAGGACCTTCTTCCAAAATGAAACTGGCTTGTCCAAATGTGCTTTTGCATACCTCAGGCGACTCGGTTTGTGGCGTGCATGTAAAAACGGCTTCTTTCGCATCACTCTCCCATACAGCTTCTCCTTGTGCAGTGTGCGCTTATTGTTGACCGATGCACAGTGACACCATCTGCAGCAAGATGATGCTGCAGGTCTTTGGAGGTGGTCTGTGGATTGTTCTTGACTGTTCTCACCATTCTTCTTATCTGCCTTTCTGATATTTTTGTTGGCCTGTCACTTCTGGCCTTTACAAGAACTGTCCCTGTGGTCTTCCATTTCCTTACTATGTTCCTCACAGTGGAAACTGACAGGTTAAATCTCTTAGACAACTTTTTGTATCCTTCCCCCGAACAACTATGTTAAACAATCTTCTTTTTAAGATCATTTGAGAGCTTTTTTGAGGAGCCCATGATGCCACAACTCAGAGAAGATGCAAATAGGAGAACAACTTGAAAGTGGACACCTGAAATAACTTTTCTCATGATTGGATACACCGGGCTATGAAGTACAAAGCTCAATGAGGTTACCAAACCAATTTAGTGCTTCAGTAAGTCAGTAAAAAGTAGTTAGGAGTATTCAAATCATGAAAATCAGAAGGGTGCCCATACTTTTGCACCTGTCAAATTTTGAAATAATGCATATTTCACATTTTTGGTTAGTGCAATAAACCTCATTTCAATCCTGAAATATTACTGTGTCCATTAGTTATTACATATATCACACTGAAATAGCTGTTGTAAAAACCCAATTTTAAACAAAAAAAAAAAAGAGTAAGATTAAGAGGGGTGCCCAAACGTTTTCATATGACTGTATCTTTGTATTCCTGTATAAAGTGTTCACTGATTGGCTTTTGTATGATGAGGGGGAGGGATAGACACTATTTAAGGAAGTTTGTCATAAGGTTTTATGTGCTTGATAAAGAACCATATAGGTTCGAAACTTCGCCTAAGGAGGTTGAATAAAATGACGATTTAACTACACCATCCATGTGAGGGGCGCTGTTCCTTTTTTTATTCTACTATGTAAGTATCCGGGCTGGACTCCCTGGATTTACGTGCGCCCCAATAAGGGCGATGGGCTATATGTAACTATAGATTGCCCTGAGTGTTCTAAGTGCTGTGAACCGTTGAATTTATAAGCTTAAGAGATATGGTCCTGGATGAGTGGCGGCTTCCTGAGAAGCGATATGTGATCCCTGGAGGGATGAAAAGTCGTTTCCCGATGGATTTGTCAGTGTCCAAACTCTTTTTTTTGAATCATTGTGTTTTTATTAAAGCATTTTCAAACATATAACATAAATAAGGTGAACAAAAGTGTACCCGAACAGAAGGGTACAATGGAAACAAAGCTGTTACATAGATAATTAAGTGTACAACTTTAGATTAAAGTGTAACCAAAAAAAAAAAAAAAAAAAAAGAACAGTTTTCTTTAGAACAAACAAGGAAGGAAGGGTAACCTTAGGGAAGGTAGGGAAGAAGGGGGAGAGGGGGGGGGGAGCATTTAGCAGGTCGGCTAGGGACCCCAGAATAAGGGGAAGTGTCTTAAATAATAACATTAGTCAAACTGACTTCATCACCAATCGTATTACAAGTATGTTTAGTTGGATATTACCACGTTATTATGTTGCGAGCTCACCCATGTGTCCCACCAATTAATGACTTTGGTGCGTTTAACTGTATCTGTTGACAAAACCAGTTCGTAGTTGAGGTGCAGGTTAAGTTGGGAGATGACTTCCTGTATAGATGGGAAGGTGGGGTTTTTCCAGTGCCTGGATATGCAGTATCGAGCTGCTATAAGTATATTTGATATAATTGGTCTCAGTCCCCGAGGTAAGTCCTGAATCTCTAAACCTAGTAAGGCCATCTGTGGAGTCAACGTGAGTTTAAGACCGGTAGTAGTACATATCAAATGGTTGACTTGTGACCAAAAAGAGCGAATGCCCAGACAATTCCACCAGACATGTGTAGTGGTTCCAACCTCTCCACAGTTTTTCCAGCACAAGTTCATCCCAGGTCGGAGGCCAGTGTCCAAACTCTTGACGGAGGTGTCGCGTGTGGATGTGCAGATAGCTAAAGTGGCCAACAAAATCACGTTGCCCCTCGAAGACTCATCGCAGTTAAAAGATCCGATGGATCGTAAGGCCGATAGTTTACTGAAGAAATCCTGGGAATCCTCCTCCTTTTTGTTAACATGTAATGTCGCTTCAACTTGCGTGGCTCAGTCCATGTTCCAGTGGCTGGACCAGTTGCAGACCCATGTGGGGGGCGGAATACGGAGAGAAGATTTGCTGGCTTCCATACCCCTCCTGCTGAAGGCCACTAGTTTCCTTGCCGATGCGTCGGTTGATTCCATCAGAGCTGCTGCCAGGAATATGGTCCTCTCCAATACCGCTAGAAGAGCCGTCTGGCTGAGGTCTTGGTCAGGGAATAGGGCGTCTAAGAGTAAGCTCTGCTCTATTCCCTTCCATGGGGAGTACGTGTTCGGCCAGGTCCTAGACCAGATTTTGGAGAAGGTCTCCGAGAAGAAAGGCTTACCGGAGACTAATATAAAATAGGAAGGGGGAACAAGAGGCGCAATAGTGCCCTATCACTCAGACACTAAGAGATGAGAGGTATATTGTCAAAACCACTCACCTATTCCAGTTGTGATGACCCACAACTGGCTTGAAGGCATATAATCAATACCGGCTGCTGCAGGACCTCCACCAACCACTCGCACGTGGGAAGACTCTCAGGAAGCTGGGAAAAGGTGTGTGACAGTCCGCGCCACCGGGTGCCAAAGAAATCACCTGGGATGCAGGAAGTTATTTCAAGCTTTGTCTTTATTCTCCAACTTGTTTCAGCGCTCCACCTGGCGCCTTCCTCAGGGATATTAGGTAATATCCCTGAGGAAGGCGCCAGGTGGAGCGCTGAAACATGTTGGAGAATAAAGACAAAGCTTGAAATAACTTCCTGCATCCCAGGTGATTTCTTTGGCACCCGGTGGCGCGGACTGTCACACACCTTTTCCCAGTTACCGGAGACTAAGGCGCAGACGAAGTCCTTTCGGCTTCAGCATTCCTTTCAGTCCCACTATCTGTTACAGTCCCAGCCCCAGAAGGAGAAGGGGAAAAGCGGCCGCTGGAGTTATCCGAAAGGGGGAAGGGAAAGAGCATCTTCCCCTCTCGTCCCCAGGATCGGAAGTGACGCCATTCTGGTGGGGGGAAGGCTTTCCCACTTCCTCCCCCAGTGGCAGCAGATTACAGCTTGCCCACGTCATCCTCCAGATCATCAGGCAGGGGATGCGGATTCGGTTCTCTTCTCCCCCAATTATTACACTGTGACCACTGTGTCCTCTCCAAGGTTGCAATCTTCCCTTTGGGAGGAGGTTCAGAATCTACTTCAGATGGGCGCCGTCGTTCCGGTTCCCACGGGGGAGGTAGGAGAGGGCCACTATTCGCACCTCTTTCTGGTTCCTAAACCAGATGGTTCTCACCGCACCATTATCAATCTCCGGTCTCTGAACTCTCGGGTGGTTTATTCCCGTTTCAAGATGGAATCTCTCAGATCTACAGTTCCACTGATCGGGAAGGATTTGTAATAGCAACGGTGGACCTGCAAAATGCTTACTACCACATTCCCATCCATCCTGCGGATCAAAGGTTTCTCCGGTTTGCAGTCTGGTTCCTGGGACAGGTCCATCATTTCCAATTTCGGGTACTGCCGTTTGGCCTGTCCTCTGCCCCTCGAATGTTCACAAAGGTTATGGCAGAGGTCATAGCCTTTGTCAGGAAGAACATTGTGATAGTGCCCTACTTAGACGACTTCCTGATCACGGCTTCCTCCGAGAGTCTTCTACCAACGCATATCCAGGAGCTGCTCCTCATCTTTCGTTCCCTGGGCTGGCTGGTGAATCTTCCGAAATCAAGACTGTCACCTTCCCGGAGGACGGTGTTTCATGGGTGTCTTCTGGATTCCACCAGGCAGATGCGTTTTCTTCCCTCGGACAAGCGTATTCTTCTTCAGGACAAGCTTCACGCTCTCCTTTGCTGTCGCAGGGTCTCTATTCGCACTGCAATGTCCGCCTTGGGGTCCATGACGGCCTGCATTCCGATGGTTCCATGGGCTCAAGCACACTCGAGGGTGCTTCAGTCACACATCCTCCTTCGCCAGCTGGAACGGTCTTCCGTCAGGCCTCGATGCCAAGATCCTGTTGCCTCCGGTGGTCCTTCAGTCCCTCTAGTGGTGGTTGGATCCAGTGGTCCTACAGAAGGGGATTTTGTGGCTCCAGGTTCCCCTGGTGACAGTCTATACCGATGCCAGCCAAAGGGGTTGGGGGGCTATGGTCTTCCATTCCTCCTTACAAGGACGCTGGTCCAGTCAGGTCAGCCAGCGGTCTTCCAACTTCCGAGAGCTCTGTGCAGTGGAGGAGGTGCTCTGAGCAGGTCAGGACTTGCTTTAGGGGAAACATGTAAAAATCTTTTCGGACAATGTTACAATGGTAGCACATCTCCGACACCAAGGGGGTACCTGCTTTCGCAGTCTGCTGGAGGTCTCGGCTTGAATCTTCTCCTGGGCAGAGCGCCATCTTCTTTCCATCTCAGCATTTCATCTGGAAGGGCCCCGAAATTTGGAGGCGGATTTCTTGAGTCATCAGGGCATCCTACCGGGCGAATTGAGTCTCCATCCGGAGGTGTTTCGGGACTTGACCAGGATCTGGGGATGTCCAGAGGTGGATCTGTTTGCCAGTCGTCAGAACGCACAGGTGGTGCGGTATTTTTCTCTACACCAGGATGGGACCTGTTTGGCAGTGGGCGCTCTTGCTCACCCTTGGCAGTTCAACCTGGTTTACGCTTTTCCTCCGGTCCCTCTATTACCACGAGTTTTCCAGAAGATCAGAACGGAGCAGGTTCCTGCGATTCTCCTCGCTCCCTACTGGCCTCAGCAGAGCTGGTTTGCCTTACTCAATCAAATGTCAACAGCAGCAGCGGTTCATCTCCCCCTCCGGTGGAACCTTCTACAGCAGGGACCTATCTTCAGGACGGAGCAGGCCCATCTCCGCCTGACAGCCTGGCTTCTGAATGCGAGCTTCTGAAACGTCGGGGTCTTTCGGAGAAGGTGATTGCTACCCTAAGGGGTAGTAGGAAGCCAGTTACAAATGCCATCTACGCCAAAGTGTGTAAAGTATATCATTGTTGGTGCGGGGCGTCCCCTCCGGATTCCTCCCGGCCTAACATTGCCTCCATTCTGGATTTCCTGCAGGACGGCCTAGATAAGGTTTTGCGCCCTAGTACCCCCAAGGTCCAAGTATCAGCCCTTAGTACCTTTTTTGACCAATCCTTGGCTGAACATCCATGGATCCAGCGCTTTATGAGAGCAGCGAGCCGTCTTCGTCCACGACGATTCAACTCGTGTCCTCCGTGGGACCTCAATATCGTGTTGACTGGACTGACAGGTTTTTGATTTGAGCCATTATCATCCCTGTCCTTGTGCAAGCTGTCCTGGAAGACAGCATTTTTGGTGGCCATTACGTTTCTAGGCGAGTTGGGGAGCTCCAGGCCCTGGCCATTACTGAACCATATCTCAGGGTCTGGACAATTGCCTGATCCTCAGGCTTGATCCTTCCTTTCTCCCGAAAGTCTCCTTGGATTTCCATCGTTCCCAGGAAATCGTGTTGCCTTCGTTCTGTCAGAACCCAGCCAATGACCGGGAAAGGTTGTTTCATATGCTGGAGGTTCGTCGTGCGGTATTGTCTTATCTTCAGCTGACGCGTCCCTGGTGGTTGGACAATACCCTATTCATCCAATACGGGGGTCGCAATAAGGGTAAGAAGGCATTGCAACATGGCTTAAGCGTGCTATCACTGAGGCATATTCTTGTCAGAATCTGGTTCCTCCCCTCCATCTAAAGGCGCATTCCACACGGGCGGTGTCTGTCTCCTGAGCCGAGAGGGCGGATGCTTCCATCGAGCAAATCTGCAAAGCCGCCACCTGGGCATCTATTCATACCTTTACCAAGCATTACCGTCTGGATGACTTGAGACGTGCAGATCTGGGCTTCGGAAGGAAAGTGCTTCAAGCCGTGGTCCCACCCTAATCGTTTTTTTCTTTGGTATTACTCCTTTAGTGCTGTCGTGGACGATGGGAGGAGAAAATGGAATTAGACTTACTAGTAATTCTCTTTCGGGGAATCCTCCACGACAGCATCGAGTTATTCCCTCCCTATTTTTACGCTTTTTTCTCTTCCTAATGGAGTAAGTATGTCTTGGAACTTCTTTTTCCATTGGTCCTTGATAAACACTGGTGGTAGGAGTTGGGAGAGGCAAGTTAACCTCTTTGTGTTTCCTGCCCCTATTAGGGCCAAGAGGCAACCTCCTGTAGTGCTGTCGTGGAGGATTCCCCGAAAGAGAATTACTGGTAAGTCTAATTCCTTTTTCCTCACCCCAGCTTGTATACATACCTTGGTGCTGCTGTTCTCGGTGCAGGGGAGGTGTGGGTGGCCTCCTCTTTCTGCTCTGTGCTGTGCTTGTTAGGTCATGGGGAGAGGGTTAGAATAAGTAATATCTGAAGGTGGATAATATTGATATTCTTATACTATATATGGTTTAAAAGCATTAAACCATAATTGAATTTGTTTGTTATTAATAATGGAGAACTGTATATAAGGAATCTCTCTACTGCTTATATAATTTTGATTTGCTGATTATGTATAGGGTGATGATCTTTTCTATTATAATTTGTTTATGAAAGTCTACTATCTATTTTAACTCTCTTGTTGCCAGCTTATGTTGATAGTCCTGATTTTTATCCATTTCAAAATGCATATTTGAATAGGCGTAATATTAATATTGAACTCATATTATACCTAGTTATATATTTAGGATATATATACCATATATTGGTGATGGGGTACTTTTAAATAAATTAATTGTTTATAGAAATTAAATATAATATATACAACGGAGTGAAGGTTGTTTTCAATTTTTAATTATCTATATTGATTACATCTACTATATAATCGTCTAATTCTGTCTGTCTGTAATGGAAATCATGCGTCGCTCATTGGTCGCGCAAGCCACCCGCAACCAATCAGCGACAGGCGCAGTACGGCCGCGAATTGGCACGGGGATTTGAACCATGCTTCGCTGATTGGTCACGGCCGGCTGGGCCAATCAGCGATATTGGTGCGGGATTTAAGCACCGCTTCGCGGATTGGTCGCGTCTAGCCGGTCGCCGCCAATCTGCGATATTGGCGTGGAATTTAACCCCCACTCAAAGTTCAACATAGTTCACTCATTTTACTGAACAAGTTCTGTCAGTCACAGTGCCACGTAGTTCAGTCACGTTTACTGAACAAGTTCTGTCAGTCACAGTGTGACGTAATTCAGTCATGTTCACTGACCACGATCTGTCAGTCACAGCGCGCTGAACAAATACTTTTTTACAGTACGCTATCACGATTTACGCTTCCTGTCTTCCAATGGGTCATAAGCGAAAATATGCCAATGAGGATGATCGAAAAGCAGCAGCAAGGCAACGACAACGTCGAGAGCAAGAGACACTTCAACAATCTGCCGCCGGACAAGCCCAGGATGCAGAATCTCACAGACAACATCGCCAACAGGAGACACCACAACAAACTGCCACAAGACAGCTACAAGTAGCTGATTCACAGAGACAACATCGGGAACAGGAGACACCACAACACACTGCCGCTGGGCAGGAACACAATGCGGAATCCCACAGACAACGTCGGGTGAATGAATCTCCACAATCCAGGGCAAACAGACAACAATATGATCGTCAAATTCATAAAAAACTAATGCTCTACCAACTAAGGCAAGACCAGCAGAATATTCAACAACTTGCATGTTACTTAACAGACAATGAAACTACAATTATTGAACACTACTGTGGGAATATGAATGCAATTTGCTCTAAATGCGACTCTCTGAATTTCATTGAAGAAAAACCATCTGACAATCAGTTTACTCAATGCTGCCAAAAAAGAAAAGTTATGCCACAGAGACCTCACTACTCAGATCTGTTTGAGCAATTGATGAAAGGAACGCATCAACACAGTAGTTCTTTTATGGAAAATATCAGAAGCATCAACAGTTCTCATGCGTTTGCTTCATTTGGTGCCAACATTGCACCACCCCCTGGATTCGGACGGTATGGTTTTAAAATTCACGGCCAGATCTACTACCGCACTGGAACACTTCTTCCAGAAATAGGACAACCACCAAAATTTGCACAATTATATATCCTTGATACAAATAAGGCTACAGAACAAAGGATGAACAAATAACACAGAGAAGGTTCACACACTGACTTCATTTCCAGTATTAATTATATACATATGTCTTAGTGTGAACTTTTGATGTATATAGATAGGGCTAATTGTTATTAGTCATAAAGAAAGAAAGGGGGTAAGAAAAACAATCAAAACAGACCAAAATGTATCAAAAGTGAAAATTTTTTATTTCGGACGTGCAGGACAAGATTATATAAAATTTATCAAAAATTATTACAAGGTGATAACAGTCTTCAACTCTCTTATAGTAGCATCAGGGCAAACTTAGATGTATCAAAAAACAACACAGATAGAGTATATCAATTATCAATTGCAATGATATTATAGTTTACAAAACAAGGTTTGTACAGTTCTCAATCAATTCCTTTTAGGCAAATCTCTTATAATTATGCTGTAGTGAGAACAGACAGCTTTATACTATACTAGATGGTGGCCCGATTCTAACGCATCGGGTATTCTAGAATATGTATGTAGTTGACTGACAGAACTTGTTCAGTCAACGTGGGTGAACTACATATATATAAGAGGTAGGGGAGACACTGGAGCTGGCTAGGAGATGTCGGTTTCTGACGCCTTAAGTTATGCTGCAAGGGACCACTAGGGGGTTCCGCGTTTATTGACCACCCTGTTAATAGTGGGTATGGGTTTATGGTTTAGAGGGTCCCGCGCTCACTTTCACCTACTTATATCTCAGTGAGACGTTCACAGTATTGTTTAAAAAGAATTTATTAGATCTATGTCTATAAGAACAAATAAAATTGTCAATAAATTAAAAACTGATATGTAAACCAGTTTGTCTCAACCGGTTTTTCGTTCTGGAGTGGTTTTCATCACTTCTTCCGCTTTAAGATTCTTGATCCTGCTAGTACATTGCTTGGTATAACACTTACAACATTGGTCTTTCATCTACCAAATTCGTCCTCTGCTGGTTACAATTTGGTCTCTTTTTATTGACCCAGGTAGGCCGTGCTATCCATCTTCCCATGGATGCGGACCAGATGGCCAAGCCCCTTGGCTGAGAAACAGCACCACAGCATGATGCTGCCACCACCATGCTTGACTGTAGGATGGTATTCTTGGGGTCGTATGCAGTGCCATCCAGTCTCCAAACGTCACGTGTGTGGTTGGCACCAAAGATCTCGATCTTGGTCTCATCAGACCATAGAACCTTGAACCAGTCTGTCTCAGAGTCCTCCAAGTGATCATGAGCAAACTGTAGACGAGCCTTGACATGACGCTTTGAAAGTAAAGGTACCTTACGGGCTCGTCTGGAACGGAGACCATTGCGGTGGAGTACGTTACTTATGGTGTGGACTGAAACCAATGTCCCCACTGCCATGAGATCTTTCCGGAGCTCCTTCCTTGTTGTCCTTGGGTTAGCCTTGACTCTTCGGACAAGCCTGGCCTCGGCACGGGAGGAAACTTTCAAAGGCTGTCCAGGCCGTGGAAGGCTAACAGTAGTTCCATAAGCCTTCCACTTCCGGATGATGCTCCCAACAGTGGAGACAGGTAGGCCCAACTCCTTGGAAAGGGTTTTGTACCCCTTGCCAGCCTTGTGACCCTCCACGATCTTGTCTCTGATGGTCTTGGAATGCTCCTTTGTCTTTCCCATGTTGACCATGTATGAGTGCTGTTCACAAGTTTGGGGAGGGTCTTAAATAGTCAGAAAAGAGATAAATAATCCACACATGTGAAGCTCATTGTTCTTTGTGCCTGAACTACTTCTTAATACTTTAGGGGGACCAAACAGAATGCTGGTGGTTTGAGGGGTTGAATAATAAATGACCCTCTGAATTAACTTTTAAAGCTTTAAAAAAAAAAAAAAAAATTAAAAAAATCTTTTTGGCTGCAGTGCATTTCCCACTTCCAGGCTGATCCAGCTAGCGGGACAGGATGGTGGTGGGGTGGCAGGATGGTGGCGGGGGGGCAGGATGGAGCCAGGGGGGCAGGATGGAGCGAGCGGGGCAGGATGGAGCCGGGGGGAGGGGGGCAGGATGGAGCGATCGGGGCAGGATGGAGCGAGCGGGGCAGGATCGTGGCGGGGGGCAGGATGGAGCAAACGGGGCAAGATAGAGTGAGCGTGGCAGGATGGAGGCGGAGGAGCAGGCGAGTGGGGCAGAATGGAGCGAGCAGGGCAGGATGGAGCAAGCAGGGCAGGATGGTGGCGGGGGGCAAAATGGTGGTGGGGGGCCAGGATGGTGTCGGGGGGGCAGGATGGAGCGAGCAGGGCAGAATGGAGCAAGCACGGCAGAATGGAGCAAGCAGGGAAGAATAGACTGAGCGGGGCAGGATGGAGAGAGCGGGGCAGGATGGAGCAAGCAGGACAGGATGGAGCGAGAGGGGCAGGATGGAGCCGGAAGAGCAGGATGGTGGCGAGCGGGGCAGGATGGAGTGAGCGGGGCAGGAAAGTGGCGGGGGAGCAGGATGGAGCGAGCGGGGCAGGATGGTGACGAGCGGGACAGGATGGAGCGAGCGGGGCGGGGGGGCAGGATGGAGCGAGCGGGGCAGGATGGAGACGGAGGAGCAGGATGAAGCCGGAGGAGCAGGATGGTGGCGGGGGGGGCAGGGTGGAGCGAGCTGGGCAGGGTGGAGCGAGCGTGGCAGGATGGTGGCGAGTGGGGCAGGATGGTGGCGAGTGGAGCAGGATGATGGCGGGGGGCAGGATGGAGCCGGAGGAGAAGGATGGGGGGGCAGGATGGAGTCGGCGGGGCAGGATGGAGTGAGCGGGACAGGTTAGAGTGAGCGGGGCAGGATAGAGCGAGCAGGGCAGGATGGAGCAAGCAAGGTAGGATGGAGCAAGCTGGGCAGGATAGAACCGGGGGGGCAGGAGGGAGCAAGTGGGGCAGGATGGAGCCGGCGGGGCAGGATGGAGCGAGCCGGGCAGGAGGGAGCGAGTGGGGCAGGATGGAGCGAGCGGGGCAGGATGGTGGTGGGGAGGCAGGATGGAGCGAGCGGGGCAGGATGGTGGTGGGGGGGCAGGATGGAGCGAGCGGGGCAGGATAGTGGCGAGCGGGGCAAAATGGAGGGAGCGAGGCAGAATGGAGGGAGCGGGGCAGAATGGAGAGAGCGAGGCAGGATGGAGCAAGCGGGGCTGGATGGAGCGAGCAGGGCAGGATGGAGCCGGAGGAGCGGCATGGAGCCAGGGGAGCAGGATGGTGGTGGGGGGTAGGATCGAGCGAGCGTGACAGGTTGGAGCAAGCGGGGCAGGATGGTGGCGGGGGCGCAGGATGGAGCGAGCGGGGCAGCATGGTGGCGAGCGGGGCAGGATAAAGGGAGCGGGGCAGGATGAAGGGAGCAGGGCAAAATGGAGGGAGCGGGGCAGAATGGAGGGAGCGGGGCAGAATGGAGTGAGCGGGGCAGAATGGTGGGAGCGAGGCAGGATGGAGCAAGCGGGGCAGGATGGAGCGAGCGGGGCAGGATGGAGCCGGGGGAGCAGGATGGAGCCGGGGGAGCAGGATGGTGGCGGGGGGCAGGATGGAGCGAGGGGGACAGGTTGGAGCAAGCGGGGCAGGATAGAGCGAGCAGGGCAGGATGGAGTGAGCGGGGCAGGATGGAGCCGGGGGGGAGCAGGAGGGAGCCGACGGGGCAGGATGGAGTCGGCGGGGCAGGATGGAGCAAGCATGGCAGGATGGAATGAGCAGGGCAGGATGGAGCGAGCGGGACAGGATGGAGCCGGGGGGGGGGCAGGATGGAGCGAGCGGGGCAGGATGGTGGTGAGCGAGGCAGGATGGAGCGAGCGGGGCATGATGGAGCCGGTGGGGCAGGATGGAGCAAGCGGGACAGGTTGGAGCGAGCGGGGCAGGATGGAGCCAGGGGGGCAGGATGGAGCAAGCGGGGCAGGATGGAGCGAGTGGGGCAGGATGGAGCAAGCGGGGCAGGATGGAGCCGGGCGGGGGGGCAGGAGGGAGCAAGCGGGGCAAGATGGAGCCGGCGGGGCAGGATGGAGCCAGCGGGGCAGGATGGAGAAAGGAGGGCAGTATGGAGCCAGGGGGGCAGGATGGAGCGAGCAGGGCAGGATGGAGCCAGGGGGGGGCAGGATTGAGCGAGCGGGGCAGGATAGAGTGAGCGGGGCAGGATGGAGCGAATGGGGCAGGATGGAGCGAGTGGGGCAGGATGGTGGCGAGCGGGGCAGGATGGTGGCGGGAGGGCAGGATGGAGCAAGTGGGGCAGGATGGAGGCGGAGGAGCAGGATGGTGGCGGGGGGGCAGGATGGAGCAGGCGGGGCAGGATGGAGCCAGCGGAGCAGGATGGAGCCAGCGGGGCAGGTTGGAGCGAGCGGGGCACGTTGGAGCGAGCAGGGCAGGTTGGAGCGAAGCGGGGCAGGATGGAGTGAGCGGGGCAGGATGGAGCGAGCGTGGCAGGATAGAGCAAGCAGGGCAGTATGGAGCGATCAGTGCAGGATGGAGCTGGGGGGTGGCAGGAATGGAGCAAGTGGGGCAGGATTGAGCGAGTGAGGCAGGATGGAGTTGGCGGGACAGGATGGAGTCGGCGGGGCAGGATGGAGCTGGCGGGGCAGGTTGGAGCGAGCAGGGCAGGATTGAGCCAATGGGGCAGGATGGAGCAAACGAGGCAGGATGGAGTGAGCGGGGCAGGATGGAGCGTGCGGGGCAGGATGGAGCCAGGGGGGTGGGGGCAGGATGGAGCAAGCGGGCAGGATGGAGCGAGCGGGGCAGGATGGAGCGAGCGGGCAGGATGGTGGCGGGGGGGCAGGATGGAGCGAGCGGGCAGGATGGTGGCGAGCGGGGCAGGATGGTGGTGGGGGGGCAGGATGGAGCAGCGGGGCAGGATGGAGCCATGGGGGGCAGGATGGAGCCATGGGGGACAGGATGGAGCCGGGGGGCAGGATGGAGCGAGCAAGGCAGGATGAAGCGAGCGGGGCAGGATGGAGTCAGGGGAAAGCAGGATGGAGCCGGGGGGGAGGATGGAGCTGGAGAGGGGGGAAGGATGGACCTGGAGGGGGGGCAGGATGATGCAGGGGGGGGGCACGATGGAGGTGGGGGGCAGGATTCCCCTTGCCCTCCTCTGTTCTCACCAGTTTTCCGTAGTGGTCGTCATGTGACAGTACGGGCTGTGTGATGTCACATCAGCCCGCCCTGTCACTTGACAGTAGTGACGGAGAAGACGGGTGAGAAGAATAGCGGGAGACGTGGGGACGCAGTATGGATGCGGGTGGAATGCAGGGGGCAGTATTCCCCTCGCCTCCCGCTTTTCTCACCCGTCTGTACACAGGGCGAGCTGATGTGACATCACAGAGCCCGCCCTGTGTACAGACGGGTGAGAACAGCGGGAGGCGAAGTGGGGGCATGGGGGGGAGAGGCGAGGTGGGGGCGGCAGAGTTCCCTGTATATCGCGGCAAACAGCTAACGCGCCGCTGTCACCAGGCTTCAGCAACAGTGGCGCTAATGCGCCACTGTTGCCGGCTACAAATTGGCGGGAAATTCGAACTTTGAATTCTCACGCCAATTTGCAAAGCCTGCGCTCATTGGCGCCCACCTCCGGATGGCACCAATGAGCGGCCTCTGTCTGGCGCGCGATTTCGGCGACAGACACACTCAAAAAACCTTTAGACAATTATATAATCTACTAGCTGTGAGCCCGATGCGATTGCATCGGGATTCTAGAATCTGTGTATAGGGCATTGCTCGGGCTGCTGCAACGACTCCCAACGCCCCCTTGGCGGGCATTGCGAGTGAGTCGCGTGGGCGATGCGCGCCCACGAACAAAGCCACGGAGGTAGCGGCGTGTGCGAGGGAAGTCGCTACGGCAATTATATAATAGATTATCAGTATTGCATCGGGATTCTAGAATCTGTGTATAGGGCATTGCTCGGGCTGCTGCAACGACTCGCAACGCCCCTTTCGCGGGCATTGCGAGTGAGTCGCGTGGGCGATGCGCGTCCACGAACAAAGCCACGGAGGTAGCGGCGTGTGCGAGGTAAGTCGCTACAGCAATTATATAATAGATTACACTGGTCAACAGCATTTTTGGTGCCAAAGATATTTCATTGAATTTAGGGTAACTTTGGGGTGCTGATTCTGAATATGTCATCAGTTTTGCCAGATTGGCTCAAGTTTTTGAGATTTTTCGTAAAATGTGTAAAAAAAAAGACGTTTTTTGCTACACGCGCATTAACTTTATTGATATTGTCATGAATACAATAAATTTAACAAAGTAAATGTTGATTTTAGTTTATTTTAACTAGTTTTAGAAAGTAATCTTCAAAAATGAACAAGACATGAAAGATAGACATTTAATCGCTGGAAAAGCGCTTTTTATATGATTTCCTTCTATGTGAGCTATTGGGGCAGTCACGCTGTAGATTCCAGCAGTAATCAGCCATCATATGTCTGTCCCATCTGCCTTGGTACCTTTCCTCCATCACCATAATATCCTGATGAAATCTCTCCCCTTGTTCTTCGCTAAAATCTCCAAGGTTTTCTGGAAATCTGTCCAAGTGACTGTGAACATAATGCAATTTAATGCTCATGTGTACACCCAGATTTCTAAATCTCAATAGCATGTTTTGTACCAGTTCTTCATAATTGTCTGCCTTTTGATTTCCCAAGAAGTTCTTCACTACCAACACAAAACTACACCATGCAGCAGCTTCAATGTCATTCATTTCCTTAGGAAAATTTGAATCTTTAATGAGTTTCCGAATTTGAGGACCATCAAAGATTCCTGCCTTCAGTTTTTCGCTACTAAGACCAGGGAAAGATCTGCAGATGTACATGAAGCAATTACCATCTTTGTCTAATGCCTTGACGAACTGCTTCATTAATCCTAACTTTATGTGAAGTGGTGGTAGAATGATTTTTTCCCTGTCCACCAAAGGTTCGTTCACTATGTTTGATGCTCCTACTGTCAAGGTGTCCCTTGGAGGCCAATTCAGTTTCTCCCAGTGCTGATGTTTTGCTCTACTATCCCACATGCAGATGAAGCAAGGATACTTTGTGTATCCACTTTGCTGTCCAAGTAAAAAGTTGACCATTTTTAAATCAACACATATCAGCCACGAATGTTCATGGTAGCACAGTTTCTCCAAGACCATTTTGACATTTTGGTATTGTTCTGCAAGTTTAGTTGAGTGAGCTACTGGAAGAGATGCACACTGATTGCCATTGTTCAACAAAACACATTTCAAACTCCTTTTAGAACTATCTATGAAAAGCCTCCAGTCTACAGGACGATATACTTGTAAACCCATTTGCAGCATCAGGCCAGGAATATCCTTACAATATACAAGTAGGTCATCTTCACAGAAAAATGGAAGAAGTGCTTCTTCTCTGGTCCTGTAAGATGTAATTTTAGTTCCAGGCGTCAGACAATTTTTTTCACTTAGCCTTGAAGCTAAAAGTTCGGATGCACTTTTTGAGAGGTTGAGGTCTCTTATTAGATCGTTGAGCTCTCCTTGGGTAAATTGCGTAGGTGTTCTGAAACTTCCTTCATATTCTAGTTCACTTCCAGAACTAATGCTTAGCTCCATACCCTGCATTTCATCATCATCATCAGGTGGGGGAAGGTCAGGTAACATGGTAAACACAGGTACAGGCACATCTTCACAATGAGGGACAGGCCTTCTTGCAGATTCCATGTTAGGATACTCCCATTTTCGTTTCTTATGCTTATTGAATCCTTGTACTTGCACTGCATAGAAATAACAGTCATCATGATGATTTTTTTGCTCTCTCCACACCATTGGAACACCAAATTTGAAGCTTGTTCTTTGTCCTTTGCTCCATTTTCGTAATAATTCGATACATGCTTTGCACACTATGTGTGGTGCCCAAAACTTGTCTTGGTCCCCAAGCATAACCCCAAAATAGGCAAAATACACTTTTTTAACGAAGTCTGTTATGTTTCTTCTATGTTTTGTCAGTGTATATTCACCACAAATGTAACAGAATGAGTCTGGATCGTTAAGACAACTTCTTCTTGATGAGTTCATGCTTTTCACTGGAAAACAGACAACAACATAAAGTTAGTGCAAAAATCAAGCTATGAACAAACTTTTAGAACACTAATTAACACAAAACTATATTGAGAACTGCTCAGTTCAAGTACTAATCCAAAGAAATTAATGAGATGATGCGTCGCATTTACCAACAAGTGCTATAAATAAGATACCAAAAATCTCAAAAACTTGAGCCAATCTGGCAAAACTGATAGCATATTCAGAATCAGCACCCCAAAAATACCCCAAATTCATTAAAATATTTTGGGCACCAGAAAAAAAATTTTTTTTTGTTGACCTGTGTTATCAGTATGTAATATATAATTTCCCTAACGCACTTTCGTAAGTTTCGGCGCTGTTGTGGGCGTGGGCACAGCGCCCACGCGACCTGTGAAGCATTGCCGGCGCCACTGATTCGCAAAGCCTCACTCGCAATGGCCGCCAAGCGGCCGTTGCGAGTCCTTGCAGAATAGGCGCGACTCACTAATTTATACATAATCACATACATAATACTGATAATTCCTATATAATCACATATATATATACCGTACTAGCTGTGAGCCCGATTCTAAAGAATCGGGAGTCTAGAATCTGTATTTCCTTTATTTAAAAATAGTTTTAACTAATAATCCAATAATTCCATGATATCTTTCCATCAACTACATATAATTGTATGGTTGATATCATTTTTGGAAAATTGAACTATAATCATGTAAGGGTCTTGGAACACAAAGTAACAATACTTGTTAATGTGTCAATAGCTTGATTTGACAAATGAATATTGATATTCTGCGTATTAGAAAAACTCACAGGGAACAGGGAATGGGAGTAAGCTCACCCCTCCTTCTCAGAAGATCCAGTCAGGTGCTGCAGCTGACGGCCGGCCACCGCCCAAGTCAAGGAATATAATGAAGATATGCTGGCACCTTCATCCGATGAAAAAGTTTTTACTTTATTATGTAATTCACAACATTAAAATAAAAGCATCTTGGTGGCTGAGCATGCCCCGTCAGACGCGTTTCGATAAAAATCTTTATCAATGACAAAGAGGCAACAAAACAACATGCAATATATATATACAAAAAACAATACACCTGTGAGATTACAAACGAGTGTCACCTGAATGGGTTAAGTAAAAAACAATGACTTGAATGGTCTCATTATAGAATATAGGAAAAAAGTTCTCTAAAATGCAAAGGAACTACTTTATATTACAACATGAAGGATAGCAGCAAAGATACAAGAACATATGCATATGTATAATGTATATAGCAATAGATTAAATGAATAGTGGCAATGTACAGAGAGAGGGGATACACTTAACGCAAAATATTATACACAATTGTTAGATGTACTGGATATAACCTGGATTAGGAAGAAAAAGTAGGAGCCTGTCCTGGTATAAGGATGTATATGAACAGGACTAGTTAATTTCAACAAAAAGCACTTGTATTAATAAAAATACATCAAATCGCTCCTATAATTCATTCCCCCAGGAAATCTGCTGTTCAAGCATAATATCCAGAAACTTTCGCGATTTAACATGTCTCGGATTCGATCCCCTCCTCGTACTGAGCTCCTCACCACCTCCAATCCTTTAACAGACAACTTGCTGGTGTCGCCACCGTGATATTCAGAAAAATGCTTAGATAAGCCTGACATAGAACGTCTATTCCCTGAGGATGAAGGGTTGGCTGCTGATATATGTTCTGAGATACGTTTTCTTAGAGGCCGACTGGTACAACCAATATAGTCTAAATTGCAGGACATGCAAGAAGCCATGTAAACCACAAAGGTGGTCGCACAGTTAATGTAATTTTTTATTTTATAACGATACACTGGCAATTTTAAATGTGGTCAACCTCGTTGTAATCTATGCAGGTACATGAAAAAAACAGATGTATTCCAGGATAGATCTAGCGGTAGAATTTATAAAATAAAAAATTACATTAACTGTGCGACCACCTTTGTGGTTTACATGGCTTCTTGCATGTCCTGCAATTTAGACTATATTGGTTGTACCAGTCGGCCTCTAAGAAAACGTATCTCAGAACATATATCAGCAGCCAACCCTTCATCCTCAGGGAATAGACGTTCTATGTCAGGCTTATCTAAGCATTTTTCTGAATATCACGGTGGCGACACCAGCAAGTTGTCTGTTAAAGGATTGGAGGTGGTGAGGAGCTCAGTACGAGGAGGGGATCGAATCCGAGACATGTTAAATCGCGAAAGTTTCTGGATATTATGCTTGAACAGCAGATTTCCTGGGGGAATGAATTATAGGAGCGATTTGATGTATTTTTATTAATACAAGTGCTTTTTGTTGAAATTAACTAGTCCTGTTCATATACATCCTTATACCAGGACAGGCTCCTACTTTTTCTTCCTAATCCAGGTTATATCCAGTACATCTAACAATTGTGTATAATATTTTGCGTTAAGTGTATCCCCTCTCTCTGTACATTGCCACTATTCATTTAATCTATTGCTATATACATTATACATATGCATATGTTCTTGTATCTTTGCTGCTATCCTTCATGTTGTAATATAAAGTAGTTCCTTTGCATTTTAGAGAACTTTTTTCCTATATTCTATAATGAGACCATTCAAGTCATTGTTTTTTACTTAACCCATTCAGGTGACACTCGTTTGTAATCTCACAGGTGTATTGTTTTTTGTATATATATATTGCATGTTGTTTTGTTGCCTCTTTGTCATTGATAAAGATTTTTATCGAAACGCGTCTGACGGGGCATGCTCAGCCACCAAGATGCTTTTATTTTAATGTTGTGAATTACATAATAAAGTAAAAACTTTTTCATCGGATGAAGGTGCCAGCATATCTTCATTATATTCTGCGTATTAGCCAGTTTGTGTCAGCCCACCAATCGCATCAAGATGCCCTTACGTCTGGTGGGTCCTAATCTAACTAATTCCGAATTATGAATATTTTGATTTATTTAACAGCAGCATTTTTCATCTATTTAAAAAGGATGTGGATGTAAAAAATAAAATTTCCACACCTGACACCTAAGGAGTTACCGTCAACATACTTGCAGCAATTTCCATAGCACAACTAAGGAATTTGCAGTAAACTTGCGGTAAATGGAGCAAACATGGCTATGGCAGATGCGGGAAATACAGCCACTAACAAACCACAGGTCACTGCAGTTATTGTGGCTGAAACAGCCAAAACCACGTTATCTGCATCCACTGCAAGTAAACTACAAATTCCATACACATTGCATGAAAATTACGGCAAGTGTGCTGTAGGTGAGCCCTAAGGCAGCAAATGTAGAAATGTTAAATTTTAAAAAAAAAAACATCTTCAAATAGCTAAAAAATTCTGGAGTCAAAGGTAAATCTCAATTTAGATATGTCCCTCTCTATCTATATATAGTGAACACACCTTGAGATGGAGATGTGTGTGAACAGCCATCCCACCCGTCTCTTAGCTGTTCACAAAAACCTCTCACTGTAAAAAAAATATAGCAAAATTCTCAGCACTTGTAGTGCTGGAACATAATATGATGGTTTCTATCACCAAATTATAAAATTTGGATGATACACATCTATGATCTCAAACTAAATGTGTGTTCATCTGTATATCTATATATATATATATATATTATTATTATTATTTATTTATATAGCGCCATTAGGTTCCATGGCGCTTTACATGAGGATGAGGGAGACAAGAACAAGTACACTAAATCTAGGCGATCAGGACGTACAGGTACAGGAGGGGCAGGGACCCTGTCCACGAGGGCTCACAGTCTATGAGGGGTGGGTTAGGATACAGTAGGATGGGGAATGTCAGGTATGGGGCGTTCGCCTGGGTCTCATGGCAGGTTGTAGGCTTGACGGAACAAGTGAGTCTTCAGGTGACACTTGAAGCTACTCAGGGTAGGAGAGTGTCTGACGTGTTCGGGTAGGGAGTTCCAGAGTAAGGCAGATGCCCGGGAGAAGTCCTGGACTCGGTTGTGCGAAGAGGTGATGAGGGGGGAGCAGAGGAGGAGTTCTTGGGAGGAGCGGAGGTTGCGTGAGGGTAGGTATCGGGAGACTAGGTCGGAGATGTATGGTGGGGCCAGGTTGTGTATGGCTTTGTATGCCATGGTTAGTGTTTTGAATTGGGATCTCTTGGAGACGGGGAGCCAGTGAAGGGCTTGGCAGAGGGGGGAGACAGGGGAGTAGCGGGAGGACATATAGATGAGTCGGGCAGCGGAGTTGAGGATAGACTGGAGAGGTGTGAGGGAGTTAGCCGGGAGGCCATTGAGAAGGAGGTTGCAGTAGTCAAGGCGGGAGATGATAAGAGCATGGATGAGTGTTTTAGCGGTGTCGTGGGTGAGGAAGGAGCGGATCCGTGAGATGTTCTTGAGCTGGAGCCGGAAGGATGTGGTGAGGGCCTCGATGTGGGGTTTGAAGGATAGGGAGGAGTCAAGGATTACCCCGAGGCACTTGGCTTGGGGGACTGGGGAGAGGGCGCAGTTGTTGACGCAGATGGATAGGTTGGGAGGTGGGGTGGAATTTCTTGGGGGGAAGACTATGAATTCAGTTTTGTCCATGTTGAGTTTAAGGAAGCGAGCAGAGAAGAAGGATGAGATGGCGGAAAGGCATTGAGGGATTTTCGAGAGTAGGGAGGTGATGTCAGGGCCGGACAGGTAGATTTGGGTGTCGTCGGCGTAGAGGTGGTACTGGAGGCCATGGGACTCGATGAGTTGCCCTAGGCCGAGAGTGTAAATGGAGAAAAGTAGGGGTCCCAGGACCGAACCTTGGGGGACTCCGACAGAAAGGGGGTAGGGTGAGGAGGAGGTGTGGGAGTGGGAGACGCTGAAGGTTCGGTCCGCTAGGTATGAGGAGATCCAGGAGAGGGCAAGGTGGGTGATGCCAAGGGATTCCAGGATCCGGAGAAGAAGGGAGTGGTCAACCGTGTCGAAGGTGGCAGACAGGTCAAGGAGTAGCAGGATGGAGTAGTGATGTTTGTTCTTGGCGGTCAGTAGGTCGTTGGTGACTTTGGTCAGGGCTGTTTCGGTGGAATGGAGGGGTCGGAAGCCGGACTGCAGGCGGTCGAAGTGGGAGCACGAGGAGAGGTGAGAGGACAGTTCGGAGTGGACATGTTGTTCAAGTAGCTTAGAGGCGAATGGGAGAAGAGATATGGGGCGATAGTTAGAGACAGAGGTAGGGTCAAGTGAGGTTTTTTTTAGGATGGGCGTGATTAGGGCGTGTTTGAAGGCCGAGGGGAAGGTACCAGTGCTAAGTGAAAGGTTAAAGAGGTGGGTGAGGGCTGGGATGAAAATGGAGGTGTGGTTGGGAATGAGGTGGGATGGGAGCGGGTCGTGGGCGCTGGTGGTGAGGTTTGATTTTGACAGGAGGGAGGAGAGTTGGTCTTCAGTTATGGGGGGAAGTGGCTGATGGAGGAAGAGGGCAGTGTAGGTGGGAAGGGGAGGTGTGGGGATAGTGGACCGAAGCTGCTTCTGATCTTGTCGATCTTCTCCTTGAAGAAGGTCGCAAAGTCTTCAGCAGAGATGAGGGGAGAAGGGGGAGGAGCAGGTGGGCGAAGTAAGGAGTTGAAAGTTTTGAAGAGCTGTTTGGGGTTGCGGGACAGAGAGGTTATAAGGGATGAGAAGAACACTTGCTTGGCGGTAGCGAGTGCCGTCTTGAAGTCAGTGATGGATTGCTTGAACAGAGCAAAGTGCTCGGGGGTGTGAGACTTTTTCCATCTCCTCTCGGCGACTCTGGACGCCCGTCTCAGGTTTTTAGTGAGGGTGGTGTGCCAGGGTTGCCTGTTAATGCGTGGAGCATGGAGAGTGAGGGGGGCGGCTAGGTCGAGAGCGTTCCTTGTGGTGGTGTTGTATAGGGTGGTGGCAATGTCAATGTCGTCAGCGCAGGGTAGGTCGGTGAGAGGGAGGAGTGATTCAGAGAATAAAAGAAGATCAAGATCTTTTAGGTTTCGGCGAGGGTGATCAAGTTTGCGGAGAGGGTGTAGTGTGGCAGGGGAGGAGAGGGCGGAGAAGGTCAAGAGATGGTGGTCGGACAGTGTGAGTACCGAGGTTGTGAGGTTAGAGAGGGAGCAAAGGCGGGTAAAGATGAGGTCAAGCGTGTGGCCTTGTTCGTGGGTGGGAGAGGAGGACCATTGGGAGAGCCCTAGGGAAGTGGTCAAGGAAAGAAGGTTGGAGGCGGCTGGGCGGGGAGTGTCAATGGGGATATTGAAGTCGCCCATGATGATGGAGGGGATGTCAGTGGAGAGGAAGTGAAGTAGCCAGGTGGTGAAGTGGTCAAGGAAGGAGGCGGTGGGTCCGGGGGGGGCGGTAGATGATGGCTATTTGGAGGTTGCAGGGGGAGAAGATTCGGACTGAGTGGGCTTCGAAGGAGGGGACAGTGACGGATGGGGGCTGGGGGATGGGGCTGAAGGTGCAGGAGTTGGACAGCAGTATGCCGACTCCACCGCCGTGTTTGCCAGAGGGACGGGGGGTGTGGGACAGGCTGAGGCCGCCGTAGGATAGAGCAGCAGGGGAGGCCGTGTCGGAGGGGGTGAGCCAGGTCTCGGTGAGGCCAAGGAACGACAGTTTCCTGGAGATAAAGAGATCATGGATGTCGGGGAGTTTGTTGCACACTGAGCGGGCATTCCAGAGTGCGCCGGGTAGAGCGGTAGGTGGGGCATGGGTTGGGGGAATGGGTCTGATGTTGGTGGGGTTGCGAGAGCTAGTGGTGGTGAGGTTGCGAGGGTTGGCGGTGGGTCGCGGGATGAAGGTTGTTGTGGGGATGTTGCGGGGTGGCCAGGATTGGGAGAGATGTCACCGGCAAGGAGGAGGAGTAGGCCGAGGGTTAGCAGGTGGGAGCATGAGAGCTTGCGAGGCGGGCGTGCTTGTTTGATGATTGAGGATTGAAAGTGAATGAAAAGGTCGGTGAAGTGGGTGAGGTGGTTCGGCAGGATGGAGGGTGAGAGCAGTATTTTGTTGCTGGGAGGGGGGATAAGTGGGGGTAGTAGGAAGTGGAGAAGGATGGGAGTGAGAGTGAGGAGTAGCGGGAACATTGCATACAAAGAACAGGGAGTGAGTGTGGCAGCAGGGGTCAGAAGCAGAGTGGGGAAAGTTGTGGTAGTGGGTGAATGGTCATCAGTGGGGAGCGGTCACGGGATGAGGTGATGACCAGGGGATGAGATGTAAGGTGGGGGGTCGGATGGGAAAGTTGGGGGATTAGTCGAGGTGGTCGGGATTGACAGAGGCGATTGCTGGGGTGGCTGATGGAGCAGCCGTGGGACAGGTGAGGCATCCAGGGGTCAGTCCGGGGTGGGATGCCACCAAGGTATGAGATACATTCCAAGGGAGATGTGGATAGGGATGAGATCTAGCAGTCCTGGACAGGATGGTGGAGCCAAGGACAAGGTGATACAGCCAGTATGGGGAGAAATAGTAGTCAAGAGGAGGTCAGATGGCTGGGGAGGAAGGGTGGACTGATGACTGGTTCCTTACTTGTGGAAGGGATTCCAGGATTTAATATAAGATGAAGTAGTAAGGGTGGTAGAGATTAGAATGGAAACATTGTGGGGGATTTATATTTCTTTACCTGCCAGTCTATATGATAAATTCTGTACAAAAGGGATTTAACCTCCCCCAAAATAACTATATATATAAAATGGCTATATAATAACCATGTAATTAATATCTTTAAAAATATGACTAAACTAATTTTTTTGTAGATTTTGTTTTTTTTTGTAAAAAAAAGTATCAGAACAGTATTAAAAAAAAAAGAAAAATCTTAACGTAAAACATTTTTGTACACGATATTGTGTGTAAAGACCTTAGGAGAATCAGGCAGTAATTGTCCTTGGATTGGTGAATTGAGGACTTTGACCTTGACATTACAGCGTTGCTTGACTCTTGAAAAGGCCACATAGAGTTGACCCTTGGGCAAAAGGTGGTTCCGGGAGATATATCCCAACTCGATTGAGAGTTTGCCCTTGCGATTTATTGATGGTCATTGCAAACGCTGCCTTGATGGGAAATTGTCGTCTTCTTAATCTGAATGGTAATGCAGTCTCTGATGGACATAAATCAATACGTGGAATGAATACCACCTGTCCTGCTGCTGAGCCGGTAATGACTTTAGCCTGGATCATGTTTGGAAACAATGCAGTTACAATGAGCCGAGTACCATTGCACAGACCTTTCCTGGTATTCAGGTTGCGTAACAGCATGACAATGGTGCCAACTTTAATTTTGAGATGATGTAGAGGCATTCCAGTAGGTGTAAGTGAATGCAAAAATTCAGGTGGGTATTGTTCGGAATCATCACAGTCCTCTGCATCAATAGAATCTTCACTCATATAGTCTGTGTACTCACCAATCAAGCAATCCATGACTTTGGAATTAACAAAATCGACGTCGTCATTCTTCGGACATAGGATAGCATGAGAAGCAGCGATATTGATACTCTCGTTGTTACTGACATCAATGTTAATGTTGTCTCCAAAGATCTCATGTATTAAAGACCCAGTGCACAGCATATCTGGAGGAATCTCGATGACATCATCTCCAAGATTATATTCATTGGACAGCTCACCATTACCAAGTTTAAGCAACCAAGTGCTGTATTCAAGATCAATAAAGCGCATGTTGTTAATAAGCGGGAGTGGATTGAAAATTGGCCAATATGTACAATATTTTAAACAGCTCTCCACAATATCCGTTCTTGTGCCATGAGGAATGACCGGAAGACATTGTCGAAAGTCTCCTCCAAGTACAATTACTTTGGCTCCAAAAGGTGTCTTTTCTTTGTTGGTAACTTTTTTGGTCATAACATCTCGTAAGAGTCTTTCAATGACATGCAATGCATACTTTGAGACCATTGTGCACTCATCTATAATAAAGAGTTCAGTGTTCTGCAAATCATAAGCTGCATCCGTGTCATTTTGTATCCTGGAAACCGATGTTTCATTCACAGGTATTGGTATTCCATAAAGAGAATGAATTGTTCTTCCTCCTTCAAGCATATTGGCTGCAATTCCTGTAGTTGCAGCAGGTGACACCATTTTTCCTTCTCCCCTTAGTTGATGTAGAAGTAGATGGTAAAGGTAAGTTTTTCCACTGCCACCAGGACCGTCAATGAAGAAGCACTTTGGTGTTGCAGTAGTGTCTTCTAATGCTTGAATAATAGCCTCATAAGCCAAAAGTTGTTGAGGATTGAGAGTTGCTTTCATCTCAGCAGCTGTTCTTAACTCATCGTCTTAATCAAATTGTTGTGGAAGTTGTTGTTTCCTGACAGGGCGTGGTAAGTTAAATTCAGTATATTTTTTGCCATGACTTCGTAAGATTTCTTGGACATCTGTCATCGCATATCCTTCACAATTCACACACTCCTCCGTGTTTGAGTGATATTTATGGCAATAGTCTTGAATGAAGTGTTCTTTAAATTCAAGCCACAACTCCAGTGGATTAGCAGGAGGGCCAAAAATGCAAATGTAGGCAAACATATCACGTAGCTGTGCAGGCATGTTCAAAATGCAAGCATCAAGTAAGGTGTTTCTCCACAAACTGTCATCAAATAATAAACCAAGAGCTAAGGCAGCGTCTTTGAAAGTTAGATGTGTAACCCCATGAACGGTTTTAATGCTGTCAAAACTGGTGGCACCTTTGACATGCAGCAACAACAACCGCAAATAGTAGCGTTCTTGGTCTCTGAGACTTACGGTATACATTCTTCCAATTACAGTAGCACCTCCTCGCTTTCTCTGTTGCCAAGAACCTTCTATCCAAACGTAGTGTTCTGGAATTTCACGATAGAAATAAGTATGAGCAGTTGGGTCCTTCTTATTAAGCTCAAAATAGCCCATAAGAGTGGAATTGTTATGTAGCTTGTGTCTGATGTTGGCTACGGAGTCATCCTCATGAAAATACAGTTGTTGAGAATGAGGCAGATGTACAGCCAGGCGAATAATACTATGCGATTGTTTGTGCATGGGATAAGCAAATATCCGCCAAGCTGCCTCAGGTGCACTAACATAACGGGAATCCATAAATTGATGAGTTTCATCATGTTGGATGCTTGTTTGGCAAATTTCCACATTTGCTTTATCGTGTCCTTTATATACATCTACTCTATAATTGCCGTAGGCATTTTCGTGTCGGACCCCGAAAACGCCGTGGCTTTGTCACTCTGTGACATCACCACGAGCGAAGCATTGCCCGCGAGGCCATTGTGACTCGCTGGCTGAGTGCAAGCAATGGCCGCGAAGCGGCCACTGCGAGTCGCTGGTCGAAAATCGAACCAGAGGTTCGGCTACAAAGTTAGCGATTTATCGCTCATGTAGCGCGAGCAATGGCCACGAGGCCATTGCGAGTCGCTGCCTGAGCCGCGATTACTTGCCGCACCTGCCGCAAGTCCCCCTATACTTTCTATGGAAATTACCGCAACCGCTCCGCAAGTGCCGCGATTGTCGCATAACCGTTACACTTGCGGCGCGGTTGCGGTAATCCCTATAGAAAGTATAGGGGGACTTGCGGCAGGTGCGGCAAGTGCGGTTTTGCACTTGCGGCAGGTTTGCCCGCGAAAAAACCCGCGGCTGACTGCGCTGTTGCTGGGTGGCGACACTTTTTGCCTACCAATCACTATACTCCCCCCGCTGCCATTTTATAGTGTTTACTTCTACTTTTCCTCACAAATCATTCCTGCCTTGGTGATCCTGTGGGACGGACGTCGGAAAACCAGTGCTGGAACCTCATCCCTACAATATCAGCTAAGATATCTTTTTTGGCCAATATAATCGATTAATTATTATTAATTATTAATATTATTATTATTAGTGTTAATATTAATTATTATTATTAATCGATTATTAATATTATAATTATATTGATATATTCATAATTATATATATATATATATATAGATATATATATAGATATATATATATAGATAAAAAAAAAAAAAAAAAGTGGGTCAGGGAGCAGCATAAACAGCTGAAAAGCAGGTGCAGGCAAATCAAACCTTATCTTTAAAGGTTGTAGACAAATCCAGGTCTGGAGAAAGACTTGCAGCACTCCAAGTTCTCAGTGTGAAAAGAACTTTCTTTATTAGGACAGGCACAAAAAACATGCAACGTTTCAAGTCACAAAGACTTTTCCTCAGCACAAGTGTCTCAACAGGAAATGCAGTTTATATATACAAACATTAGCATATTAAATTGACAACTGATTAGAGTCATTAGAAAACAGAGAAACATCAATATTATATTAGTGGTTGTGCATAAATAAGTGACAACAATTAAAAAAATACAAACAGATACAAAAAGACATTAGCAAATCAATCAGGTATATATGGACTGCATACAGTGTGAAAAACCTAATTTGAAAGGGCCATGCATAAGTGTACCATATTGCCATCATTATAGTGGCTTCATATGAGTTTCTATCTGAAATGGGGCCAGTGGTGCTGGAGTTAAAAGAAAATGGTGCATCTCAAAAAATATTAATAAGTGTTATGGCTCAAAGGGCCATCAATCATTTAGATTTGAATATTGTGCAAAATTGTGCAAAATTAAGTTAAATAGACTTTATAAGTGTAAAAAGCTTTGGGCGCCATCTAGTGGCTGTGCTATATCATGTGCCATAAAATGAGACCATTCAGATGTATGGAATAGATCAAGTAAATACATCAGTTCAGTGGTATGTGGTTCTTTGGCTGAAACTAGAGGGATTTATATAAATCCTCAATACAAAACAGGGATTAAAATTGAACCAGGTTTATCACTAAGATAAATAATATGGTCATAAAAACTAAAACTGTGTATACATATCATAATCGGCAATACCGGTTACAGTGAAAATTAGTCCACACCGGTGCAAAAAATCATGTTATTAAACAAAAAAATGGCGACCTATAAAACCACAGGAGTGCAACCACAAGGTATATTATAAACCAACATCTTTATACGTGCACCACCAGAAAATTATCATTGATGAAGTAAAAAACAATTAGATAAAAAAATTTAGATAGAAACAATAAGGTATCACGCATGGAACTTTCAATTTCAGGGTGAGTCATAATAGGGTAGGTTTTTCGTCCATATGAAGTAGCCTGGAAAAAAACAAAGATCTGTTTCAGTACTCAAGTGTATTCAATTTTAAAAAAGCATAATTGCTTATACAGTAATATGATAAAAAACAGTGCAAGATAAAATATCATAAAAACAAAAAATGGAGAAAAAGGTTTAACATCATGGTACAAGGATCTTGAATCTTTCTTCGGCCAGTTTTACTCATGGGGTTAATTTATGATTGTGTTTAATTTATAATCTACATTAAGACCCCCTGGTTTTAAAGTACCTAACCGGTGTATCCAACGTAACTCCTTCTCCATCAGCAGTTTGTTGCGGTTGCCATTTCTTCTCAAAGGGGGACACTGTCTATGATTCTACATTTCAAATCACTCTCCTGATGGTCGGCTTCAGTAAAGTGCTTGGAAACGGGGAGATTAGGGATTTGTTTTCTTATACTATATCTGTGTTGACCCATCCTCACTTTAAACTCTAACGTCGTCTCACCCACGTAATATAACCCACAGGGGCAATCCAGAAGGTAGAGCACATGGTCAGAGGAACATGTATGGAATCCATTTATTTTGTAGGTATTCCCTCTTTGTTCAAAAGTATTACCCTTGCGCATATAGGGGCAGTTTACGCAGCCATAGCATGGGAAACTACCTGTTCTCCGTTGGCCTGTGATTGTAGATTGTAAATCTTTTTTGAAGCTGCCAATATCAGCCTGTATTAAGGTGTCTCTCAAACTACGCCCTTTTCTGTAAGCCAGAATTGGGGGTTTTTTAAATTCATCAATTTCAGGAAGACCCCTAGACAAGATGTTCCAATTACCTATGATTGCTTTTTTAATTTCATCTGATTCATTACAGAACATTGTCACCATAGGGATTCGTTTGTCCTTATTGGCAACCGCAGGTTTACCTTGGAGGGCGCGTTTTTTTTGTTGCTGTAGAACACCCTTAGGGTATCCACGTTTCAGAAACTTTTGTGTGAGCAGATCAGTGGTCTCTTTTAGCTCAATGGGATCGGATACGATCCTACAGACTCTTTGCATTTGCCCTTTAGGAATAGCCTTTTTCATGTTTTTTGGGTGATGGCTATCATAGCGCAGTAATTTATTTCTATCCGTGGGCTTAGTAAATAAGGAGGTTTTTATCTTGTTCTCTTTCAGAGTGACCTTCACATCAAGGAATTGGATCTCGTCCATAGAGTGGACCATCGTGAATTTTATTGTGGGGTCAATTGTATTTAGATAGTCAGAAAAACAATTGAGTTCATCCATAGAACCTCTCCAAAGGATGAAAGTGTCGTCCACATATCTCCACCAACATGCGACATGTGCAAAGGGATGGGATGTGTAGACAAACTCCTCCTCCACTTTATAAAATCCTCATCTTTCATAAGGGATTTAACCTGTTGCTCTATCTCCCTGTTTTCTTGACCCATTCTATCAATTTCATCTTGTAGATATTTATTAGGACAGGCACAAAAAACATGCAACGTTTCAAGTCACAAAGATCAAAGCGAATCCCCAGAGGATTGAGATCTAACATACGCCCCACTCTGTTTTCTCATGTCAGCAGTTTTTGTGAGAAATTTACTAAAATATCTAACAAATATGCCATGGACCTTATGTTATTGAATATTGAATATCTACAAGATGAAATTGATAGAATGGGTCAAGAAAACAGGGAGATAGAGCTGTTAAATCCCTTATGAAAGATGAGGATTTTATAAAGTTCAAAGACCTGATCCAGACGAGGTTGGAGAAAAGCAGGAGAGATTTGGAAGAGTCAAAGAGACAGAAATGGGCCAGGGATGCAGAAGATTATAAAGTTGGCCAAATATATAACTGGCAAAAAGAAGGCCCCGTTACATGGAACGATAACAACAAAAAAGGTTATTCCTCAAGATTCTGCAGACACAAGGGCTTGAAAAGATTGAAGCAACCATGTTATTTGCCTGTGATTAAAAATATTTCTTCTAGATGCACACGGAACCCCAGAAGGAGGAGAGGAGGACGGCGCCACAGGAGAAGTGAAAAGAAACAGAGACAAGACACGGAATCCCAACAAACGGAGGAGGTTTTAAACCTAGTGGTGAACATTTCTGGTAAAACTCTGACCACTGATCAGACTAATGTTTTAAATAAGGGATTGAATTTTGTGATGGCACAACATGTTGATTGGTTTAGTTTAGAAGTTGATCTCCACCGATTTTTCAGGAATATTAAACTAAAGCACTGGTTTAGTAATAAATGTGTGGTTACAAGGTCCAAAACAAGCGAACTTACATTACGTGACCTCTCATTGTACAAAAAAAGCGATTTTACTCCCACAGATGATTCACCAGCAATTCAGACATATATTACAGCAGTGAAAAGGGATATAGAAGCATTGAAAAACAGGCAGAGTAGTTTGTTAAAAGAACCCAATTTCTTGAGTAAAGAATATAGAGCCCTCAAAGAACTTGCAAATGACAGCGATTTAATTATCAAGCCCGCTGATAAGGGGGTGCAACTGTTGTCATGTGCAAAAAAGATTACATCAAAGAGGTAATGAGACAGCTTAATGACACGGAGGTGTACGTACAGTTAGACAGAGACCCTAGATTTGAGATAGAAAGGATAATTTCTTATACTTTGAATGAAGCAAAAATGGGTGGCATTATTGATGATGAGCTTTTGATTTTCTGCTTGTGAAATTTCCGAGGACTCCGGTCCTATATTTGTTACCTAAAATTCACAAATCACTGACCAATCCTCCTGGTAGGCCCATAGTCGCCGGCACTGACTCTATTTTTTCCAACATTGGGATTTTCCTGGATGTGATTATGATGGAGTTCGTGACGGCGGCTGGGTCTTATATTAAAGACACAGGAGATTTCCTGCAAAAACTGAGTAACCTGGATGTCACAGATGACTGCATTCTTGTCTCTTTTGATGTTGTATCACTTTTCACTTCAATAGATCATCAGAGGGGCACAAGAGCAGTGATCAAGAAATTGGATAACACTGGACACTCAATTGAATGTAAAACAATGATTATCCAACTACTTGAAATTTGCCTGAAATTCAATTATTTCCTTTTTGGTGATAAATTTTATAAACAATTGCGGGGAGTCGCGATGGGGGCACGGATGGCATCATCATATGCAAATACGGTAATGACTGTATTAGAGGAGGAGTTTGTCTACACATCCCATCACTTTGCACATGTCGCATGTTGGTGGAGATATGTGGACGACACTTTCATCCTTTGGAGAGGTTCTATGGATGAACTCAATTGTTTTTCTGACTATCTAAATACAATTGACCCCACAATAAAATTCACGATGGTCCACTCTATGGACGAGATCCAATTCCTTGATGTGAAGGTCACTCTGAAAGAGAACAAGATAAAAACCTCCTTATTTACTAAGCCCACGGATAGAAATAAATTACTGCGCTATGATAGCCATCACCCAAAAAACATGAAAAAGGCTATTCCTAAAGGGCAAATGCAAAGAGTCTGTAGGATCGTATCCGATCCCATTGAGCTAAAAGAGACCACTGATCTGCTCACACAAAAGTTTCTGAAACGTGGATACCCTAAGGGTGTTCTACAGCAACAAAAAAAACGAGCCCTCCAAGGTAAACCTGCGGTTGCCAATAAGGACAAACGAATCCCTATGGTGACAATGTTCTGTAATGAATCAGATGAAATTAAAAAAGCAATCATAGGTAATTGGAACATCTTGTCTAGGGGTCTTCCTGAAATTGATGAATTTAAAAAAAACCCAATTCTGGCTTACAGAAAAGGGCGTAGTTTGAGAGACACCTTAATACAGGCTGATATTGGCAGCTTCAAAAAAGATTTACAATCTACAATCACAGGCCAACGGAGAACAGGTAGTTTCCCATGCTATGGCTGCGTAAACTGCCCCTATATGCGCAAGGGTAATACTTTTGAACAAAGAGGGAATACCTACAAAATAAATGGATTCCATACATGTTCCTCTGACCATGTGGTCTACCTTCTGGATTGCCCCTGTGGTGTCACGGGTGGCACGGATGACAGGGTAGAGGCCACGCGCAGACGGTCCCAGCGTTTGGCCAATCAGCCATAAGGTTTGAGGACGGTCCGTCTTTCAGGGCATTTACCTTCTGTGTAGATAAAGAGAAGGTATGATAAGATCTCCCTATCATGGGAGGACGGCTGGGAAGGTCTTGTGCTCGGTCTGGTTTCTACACCAGTATTCTGGGTCTCTAGGACCCAGCAGGTTCTTCCCTCCTTTATAAGGAGTTTCATTGCCCTCCCTCGGTGCAGGTGATATTTCCTTGTGGACTCATTATCCTTGCTCCAAGCAGAAGCTGAGATTGTGGAGGTTGCTGTGCTCTGCTGCAAGATAAGTGTTTTCTTTCCCCATTGTCTGTTTTCCTTGTGTTGTCTTTAGTTGTTAGTGGAGGGGTCTAGTGAACCTCCCCATCTGATCCTTAGATAAGGTAGTGCTAGGATCAGAGAGGGACGAGGTTCGTGGTCGGCGACAGTTGAGGAAACTGTATAGGGACGTCAGGGCAGACAGGGTCAGCCCCAGGAAGACTAGGGGTCACCCTCTCCCTCTTGTGCCCATAGCTTTAGGGACTCCTTATCCCCCCCCGTCGTTGTCCTACGCTGGGTGTCTCTCCCGCTCCCAGCGTGACATGTGGGTTATATTACGTGGGTGAGACGACGTTAGAGTTTAAAGTGAGGATGGGTCAACACAGATATAGTATAAGAAAACAAATCCCTAATCTCCCCGTTTCCAAGCACTTTACTGAAGCCGACCATCAGGAGAGTGATTTGAAATGTAGAATCATAGACAGTGTCCCCCCTTTGAGAAGAAATGGCAACCGCAACAAACTGCTGATGGAGAAGGAGTTACGTTGGATACACCGGTTAGGTACTTTAAAACCAGGGGGTCTTAATGTAGATTATAAATTAAACACAATCATAAATTAACCCCATGAGTAAAACTGGCCGAAGAAAGATTCAAGATCCTTGTACCATGATGTTAAACCTTTTTCTCCATTTTTTGTTTTTATGATATTTTATCTTGCACTGTTTTTTATCATATTACTGTATAAGCAATTATGCTTTTTTAAAATTGAATACACTTGAGTACTGAAACAGATCTTTGTTTTTTTCCAGGCTACTTCATATGGACGAAAAACCTACCCTATTATGACTCACCCTGAAATTGAAAGTTCCATGCGTGATACCTTATTGTTTCTATCTAAATTTTTTTATCTAATTGTTTTTTACTTCATCAATGATAATTTTCTGGTGGTGCACGTATAAAGATGTTGGTTTATAATATACCTTGTGGTTGCACTCCTGTGGTTTTATAGGTCGCCATTTTTTGTTTAATAACATGATTTTTTGCACCGGTGTGGACTAATTTTCACTGTAACCGGTATTGCCGATTATGATATATATACACAGTTTTAGTTTTTATGACCATATTATTTATCTTAGTGATAAACCTGGTTCAATTTTAATCCCTGTTTTGTATTGAGGATTTATATAAATCCCTCTAGTTTCAGCCAAAGAACCACATACCACTGAACTGATGTATTTACTTGATCTATTCCATACATCTGAATGGTCTCATTTTATGGCACATGATATAGCACAGCCACTAGATGGCGCCCAAAGCTTTTTACACTTATAAAGTCTATTTAACTTAATTTTGCACAATTTTGCACAATATTCAAATCTAAATGATTGATGGCCCTTTGAGCCATAACACTTATTAATATTTTTTGAGATGCACCATTTTCTTTTAACTCCAGCACCACTGGCCCCATTTCAGATAGAAACTCATATGAAGCCACTATAATGATGGCAATATGGTACACTTATGCATGGCCCTTTCAAATTAGGTTTTTCACACTGTATGCAGTCCATATATACCTGATTGATTTGCTAATGTCTTTTTGTATCTGTTTGTATTTTTTTAATTGTTGTCACTTATTTATGCACAACCACTAATATAATATTGATGTTTCTCTGTTTTCTAATGACTCTAATCAGTTGTCAATTTAATATGCTAATGTTTGTATATATAAACTGCATTTCCTGTTGAGACACTTGTGCCTGAGGAAAAGTCTTTGTGACTTGAAACGTTGCATGTTTTTTGTGCCTGTCCTAATAAAGAAAGTTCTTTTCACACTGAGAACTTGGAGTGCTGCAAGTCTTTCTCCAGACCTATATATATAGATATATAGATAGAGATATATAGATATATAGATATAGATTAATATATATATATATATATATATATATATATATATAGATGTCATATTATATATATGTATATGATTAGTATATATATATATATATATTGTATATTAATCTATATATATATATATAGATATATAAGATAGAGATATATAGATATATAGATATAGATTAATATATATATATATATAGATGTCATATTATATATATGTATATGATTAGTATATATATATATATATATATTGTATATTAATCTATATATATATATATATATATATATAATTAATATATATATATATATATCTACTATATAATTGCCGTAGCACGTTTTGTGTCGGACCCCGGCACGCCGTGGCTTTGTCACTATGTGACGTCACCACGGCGAAGCATTGCCCGCGTAGCGGGCATTGCGAGCCGTCGCCGCTGTCAGCACACATATTAATAGTGATGATCCTCCTCCTGCCCGCGCTGCCTGCCCCATCACCCCCCTGCCTGTCACCATAGCCATCCTCCACTGCCCGGTCACCCCCGCCTGTCACAACACTTCCCCCCGCTGCCCCATCACCCCCCTGCCTGTCACCATAGCCATCCTCCACTGCCCGGTCACCCCCAGCCTATCACCACTGCCCCTCCGCTCCCCGATCGCCCCCCCCCCCCCACTCTCCGGTCACCCCCCGCCTGTCAGCACAGACCCCCTCCACTGTCCGGTCACCCCCCCCGGCCTCTTACCACAGCTCCTTCAAGCCAGCCGCGATCTCTCTTCATCCTGCTTGAGGACCTCTGATGACGTCACGATGATGGGTGGAGTCACAGATCACATGATCGTGACGTCATCAAAGGTCCTGTTCCGATCTAACCTACTCTGCCTACTCATCCCCCTGCGCTGCACACTGACCCCCACTCTGCCCCTGACCCTGCTCTGCCTACTCACCCCCACTCTGCCCCTGACCCCCACTCTGACCACTCACCCCCACTCTGCCCACTCACCCACCAACTCTTCCCCCTCACCCCCACTCTGCACACTGACCCCCACTCTGCACACTGACCCCCACTCTGCACACTGACCCCCACTCTGCACACTGACCCCCACTCTGACCCTGCTCTGCACACTGACCCCCACTCTGCACACTGACCCCCACTCTGACCCTGCTCTGCCCACTGACCCCCACTCTGACCACTCACCCCCACTCTGCCCACTGACCCCCAAACTCTGCCCACTCACCCCCCTACTCTTCCCCCTCACCCCCTCTCTGCCCCCCCTCACCCCCACTCTGCACACTGACCCCCACTCTGCCCCTGACCCTGCTCTGCCCACTGACCCCCACTCTGACCACTGACCCCCACTCTGCCCACTCACCCCCCTACTCTTCCCCCTCACCCCCTCTCTGCCCCCCTCACCCCCACTCTGACCACTGACCCCCACTCTGACCACTGACCCCCACTCTGACCACTGACCCCCACTCTGACCACTGACCCCCACTCTGACCACTGACCCCCAAACTCTTACCCCTCACCCCCTCTCTGCCCCCCTCACCCCCACTCTGCACTCTGACCCCCACTCTGCCCCTGACCGTGCTCTGCCCACTGACCCCCACTCTGACCACTGACTCCCACTCTGCCCATTCACCCCCAAACTCTGCCCACTCACCCCCCTACTCTGCCCCCTCACCCCCTCTCTGCCCCCTCACCCACACTCTGCCCCCTCACCCACACTCTGCCCACTCACCCTGCTCTGCCCACTCATCCTGCTCTGCCCACTCACCCCCACTCTGCCCACTCACCCCCCTACTCTTCCCCCTGTCCCCCTCTCTGCCCCCTCACCCCCACTCTGCACACTGACCCCCTCTCTGACCCTGCTCTGCCCAGTCACCACCACTCTGACCACTGACCCTGCTCTGCCCACTGACCCCCTCTCTGCCCACTCACCCCCTCTCCTGCCCACTCACCCCCACTATGCTCACTGACCATGCTCTCTGCCCCCACTCACCCTGCTGCGACTCCCCACTGACCCCTCACACTGGCCCACTCACCTCTCTGCCTGACTCTGCCCACTCACCATGCTCTGCCTCACACCCCTCAGCCCACTACCCCTCACACTGCCCACTGACCCCTCACCTCACTGACCCTGCTCTGCCCACTGACCCATCCCTGCCCACTCACCCCTCACTGACCCTGCTCTGCCCACTCACCCTGCTCTGCCCACTGCCCCTCACACCCCCTACCCCACTGAACATGCTCTGCCCACTGACCCCTCACATGCCCACTCCTGCCTGCCCACTGACCCTGCTCTGCCACTCACCCCCCTCACCTGCCCACTGACCCCTCACACACTGACCTGCCCACTCACCCCTCACACTGCCCACTGACCATGCTCTGACCACTTATCCCTCACACTGCCACTCACCCACCTGCCCACTGAACATGCTATGCCCACTTGACCCCTCACACTGCCCACTGACCATGCCTGCACTGCCCTCACACTGCCTACTGACCCTGCTCTGCTCATTTACTCCACTCTGCCCACTCACCCCTGCTTTTACCACATGACCCTGCTCTGCCCACTGACCACCCTCTGTTCACTCAACCCCCGCTCTGCCCTTTCACCATGCCCACTGACCACTGCTCTGCCAACTGACCGTGCCCACTCACCCATGCTCTACCCACTGACCCTTCTCTGCCCACTCACTGTGCCCATTGACCGCCGCTCTGCCCACTAACCCCTGCTCTGCCACTGACTGTGCCCAATAACCCTTGCTATGCCCACTAAACCCTGCTCTGCCCACTCACCCCCGCTCTGCCCGCTGACCCCTGCTCTGCTCACTGACTGTGCCCACTCACCCCTGCTCTGCTCACTCACCCCTGCTCTGCCCACTGATTTTTCCCACTAACCCCTGCTGTGCCTACTGACTGTGCCCACTGACCCCTGCTCTGCCCAATCACTCTGCCCACTAACCCCTGCTCTGACCACTGACCCCCGCTATGACCCTGCTCTGACCACTGACCCCCAAATCCTGCTCACTGACCCTGCTCTGCCCATTCACCCCCCACTCTGCCCACTCACCCCCGCTCTGCCCACTGACCCTGCTCTGCCCACTTACCCCCCCCCCCTCTGGCTACTGACCATGCCCACTGACCCCAGCTCTGCCCACTGACCCCAGCTCTGCCCACTGACCCCAGCTCTGCCCACTGACCCCTGCTCTGCCCAATGACTCTGCCCACTAACCCCTGCTCTTCCCACTCATCCCCCACTCTGCCCACTGACGCTCGCTTTGCCCACTGACCCCCAGCAGATCGGTTTCCCAGCCAACGACAGGTCCTGTCCTGCCACCTACAAGACGGGTGGTGCGAGCCGCCGCAGGGTAAGTATCCTCACTGAGGTTTTTTTAGTTTTATTATCACCATGAAGGAGGGGGGAGGGGGGTGTGCAGCCCCAGAGGGAGGGGGGCCGCAGAGACTGGAGGCCCAGAGGGACGGGTGCCACGGGGAGCGGAGGGGGTCAGGAGGAGCGCCTCCATCCTGCCCCCCCCTATCCATCCTGCCCCACCCAACACCATCCTGCCCCCCCGACTCCATCCCGCACCCCCACCACCATCCTCACCCCCCGCCAACATCCTGCCCCGCCGCCTCCATCCTCCCCGCCCCCCCTCCCCCCGCCACCATCCTGCCCTGCCGTCTCCATCCTGCCCTGCCGTCTCCATCCTGCCCTGCCGTCTCCATCCTGCCCCGCCTTCTCCATCCTGCCCTGCCTTCTCCATCCTGCCTCGCTCCGTCCATCCTGCCTCGCTCCGTCCATCCTGCCTCGCTCCGTCCATCCTGCCCCTCCGGCTCCATCCTGCCCCTCCGCCTCCATCCTGCCCCTCCGCCTCCATCCTGCCCCTCCGCCTCCATCCTGCCCCTCCGCCTCCATCCTGCCCCGCCCCCTCCATCCTGCTCCGCCACCCACCATCCTGCCCCCCCACCCACCATCCTGCCCCCCTTGCTCCTTCCTGCCCCACTCACTACTTCCTGCCCCGTTCACTCCATCCTGCCCTGCTCGCTCCATCCTCACCCCCGCTGTTCTTGCTCCCCTGCCTCCATCCTGCCTCGCTCCGTCCATCCTGCCTCGCTCCGTCCATCCTGCCCCTCCGCCTCCATCCTGCCCCGCCCCCTCCATCCTGCTCCGCCACCCACCATCCTGCCCCCCCACCCACCATCCTGCCCCCCTTGCTCCTTCCTGCCCCACTCACTACTTCCTGCCCCGTTCACTCCATCCTGCCCTGCTCGCTCCATCCTCACCCCCGCTGTTCTTGCTCCCCTGCCTCCATCCTGCCCTCACGCTTACTCATCCGGCCCCGCTTGCTCCATTCTGCTCATCTGCTCAATCCTGCCCCTTCGGCTTCATCCTGCTCCTCCGCCTCCATCCTGCCCCGCTCAATCCATCCTGCCCCCCGCTCTTCTTGCTCCCCCGCCTCCATCCTGCCCTGCTCGCTCCATCCTGCCGCCCCCCTCCCCCGCCTCCATCCTGTTGCCCCGCCTCCATCCTGTTGCCCCGCCTCCATCCTGTTGCCCCGCCTCCATCCTGTTCCCCCCCGCCTCCATCCTGTTTCCCCCGGCTTCATCCTGTTTCCCCCGGCTTCATCCTGTTTCCCCCGCCTCCATCCTGCCCCCTCCCGCTCCATCCTGCCCCCCCCTCCCGCTCCATCCTGCCCCCCCTTCCCGCTCCATCCTGCCCCGCTCGCTTCATTCTGCCCCGCTCGCTTCATTCTGCCCCCCCAACACAATCCTGCCCCCCCTCCCCTCCTCAGCTGATCGCTTGCCCAGGCAACTACAGGTCCTAAAGGCCTGTAGGACCTACAAGGCGGAGGTGGAGCGAGCCGCCGGACAGGTGAGTATCCTCACTGAGGATTTTTTTAATTTTACTGTGGACAACCGGGGGCCAGGAGGAGTGGGGGACCGCGGTGACCGCAGTATTGCCATATACCATAGTGCTGCTATACATGTGCTATAATGTACTGCCATATACCATAGTGCTGCTATACATGTACTGTAATGTACTGCCATATACCATAGCACTGCTATACATGTACTGTAATGTACCGCCATATACTATAGTGCTGCTATACATTTACTATAATGTACTGCCATATACCATAGCGCTGCTATACATGTACTCTAATGTACCGCCATATACCATAGCACTGCTATACATGTACTGTAATGTACCGCCATATACTATAGTGCTGCTATACATTTACTATAATCTACCGCCATATACTATAGTGCTGCTATACATGTGCTCTAATTACCACCATATACCATCGTACTGATATATATATCTACTATATAATTGCCGTAGGCACTTCCGTGTCGGACCCCGAAAAGACCGTGGCTATGTCACTCTGTGACGTCACCAGTTGGCCTGCGCGAGCAATGGCCGCGAGGCCATTGCTAGTCGCTGGCTGAGCGCGAGCAATGGCCGCGAAGCGGCCATTGCGAGTCGCTGGCCGAAAATAGAACCAGAGGCTCGGCCACAAAGTTAGCGATTTACCGCTCATGTAGCGCGAGTCGCTGCCTGAGCGGTAAATCGCTAACTTTGTGGCCGAGCCTCTGGTTCGATTTTCGGCCAGCGACTCGCAATGCCCACTTCACGGCCATTGCGAGCACTCAGCCCCAAAAAGTATTCACACCCCCCCAAAAAGTATTCAACCCCCCCAAAAAGTATTCACACCCCCCAAAAAGTATTCAACCCCCCAAAAAGTATTCACACACCCCCAAAAAGTATTCACACACCCCCAAAAAGTATTCAACCCCCCCAAAAAGTATTCACACACCCCCAAAAAGTATTCACACCCCCCCAAAAAGTATTGAACCCCCAAAAAACTATTCACACCCCCCCAAAAACTATTCACACACCCCCCAAAAACTATTCACACCCCCCCAAAAAGTATTCACACAGCCCCAAAAAGTATTCAACCCCCCCCAAAAAGTATTCAACCCCCAAAAAGTATTCACACACCCCCAAAAAGTATTCAACCCCCCCAAAAAGTCCTTACACCCCCCCAAAAAGTATTCACACCCCCCAATAAAATAAAAAAAAAAAAATAATAATATATAAAATTAATATATTAATTAAATTAACTAATTTAAATAAAAAAAAATAATCTAATACAAATAAATTTCATTAAAATAAAAAATTAATATACAAATAATAAAAATAATAAATATTAAAATAAATCAAAATTAAAAAAAAAAAATATATATATATATAATTAAAATATTAATAACATTAACTAATTCTAAGAAATTCAAATTACTCAAATAAAAAAAAAATCAATTAAAATAAAAAAAAAAATAATATTCTAAAAATATTCTATAATAAATAATTACAATAATAAAATCATAAATAAAAAAAAAAAATATTCCATATAAAAATTCATAACATTAACTAATTCTAATAAAATAAAACTAATAAATAAAATATTCATAACATTAAGTTATTCAAAAAAATTGGGAAATAAAAAATAAATAAAAAAAAAAAATAATATAGCTACTATAATCTAATTAACGCACGTTCTAGAATCCCGATGCATTTGCATCGGGCTCACAGCTAGTATATATATATACACATTATAATAAATTGTAATATATAATATACATTATTTATTTAACCTTCCTAGCGGTATTCCCGAGCCTGACTCGGGGTTAACATTCACTGCCAGAAGCGGTAATCCCGAGTCAAGCTCGGGCTTACCCGCGGTCGCGGCAGATGCGGTGAAAAAAACGCATCTGCCGCATTTGCGGCGCGGTTGCGGTAATTGCCATAGTAAGTATAGGGGGACTTGCGGCAAGTGCGGCAAGTGCGGTTTTGCACTTGCGGCAGGTTTGCCCGCGAAAAAACCCGCGAATGACTGCGCTGTTGCTGGGTGGCGACCCTTTTTGCCTACCAATCACTATACTCCCCCCGCCGCCATTTTAGTGATTAATAATATGTTTAATCCGCCATTTTATAGTGTTTACTTTAACTTTTCCTCACAAATCATTCCTGCCTTGGTGATCCTGTGGGACGGACGTCGGAAAACCAGTGCTGGAACCTCATCCCTACAATATCAGCTAAGATATCTTTTTGGGCCAATATAATGGATTATTAATTATTATTAATTATTAATATTATTATTATTAGTGTTAATATTAATTATTATTATTAATCGATTATTAATATTATTATTATATTGATATATTAATAATTATATATATATATATAGCACTTGCGGCGCGGTTGCGGTAATTGCTATAGTAAGTATAGGGGGACTTGCGGCAGGTGCGGCAAGTGCGGTTTTGTACTTGCGGCAAGTGCGGTCGCGAAAACAACCGTAGTCAGCCGCGTTTTTTTTCGCGGCCGCACCTGCCGCAAGTGCAAAACCGCACTTGCCGCACCTGCCGCAAGTCCCCCTATACTTTCTATGGGGATTACCGCAACCGCGCCGCAAGTGCCTACAATATCAGATATCTTTTTGGGCCAATATAATCGATTATTTATTGATATATTCTTAATTATATAGATATATATATATATATATATATAGAGATATAGATATAGATATATAGATATAGATTAATATATATATATATATAGATGTCATATTATAGATATGTATATGATTAGTATATATATATATATTGTATATTAATCTATTATATATATATATATATCTCTAATTATATATATAATATATATATATATATATATACATTATAATAAATTGTAATATATAATATACATAATTTATTTAAGTTAATAATATATATAATATTTTTTTGATATATTTTTATTATATTATTTATATATAAAAATATATTGTATATATTGGTATTAGATTATTGATCTATACATCAGCGTTTATTTGAAATCGCGGCAGATGCGGTTAAAAAAACCGCATCTGCCGCGATTACCGCATACCGGCTGCACATGCGGCGTGGTTGCGGTAATCCCCATACAAAGTATAGGGGGACTTGCGGCAGGTGCGGCACATGCGGTTTTGCACTTGCGGCAGGTGCGGCCGCGACAAAAACCGCGGCTGACTGCGTTTTTTTTTCGCGGCCGCACTTGCCGCAAGTGCAACACCGCACTTGCCGCACCTGCCGCAAGTCTCCCTATACTTTCTATGGGGATTACCGCAACCGCGCCGCAAGTGTAACCGCATTTGCCGCGTTTGCCGCATAACCGTTACACTTGCGGCGCGGTTGCGGTAATCCCCATAGAAAGTATAGGGGACTTGCGGCATGTGCGGCGGCTCAGGTAGCGACTCGCTATGGCCTCGCGGCCATTGCTCGCACTACCTGAGAAGTCAGCCGCGGTTTTTTTCGCGCCCGCACCTGCCGAAAGTGTAATACCGCACCTGCCGCAAGTCCCCCTATACTTTGTATTGGTTAGCAGTGAGTGCGGTGGCTCAGTGGTTAGCAGTGAGTGCGGTGGCTCAGTGGTTAGCAGTGAGTGCGGTGGCTCAGTGGTTAGCAGTGAGTGCGGGGGCTGAGTGGTTAGCAGTGAGTGCGGTGGCTGAGTGGTTAGCAGTGAGTGCGGTGGCTGAGTGGTTAGCAGTGAGTGCGGTGGCTCAGTGGTTAGCAGTGAGTGCGGTGGCTCAGTGGTTAGCAGTGAGTGCGGTGGCTCAGTGGTTAGCAGTGAGTGCGGTGGCTCAGTGGTTAGCAGTGAGTGCGGTGGCTCAGTGGTTAGCAGTGAGTGCGGTGAGATTGGTCAGCGCAGCGGCGTGGGCAGAGGACAGAGGCGGCTGGGCAGAGGACAGGGGGCAGAGGCGGCTGGGCAGAGGACAGGGGGCAGAGGCGGCTGGGCAGAGGACAGGGGGCAGAGGCGGCTGGGCAGAGGACAGGGGGCAGAGGACAGGGGGCAGAGGATGCAGAGGACAGGGGGCAGAGGACGCAGAGGACAGGGGGCAGAGGATGCAGAGGACAGGGGGCAGAGGACGCAGAGGACAGGGGGCAGAGGACGCAGAGGACAGGGGGCAGAGGACGCAGAGGACAGGGGGCAGATGACAGGGGGCAGAGGACAGGGGGCAGAGGACGCAGAGGACAGGGGGCAGAGGACGCAGAGGACAGGGGGCAGAGGACGCAGAGGACAGGGGGCAGAGGACGCAGAGGACAGGGGGCAGAGGACGCAGAGGACAGGGGGCAGAGGACGCAGAGGACAGGGGGCAGAGGACACAGAGGGGGCAGAGGAGGCAGAGGACACAGAGGGGGCAGAGGACAGGGGGCAGAGGACGCAGAGGACAGGGGGCAGAGGACGCAGAGGACAGGGGGCAGAGGACGCAGAGGACAGGAGGCAGAGGACACAGAGGGGGTAGAGGACAGGGGGCAGAGGACACAGAGGGGGCAGAGGACACAGAGGGGGCAGAGGACACAGAGGGGGCAGAGGACACAGAGGGGGCAGAGGACACAGAGGGGGCAGAGGACGCAGAGGACAGGGGGCAGAGGACGCAGAGGACAGGGGGCAGAGGAGGCAGAGGACACAGAGGGGGCAGAGGAGAGGGGGCAGAGGACACAGGGGGCAGAGGACGCAGAGGACAGGGGGCAGAGGACAGGGGGCAGAGGACACAGAGGGGGCAGAGGACGCAGAGGACAGGGGGCAGAGGACACAGAGGGGGCAGAGGACAGGGGGCAGAGGACACAGAGGGGGCAGAGGACAGGGGGCAGAGGACGCAGAGGACAGGGGGCAGAGGACAGGGGGCAGAGGACACAGAGGGGGCAGAGGACGCAGAGGACAGGGGGCAGAGGACACAGAGGGGGCAGAGGACGCAGAGGACAGGGGGCAGAGGACACAGAAGACGCAGAGGACAGGGGTAAGAGGACACAGAGGGGGCAGAGGACGCAGAGGACAGGGGGCAGAGGACACAGAGGGGGCAGAGGACGCAGAGGACAGGGGGCAGAGGACACAGAGGGGGCAGAGGACGCAGAGGACAGGGGGCAGAGGACACAGAGGGGGCAGAGGACGCAGAGGACAGGGGGCAGAGGACAGGGGGCAGAGGACAGGGGGCAGAGGACACAGAGGGGGCAGAGGACAGGGGGCAAAGGACACAGAGGGGGCAGAGGACAGGGGGCAGAGGACAGGGGGCAGAGGACACAGAGGGGGCAGAGGATGCAGAGGACAGGGGGCAGAGGACACAGAGGGGGCAGAGGACGCAGAGGACAGGGGGCAGAGGACACAGAGGGGGCAGAGGATGCAGAGGACAGGGGGCAGAGGACACAGAGGGGGCAGAAGACGCAGAGGACATGGGGCAGAGGACAGGGGGCAAAGGACACAGAGGGGGCAGAGGACGCAGAGGACAGGGGGCAGAGGACAGGGGGCAGAGGACACAGAGGGGGCAGAGGACGCAGAGGACAGGGGGCAGAGGACACAGAGGACGCAGAGGACAGGGGGCAGAGGACACAGAGGGGGCAGAGGACAGGGGGCAGAGGACACAGAGGGGGCAGGGGGCAAAGGACGCAGAGGACAGGGGGCAGAGGACAGGGGACAGAGGACAGGGGGCAGAGGACAGGGGGCAGAGGACACAGAGGGGGCAGAGGACCTGTTAATCCCTTGCAGCCCGGCTCTCACCTCTGCGTCCCCTCCCGGTGCTGAGCGCGGTGTCCCCCGATGTCAGCAGTGCGGAGCTGTGGAGAAGGCGGGCGTGGAGACTGCGCTGTGCAGCATGATCCCGGGTGTCAGCCTCCAGTGTCAGCCGCCTCCTGTCAGTGCAGCTACCCCCCGGCTGCCATGTGCTGCCGCTGCCACCTCCTCACTGCCCGGGCACCTGGGGAATGTGTGTGCGGAGAGCGGGGAGGAGCCGCCCGCACACACTGGAGGCTCGGCTGTAACCCCTGCACTGCCGGGCGCCTCCTCCTGACAGTGTACTGATGTGTGGAGCAGGGGCTGAAGACATGATACATGAGGGGCGGCCTCTGGGCAGACAGCAATGGCAGAGGGTGGAGGGGAGAGGCTGTAGGGCACACGGAACCTCCGAGGTCGGAACGTTCCTGTGCCGCTGCCTGTAGCAGGGGGGCCCTGCACTGGATGACGTCACCAGCCCCTGGGCGAAGTCCGTCACGGAAGTGGCCTTCGCCTTTTCAGGAAGTGGCCTTCGGGTTTTATATAATAGATATATATATATATATATAGATATATATATATAATATATATATATATATATAATATTTTATATATATATATACAGTGCCTACAAGTAGTATTCAACCCCCTGCAGATTTAGGTGGTTTGATAAGATGCAAATAAGTTAGAGCCTTCAAACTGCAAACGAGAGTAGGATTTATTAACAGAAGCATAAATCTTACAAACCAAAAAGTTATGTTGCTCAGTTGAATTTTAATAAATTTTAAACATAAAAGTGTGGGTCAATTATTATTCAACCCCTAGGTTTAATATTTTGTGGAATAACCCTTGTTTGCAATTACAGCTAATAATGGTCTTTTATAAGACCTGATCAGGCCGGCACAGGTCTCTGGAGTTATCTTGGCCCACTCCTCCATGCAGATCTTCTCCAAGTTATCTAGGTTCTTTGGGTGTCTCATGTGGACTTTAATCTTGAGCTCCTTCCACAAGTTTTCAATTGGGTTAAGGTCAAGAGACTGACTAGGCCACTCCAACACCTTGATTTTTTCCCTCTTGAACCAGGCCTTGGTTTTCTTGGCTGTGTGCTTTGGGTCGTTGTCTTGTTGGAAGATGAAATTACGACCCATCTTAAGATCCTTGATGGAGGAGCGGAGGTTCTTGGCCAAAATCTCAAGGTGGGCCGTGCTATCCATCTTCCCATGGATGCGGACCAGATGGCCAGGCCCCTTGGCTGAGAAACAGCCCCACAGCATGATGCTGCCACCACCATGCTTGACTGTAGGGATGGTATTCTTGGGGTCGTATGCAGTGCCATCCAGTCTCCAAACGTCACGTGTGTGGTTGGCACCAAAGATCTCGATCTTGGTCTCATCAGACCATAGAACCTTGAACCAGTCTGTCTCAGAGTCCTCCAAGTGATCATGAGCAAACTGTAGATGAGCCTTGACATGACGCTTTGAAAGTAAAGGAACCTTATGGGCTCGTCTGGAACGGAGACCATTGAGGTGGAGTACGTTACTTATGGTATTGACTGAAACCAATGTCCCACTGCCATAAGATCTTCCCGGAGCTCCTTCCTTGTTGTCCTTGGGTTAGCCTTGACTCTTCGGACAAGCCTGGCCTCGGCACAGGAGGAAACTTTCAAAGGCTGTCCAGGCCGTGGAAGGCTAACAGTAGTTCCATAAGCCTTCCACTTCCGGATGATGCTCCCAACAGTGGAGACAGGTAGGCCCAACTCCTTGGAAAGGGTTTTGTACCCCTTGCCAGCCTTGTGACCCTCCACGATCTTGTCTCTGATGGCCTTGGAATGCTCCTTTGTCTTTCCATGTTGACCATGTATGAGTGCTGTTCACAAGTTTGGGGATGGTCTTAAATAGTCAGAAAAGGCTGGAAAAAGAGATAATTAATCCACACGTGTGAAGCTCATTGTTATTTGTGCCTGAACTACTTCTTAATACTTTAGGAGGACCAAACAGAATGCTGGTGGTTTGAGGGGTTGAATAATAATTGACCCACACTTTTATGTTTAAAATTTATTAAAATTCAACTGAGCAACATAACTTTTTGGTTTGTAAGATTTATGCTTCTGTTAATAAATCCTACTCTCGTTTGCAGTTTGAAGGCTCTAACTTATTTGCATCTTATCAAACCACCTAAATCTGCAGGGGGTTGAATACTACTTGTAGGCACTGTATATATATAATAAATTGTAATATATAATATACATAATTTATTTAAGTTAAGAATATATATAAAATATATTTTTTTGATATATTTTTAGGATAAAATTTATATATAAAAATATATTCTATATAATAAAAATTATCAATATAAATATTACTACTTTGACTATATTGTTATGCAGAATGTATATTCATTGCTTCCTTAAATAATATACTGTAGCTATTATTGCATACATTTTTCTGTACTGTGCTCAATATGAGCTCTGACAAACAAAAAAGCTCTGTTAGAGCTAGGAATGCTGCATACCAGCGCAAGAAGCGTGCGCAGGAAGATCCGGAAACAAAACGTCTCCGTTTGCTTAAGGTCAAGACGGCTTTGAATACAAGAATTGCAAAGGAGTCTGCTGAAGAAAGAAGCAGTCGGTTGGCCAAAAAAGCTGAGGTGGAACGCAAAAGACGCAAACAACAACAGGTGAAGGTGCAAGGAGAACCATCTACCTCTGATATGGCGTCCATATCTGTGTCTCCAACACTTTCTGAAACTCAACTGCCTTCAACATCTGGCACGGGTAAAGTGAAGTGCAAATGTTCTTCTAAAACAAGAACAGACAAGATTGCTTCTGCCATGACAAGACACAAATTGGCTAAAGTCAAACGTTTACAAATTATGTCACCTACCTCAAAACAACGCCGTTTGGCCCATTTGGCTGCCTCACAGCGTCAACTACGCAAAAAAAAAACCCTCAGTAAGAAGTCTCCAGTCACTATTTCTTTTGTTGGATGTGTTGACAGTTCTACACAGCAACTCCTTATTTATGTAGGCATCTACAAAAAAGGTCAACTGTTGCTCACTTCACCTATGTCATCTATCCCTATTGGCTTTACTGATGACGATACCCGTATTTTACAACATACCTGTGGGCCCATGAATATGTTATGTGAACATTGTCAAGCACAACATTTTGAGGCTGAAAGGCCATCTGATGGACAGTTCTCCCTTTGTTGTCACAAGGGCAAAGTTCAGGTACCATTACCTCAGTACCCTGAGCTTTTCACTACTTTACTCAAAGGAGACAGCCCATATAGTAAAAATCTTATGGACAATATCAGGAGCATTAATAGTTCCTTTGCATTTGCTTCCATGGGTGCAAGTATTTCTCAACCACCTGGACACGGTCCTTACTGTTTCCGGATTCACGGCCAAATTTACCATAGAACTGGAACTCTCCACCCCGCTGAAGGTCAAGTTCCAGCATATGCACAGCTGTATATTTTGGATAGTGCTACTGCTACTGAACAACGCCTACAGTCTCCAGAAAATCTCAAATGTAATCCAGCCTTGATGAGAATTATTGCTGAGCAATTGGAAGGTATTAATCCCTTTGTTTCAGCCTACAAAATGTTACGGCACGTGGAGGAAGAAGAAGAACACAAAGCATTGGAACATGGCACAAACATGCCCAATATCATCATGGCAATTAAACAAGACAGACAGCAAGACCCAAGACGGTATAACAACCCTACTGTCCATGAAGTCGCTGTCGTCTTTGAAAATGCTGATGGAGAGCCACCATTTAATAGAGACATTTTAATACATCTAAAACCAGACCCAAATAATCTGTTGGCCCCCAAAACACAGCAAATAAGCATTTTACACAGTAATTTGGATTCATTACTGTATCCATTGTTTTTCCCTCATGGAGAGCAAGGGTGGCATGAAGCACTCAAGCAGCAAGGCCAAAATCCTCGCAGGGTGACACAACTGCAGTATTAGGGCCCCTTTACACGCGGCTACATTTCTTGGGTGGCTACAGGTAACTTACTGGTTGCAGTGAAATCATGGAGAGATTATTCCATTTGTACACAGCAACAAGATAGAACCTTTTCTCCATGATTTCACTGCAACCAGTAAGTTACCTGTAGCCACCCAAGAAATGTAGCCGCGTGTAAAGGGGCCCTTACTGTTATTTGCTGTCAGTACGGAAAGAATTCAATCCTGTCCTTAATGGTGGTAAACTGACACAGCAGTACTTGGTGGATGCCTATGTTAAAATCGAGGCGAATCGTTTAAATTTTATACGCCAACACCAGAAGGATTTGAAAGTGGAAGATTATTGTCTCCTTCAAGAACATCTGCTGAGAAAATCCATAGAAAAAGGAATCCCCATTGGCAAGACGGTAATTTTACCATCTTCCTTTGAGGGAAGTCAACGAAATATGCAGCAGCGGTATCAAGATGCCATGGCAATTGTAACTAAATTTGGAAGACCAGATCTTTTTATAACGATGACCTGTAATCCAAAATGGAGTGAAATTGCAACCAATTTACAGCTATGGCAGCGTGCTGAACATCGACCGGATTTAGTGGCCCGTGTATTCAGGATTAAACTTGAAGCCCTTTTGAAAGATATTAATTGTGGATTATTTGGTAAGGTTTGTGCTATGGTTCATGTGATAGAATTTCAAAAGCGAGGCCTACCACATGCTCACATTCTAATTATTCTGGATGCCAACTCAAAACTAAGAACTGAGGTGGAAGTGGACAATACTGTTTGGGCTGAAATTCCTGATCCATCACATTACCCTGTGCTCCATCAAATTGTCATGCAACACATGATTCATGGCCCCTGTGGACAACACAATCCCAATTCTCCATGTATGGAGAATGGAAAGTGTAAAAAAGCTTTTCCCAAAAAGTTTCAAACAAAAACTGTTATACCTGAGGATGCATATCCAAGTTATCAAAGAAACGAAGGACCTTCTTTTCCACACCATTCCAAGATGATTGATAATTCTTGGGTGGTTCCATATAACCCTTTCCTTTTATTAAAATATAAGTGCCATATTAATGTGGAAGTATGTGCTTCCATTCAGAGCGTAAAATACCTCTTCAAATATGTGTACAAAGGTCATGATAAAGCCAATGTGGAAATTTGTGAAACCAACATCAGACACGATGAAACTCATAAATTCATGGATTCCAGATATGTCAGTGCACCAGAGGCTCCTGCCATCAGCCCTCTAGCATGACTGCATGATGCACAAAACTTCAACACAAGGACAGGAGCCATAAACTGCCTTTCTGCTAACCATGTGATGGACCTTGATGTATGGACCCCCATACGCTCAGCCAGACCACGTCTGTGTATCCACTAATTTGGATCTCGGACTGCATTCCCTATTAAACAGAGGCCTCCATGGGCAACATACACCCATCTAACTGAGCTAAAAAGTGGAGTAACACCCCCACTACTGCATACAAGAATCACTTGATGAAGGCTCTTGCATGAGCCGAAACGTTTGATGATTGATGAACTTTCACAAACTCCACAAATAAAAAACACCAAAAGGATCAACCCTCTCTTGCTTTTTTAAGTAGAGTGCCAGGTTAACCTTTATATATAGTGCACCAGAGGCAGCTTGGCGAATCTTTGCTTTCCCAATGCATAGACAATCTCACAGCATTATTCGTCTTGCAGTACATCTGCCTCATTCACAATCACTTTTTTTTCACGAGGGTGATTCTGTGGACAACATCAGTTATTTAATGGACAGACAATCAACACTCATGGCCTACTTTGCCCTCAATGAGAATGATCCCAATGCTCATGAGTACTTATATCGTCAAATTCCTGAGCATTATGTTTGGAAAGAAGGTGCATGGGAAGTTAGAAGGAGAGGAGGTGCTTCAGTCATTGGTAGACTCTACACTGTTAGTATTCAAGAACAAGAACGGTACTATTTAAGGCTGTTGTTACTTCATGTTAAAGGAGCTACAAGTTTTGACAACCTTAAGACTGTTAAGGAAGTCACATACCCAACTTTTAAAGAGGCGGCATTAGCCCTTGGATTGCTCTTCGATGACACTGTTTGGAGAAAAACTTTATTGGATGCCTGTGTTCTCAATATGCCTGCACAGCTCCGTGACATGTTTGCATATATATGTGCCTTTGGTCCTCCTAATCATCCCCTGGAGTTGTGGCAAGAATTTAAACAACACTTCGTTCAAGATTACTGCCATGCCTACCACCCCGACACTGATGATTGTGAGCATTGTGAAGGATATGCCATGACTGATGTTGAACATGTTTTAAAATTTCATGCAAAACATTTTAATGATTTTAATCTACCATGCCCAAAAAGAAAACCACATATTCGTCCTCAATACAACAAAGAAGAAGAGTTAGTAAGAGCACGTGAAATGAAAGTTACCTTAAATGATCAACAACGTTTGGCCTATAATGCAATCCATAAAGCTTTAGAGGATACAAGTGATAAGCCAAAGTGCTTTTTCATTGACGGTCCAGGTGGAAGTGGGAAAACATATCTCTATCATCTATTGATTCATGAACTGAGAGGAGAAGGAGAAGTTGTGTCACCTGCAGCCAGTACAGGGATTGCTGCTAATCTATTGCAAGGAGGAAGAACTATCCATTCACTGTATGGTATACCAATACCAATTAATGAGACATCCGTTTCAAGAATCAAAAATGATACTGATGCGGCCCAACATTTGAAGACTACCAAACTCTTCATCATCGATGAGTCTACTATGTTGTCAAAATACGCTTTGCATGTAATTGATCAATTATTACGGGATGTCATGACAACTGATGTCTCCAAGAAAAATAAATTACCCTTTGGAGGGAAAGTCATTGTTCTGGGAGGAGACTTTCGGCAGTGTCTTCCTATCATCTCTCATGGAACAAGGACAGACATCGTAGAGAGCTGCATTAAATATTCACGACAATGGCAGCTTTTCAATCAATTGCTGCTCATTAACAACATGCGCTCCATTGATTCTGATTATAGCAATTGGTTAATTCAACTGGGAAATGGAGAATTGTCCAATGATTACAACCTTGGTGATGATGTCATTGAGATCCCGCAAGACATGATCTGCACTGGCTCTTTAATCTTGGATATATTTGGTGAAAACATTGTCATTGATGTGAATAATTACGAAAGTATTCAGAATGCTGCATCACATGCCATTCTTTGTCCCAAAAATGACGCTGTGGATTTGATCAATTCAAAAGTTATGGATTGTATTCCTGGAGAATACATTGAATTTATGAGCGACGATTCCATTGATCCAGATGTGACGGAAAATACCGAACAATATCCAGTTGAATTTCTAAATTCACTAACACCAACAGGAATGCCTTCTCATCTCCTGAAATTAAAAGTTGGTACAATTGTAATGCTTTTGCGTAATTTTAACAGCAGAAAAGGACTTTGCAACGGGACTCGCATGATTGTTATTGCTTTGTTTGACAACATGATACAAGCAAAAGTAATTTCTGGCTCGGATGAAGGAAATGTAGTCTTCATTCCAAGAATTGATCTCTGTCCATCTGAGACTGGATTGCCTTTCAAACTAAGACGTCGACAATTTCCCGTGAAGCCTGCCTTTGCCATGACCATAAATAAATCACAAGGCCAAACATTGGAGAAAGTGGGGATTTATTTGCCAGAACCTGTTTTTGGTCATGGACAATTATATGTGGCTTTCTCACGTGTGAAGAGACGATGCAATGTGAAGGTGAAAGTGGTGGATTCATGCATTCAAGGCAAATTGGTGCCTAACAGTGAGAAAGTCTTCACCAAAAATATTGTCTATCGGAATATTTTGGGATGAACTTTTGTCTATTTTATTTTTTTACCTTTTCTATTTTAAACAACAAAAAAAAAAAATAACAAAAAAATTAGTTTAGTCTTTACATTTTCAGTTTTTTATGTACATAGTTTATACAATATTTGTGGAAAAACACATTACAGATTTCATCGGAGATGTGTATCATTCTGATTTTCTCACAGGGTGATAGAAACCACTATTTAAAGCTCCAGTACTCTACGTGCTGAGAGATTTGATTCTTATTCTTTAAAGGGAGAGGTTTTTGTGAACAGCTAAGAGACGGGTGGGACGGCTGTTCACACACATCTCATTAGCAAGGTGTGTTCCACATGTTTAGATAGATAGGGACAAACATAAATTATTAATTAGATTCTACCACGCCATTTTTCTTAGATTTTTTCACTTTGTTGAGGAATATACTAAATGATAATAATTGATCATGAAGGACTCACCAACAACATACTTACAGTAATTTTCATTATTGCATATATGTAATTTGTACTTAACTTGCGGTTTGTGCAGACAACATAGTTGCGGCAGTCTCATCCACATCAACTGCAGTCACCTGTGGTTAGTTAGTGGATGCATCTTATGCACCTGCTGAAGCTACGTTAACTCCATTTACCGTAGGTTAACTACAAGTTTTTTTGTTATTGCATGGATATTGCTGTAAGTCTGTAGCTGGTAACTCCTTCTGTATCAATTTACAAAATTTTATTATTTACATCACAATCCTCAAAAAATCTAAGAAAAATCCAGCTATAAAAAATATCTAAATTATATCAATTCGGATTTAGTTAGAGTAGGACTCACCAGGCGTAAGGGCATCTTGACGCGATTGGTGAGCTGACACAAAGTGGCTGATACACACATTAGTACTGTTAATTCATCAATTCAAACGATTGACACATTAAGAAGTATTGCTACTTTGTGTTCTAAGACCCTTACAACATAATAGTTCAATTTTCCTTAAATGATATCAACCATACAAATATATGTAGTTGATGTAAAGATGTCATTGGAATAATTGGATTATTATTTGAAAATCTTAAAAAAAATGTAAAAATATTCTAGACACCCGATGCATTTGCATCGGGCTTACAGCTAGTATTTAAATAAGTATTTAACACTTTGTATGGAGCCACAAACTTCCACATTGATATGACACTTATATGTGAGAAGTAAGAAAGGATTATAAGGAACTACCCACGAATTATCAATCATGACGGAATGGTGTTCAAATGATGGTCCTGTTTGTCGTCGATACGTCGGATAGGCATCCTTTGCGATGACAGTCGAATCCTGAAATTGTTTGGGGAAACCTTTGCTACACTTCCCAAGATGCATACATGGTGAATTTGGCCTCAGTTCTCCACAGGGACCATGAATCATGTGTTGCATGACGATCTTATGAAGCTGAGGGTAGGTGATAGGATCTGGTATTTCAGCCCAAACAGTATTGTCAACTTCAATCTCTGTGCGTAATTTTGAGGTGGCATCCAAAATTATCAAAATGTGAGCATGAGGTAGCCCACGTTTCTGAAACTCAATTACATGAACCATGGCGCAAACTGTTCCAAATAATCCATTTTTAATGTCTTTTAACAGTGCTTCAAGTTTTATTCTGAAGACCCGTGCCACCAAATCTGGTCTGTGTTCGACACGTTGCCATGGTTTCAAATTGTTAGTGATCTCATTCCATTTGGGATTACATGTCATGGTGACAAATAGATCTGGGCGACCAAATTTAGTGACTATAGCCATGGCATCTTGATACCGCTGCTGCATATTTCTGGGACTGCCTTCGAAAGATGATGGTAGAATGACAGTTCGGCCAATGGGAATGCCTTTTTGAATGGATTTGTTGATGAGATGCTCTTGAAGTATGCAATAATCCTCGACTTTTAAATCTGACTGGTGTTGACGGATAAAATTCAGTCGATTGGCCTCAATTTTCACATAAGCATCAACTAAATACTGCTGTGTCAATTTGCCACCATTCAAAATGGGATTAAACTGATTGCGGACAGACAGCACATAACAGTAATATTGGAGTTGTGTAACCCTGCGTTCACTTTTTCCTTGATGTTTCAGTCCATCATGCCACCCTTGTTCTCCATAAGGGAAAAATAATGGATAGAGTAACGCATCCAAGTTACTGTGGAGAATGCTGACCTGTTGTGTCTTTGGAGCCAAAGGATTTTGTGGATCGGCTTTTAAATGGATCAATATATCTCGGTTCAATGGTGGCTCCCCATTGTTATTTTCAAATACAACAGCTACTTCGTTGACAGTAGGATTGTTATACCGTCGAGGGTCTTGACTACGGTCTTGTTTAAGTGCCATCGTAATATTTGGCATGACAGTGCCATTTCTTTCAGCCTTTTGTTGTTCTTCCTGTTCCACGTCACGGAGCATTTTGTATGCAGCTACAAAAGGATTGACGTTTTCTAATTGCAGAGCAATAATACTCATTAAAGTTGGATGGCATTGTAAATTTGGTTGACATTGCAAACGTTGCTCATTGGCGGTAGCAGTATCCAAGATGTAAAGTTGAGCATACGTTGGAACTTGATCATCTGCCGGATGTAATGTGCCAGTGCGATGGTAGATTTGGCCATGTATTCGGAAACAGTAAGGGCCATGTCCAGGTGGTGGAGAAATATTGGCCCCCATGGAGGCGAAAGCAAAAGAGCTGTTGATGGCTCGGATGTTGTCCATGAGATTACGACTGTACTCACTTTCACCTTTAAGTAAACGCTTGAATACCTCAGGGTATTCAGAGATAGGTATGTGGACCTTGCCCTTGTGACAGCAGAGTGTATAATTTTGGTCACATGGCATCTCAGCATGAAAATGTAGTGCCTGACAATATTGACATTTATATATCATTGGACCACAGCTGTGCTCTACAATGTCAGTGTCCTCATCAGTAAAACCAATGGGATGTATAAGGAGAGTAGAAGGCAACAAAAGATTATATTTTTTATGTAGGCCAACATATATTAGACGTTGCACTGCTTCAGGTGCCACACATTCGATGTATGAGAATGTAGATGGTATATGAAGCTGATGCTGTCTGAATGTAGAGATGGAAGCAGTGCGTGCACGTCGTCGGTGTTGTGCCGCAACAGAATTTTGTAAGCGGAGTTGTTTTGACTTAGGAGACTCCACACTGATACATGCTTTGAAAGCAGTTTGAACTTTGTTGCTGTGAGCCTGTTTATCATATGTTATCTCGGCAGCACAGTGTTTTCGCTTACGTGCACGGTGGTACAGGATGTTCAGTATGCGGCAATTCAACAGCTGTTGAGCTGGAAGCGGTGAGATCGGGAGAAGGTATGACTTGCTGCATTAACTTGCTCTTTCTGCGACGCTCCCGGGCTGCCAGAGCATTTTTTTTTAATCTCTGGCTTCTCTCTTCAGGAGACTCATTGCACATGCGTTTGTAATACACAGCCTTCGCTTTCTCCAATCGAATGCGTCTATCTTCAGCAATCTCGGTGATAATCTTCTTACGCTTTGATGTAGTAAATGCCGTTTTCTTGGCCACGTCATCATTTTTCATACAGTCAGAACGTAAGTTTCTGCGACGATCCCGGGCTGCCAGCGCTTTATTTTGTAATCTCAGGCTTCTCTCTTCAGGAGACTCCTTGGCAATGCGTTGATAATATGCAGCCTTCTTTTTGTCCAATTTAATGCGCCTGTCTTCAGCACTCTTCGTGCTGCGCTTCTTAGCCTTCGGTGCAGGCACAGGCGCTTTCTTGGCCACGTCAGCAGATTTGTCAGAGCTCATGTTTGCAAATGTATTCACAATACAATGCAATGTGAAGTAGAATATGTTTGTTAAGGAAGATATGAATAGTGAGAGTATATACATGTACAATACCATGATTTTATTTAATTTTTGTAGGAAGAGTAAATGGAATTTTCTGTATATTTTTAAGTGGCAAACATTTACTTATAGTAAGTGTATGTACTTGTAATTAGAAATGAATCTGTATTACAACCAATTAAAAAGAGACTTTAACATCAGATGTATGACTAAGTAGCCGATGTAGTCAAAACTGTTAGGGTACCAATATAGTGCAGGTTTAGAAAGGGTTAATGTCCGACTGGCAGGACTCTATTAAAGTAGGAACTTATAATGATATCAAAAAGATGATTGAAGGAGTTAATGTCCCACCGTCACTCCCACAACAGACTAAGCAGTGTAAATTATATCCAAAATGGTGTGCAAGGGGTTAATGTAGCACTGCCAATAGTAATAGACACTACAAAGGAAGCACTTAATGCACAAATGGTATATAAGGGGTTAACTTGGCAGTGGCATTACAACTACACACTATATTATACAAATAACACCAAAAAGAGAATATAAGGGGTTAATGTACCACTGCCAGTACTAATAGACACAAAAAAGTATGGAGTTAATGCTGAACTGGTATATAAGGGGTTAAATTCGCAGTGGCAGTACAACTGGAGGACTTTGAGTTTCAAATTTACCGCTGTAAGTAAGGCGCTATGCTCATTGGTCGCTATGTCCTGGCACCGACCAATAAGCATAGCGCCTAACTTCACATTGAGATACATAGCGGTCTTGAAAGCTATGCATGGGCAGGCCCTTGGTTCTATTTAGGGCCACGGCACTCGGCTCTCAACGGTCGTCACCGGGGCAGGAGGCCTTGCAACGACTCTCGATGACCGCTTCGCCATAGATAGATATAGATATAGATAGATAGATATACATAGATGTAGATAGATAGAGATAGATAGATAGATATAGATAGATAGATATAGAGATAGATATAGATAGATAGATAGATAGATAGATAGATAGATAGATAGATAGAGATAAATAGATAGATAGATAGATACATAGATAGATAGATACATATATACATAGATACATAGATAGAGAGATAGATAGATAAATAGAAAAATAGATGAATAGATATACATAGATAGATAGATAGATAGATAGATAGATAGAGATATAGATAAATAGATGAATAGATATAGATAGATAGAGATATATATATATAGATAAATAGATGAATAGATATAGATAGATAGATAGATAGATAGATAGATAGATAGATAGATAGATAGGCTTTTTAATAAGTAGCAAAAATAATAGAAATTACACCCAAAAATGACTATAAAGGGTTAATATTGGTCCTATAAGTAGTACAATATATACATTAATATTAATTTTTGACCAAAAAAGATATCTTATCTGATTTTCTGTCAAAAATGTACAGGAGTTGCTTCCCAACGTCACTGTGACAGGAATCGTCAAAGCAGGAATGACGTCTGAGGTAAAAAATTCAAATTAGATAGAGATATAGATATAGATAGATAGATATAGATAGATGTAGATAGATAGATAGATATATACATAGATAGATACATAGATAGATAGATAGGCTGTTTTTAATAAGTAGCAAAGATAATAGAAATTACACCCAAAAAGGTCTATAAAGGATTAATATTGGTACTATAAGTAGTAAAATATATATAGTAATAATAATTTTGTACCAAAAAAGTTATCTTATCGGAATTTCTGTCGATAATGTACAGGAGTTTGCTTCCCGACGTCACTGTGACAGGAATCGTCAAAGCAGGAATGACGTCTGAGGTAAAAAATTCAAATTAGATAGATATAGATAGATAGAAAGATAGATAGATAGATAGATAGATAGACAGATAGATAGGCTGTTTTTAATAAGTAGCAAAGATAATAGAAATTACACCCAAAAAGGTCTATAAAGAGTTAATATTGATACTATAAGTAGTACAATATATACAGTAATAATAATTTTGTACCAAAAAAGTTATCTTATCGGAATTTCTGTCGATAATGTACAGGAGTTGCTTCCTGACGTCACTGTGACAGGAATCGTCAAAGCAGGAATGAAGTCTGAGATAAAAAATTCAAATTAGATAGATATAATATATAGAAAGATAGATAGATAGATAGATAGATAGATAGATAGATAGGCTGTTTTTAATAAGTAGCAAAGATAATAGAAATTACACCCAAAAAGGTTTATAAAGGATTAATATTGGTACTATAAGTAGTAAAATATATATAGTAATAATAATTTTGTACCAAAAAAGTTATCTTATCGTAATTTCTGTCGATAATGTACAGGAGTTGCTTCCCGACGTCACTGTGACAGGAATCGTCAAAGCAGGAATGACGTCTGAGGTAAAAAATTCAAATTAGATAGAGATAGATAGATATACATAGATAGATATAGATAGATATAGAGATAGATATAGAGATAGATATAGAGATAGATAGATAGATAGATAGATAGATACATAGATAGATAGATAGATAAATAGATAGATAGATAGATAGATAGATAGATAGATAGATAAAGATAGATAGATAGAGATAGATAGATAGATAGATAGATAACAAGAAAAAAACTGCACAGCACTCAAAGACAAATGTGAACTGGTGCTAGCAAAGCTGCAGGGTTATATAATACTAGCTGTGAGCCCGATGCAAATGCATCGGGATTCTAGAACGTGCATTAATTTGATTATAGTAGTTATAGCTACTTTTTGAGGGAGTCCAATACTTTTTTTGGGGGGTCCAATACTTTTTGGGGGGGTGCAATACTTATTGGGGCGCGTTCAATGCTTTTTGGGGTGCGTTCAATACTTATTGGGGCGCGTTCAATGCTTTTTGGGGCACGTTCAATGCTTTTTGGGGCGTGTTCAATACTTTTTGGGGGGCGTTCAATACTTATTGGGGTGTGTTCAATACTTTTTGGGGCGCGTTCAATACTTTTTGGGGCGCGTTCAATACTTATTGGGGTGCGTTCAATACTTTTTTGGGCGCGTTCAATACTTATTGGGGTGTGTTCAATACTTATTGGGACGCGTTCAATACTTTTTGTGGCGCGTTCAATACTTTTTGGGGCGCGTTCAATACTTATTGGGGTGCGTTCAATACTTTTTGGGGCGCGTTCAATACTTATTGGGGTGTGTTCAATACTTATTGGGACGCGTTCAATACTTTTTGTGGCGCGTTCAATACTTTTTGGGGCGCGTTCAATACTTATTGGGGTGCGTTCAATACTTTTTGGGGCGCGTTCAATACTTATTGGGGTGTGTTCAATACTTATTGGGGTGTGTTCAATACTTTTTGGGGCGCGTTCAATACTTTTTGGGGCGCGTTCAATACTTATTGGGGTGCGTTCAATACTTTTTGGGGCACGTTCAATACTTATTGGGGTGTGTTCAATACTTTTTGGGGTGTGTTCAATACTTATTGGGACGCGTTCAATACTTTTTGGGGCGCGTTCAATACTTATTGTGACGCGTTCAATACTTATTGGGGTGTGTTCAATACTTTTTGGGGCGCGTTCAATACTTTTTGGGGCGCGTTCAATACTTATTGGGGTGCGTTCAATACTTTTTGGGGCGCGTTCAATACTTATTGGGGTGTGTTCTATACTTTTTGGAGTGCTTTGCTGGGCTAAACCTGAATGGTGCACAGGGGGTTAATCACATGTCAGGTCTGTGTGTGAGTGAAGATGTGCTGATTGACTCACTGGGTTGCAGCTGGGAGTGAGTAGGCTGGATAGGAACCTGCCAGGTGTCTGAGTGAGTAGAGGATGATTCAGAAGTTCAGAGCACTGCCATGTGAAGAGGTGCTGAAAGTGATCCGTCCTCAGTGGGTAAGTGATGGGAGCCAGTGTCCAAGGGCCAGGTGGTCACAGCTGACTTTGGGACATTGAGGGGGGGGGGGCTGTGCGGCCATTGAGGGGGGAGGGGGGGTCTGTGCGGCCATTGAGGGGGGGGGGGTCTGTGCGGCCATTGGGGGGGTGTCTGTGCGGCCATTGGGGGGTGTCTGTGCGGCCATTGAGGGGGGGGGGTGTCTGTGCGGCCATTGAGGGGGGGGGGGGGTCCTGGGTGCGGGCCATTGAGGGTGGGGGTCTGTGCGGCCATTGGGGGGGGGGTTCTGTGCGGCCATTGGGGGGGTTCTGTGCGGGTAGTAGTAGGATGATGATGATGATGATGATGATGATGATGATGATTATAGAGTATTGATATCATCATCCCCTTAGAAGGTATAGGGAGATATACTGTGGTAGCGACTCGCGAGGCTCGGCCACAAAGCTAGCGAGTTCCCGCAGAGGCTAGCGAGTCGCTACCTGACCGGGAAATCGCTAGCTTTGTGGCCGAGCCTCTGGTTCTATTTTCGGCCAGCGACTCGCAATGGCCGCTTCGCGGCCATTGCTCGCACTAAAGCTAGCGACTCGCAATGGCCTCGCGTCCATTGCTCGCGCAGCTGACGCCTCGCATTGGCCGCTACGCGGCCAATGCTTCGCCGTGGTGACGTCACAGTGTGACATATCCACGGCACGTTTTTTTGGTCCGACACAAAAATGTCTTAGACAATTATATAGTAGATGAAAAAGATCCTTGCAGCACACAGCTACTACCAATGATGTACATAAGCTACTAGCTATATATATTTGAGGAAAAAGTTTAAAAACTTACGTTTTTTTCAAAAAACTCAAAAATCTCCAATTTTTTTTTTATTTCTGAAGTTCTTGGTACATACATTGGCCAATGTCTGTTTGCTCATCAACTGCGACAAAGTGACTTCAGGGTCTGATGAGTCCTATGCTGGGTGCACATTGCAGCATGGATCCTGCAACTCCATATGATAAATAACAAGTTTTTTGAAAAAAACGTAAGTTTTTAAACTTTTTCCTCAAATATATATAGCTAGTAGCTTATGTACATCATTGGTAGTAGCTGTGTGCTGCAAGGATCTTTTTCATATTATATAACCCTGCAGCTTTGCTAGCACCAGTTCACATTTGTCTTTGAGTGCTGTGCAGATTTTTTTCTTGTTATTTATCATATGGAGTTGCAAGATCCATGCTGCAATGTGCACCCTCATTACCTACAGGTGATGGAGGGTCTAGATGGTGTCTGCCCACTTAGTAGTGGGGAAGCGGACAAGGAGGATAGGGATATCAGCGTAGGACTCATCAGACCCTGAAGTCACTTTGTCGCAGTTGATGAGCAAACAGACATTGGCCAATGTATGTACCAAGAACTTCAGAATTAAATAAAAAATTGGAGATTTTTGAGTTTTTTGAAAAAAACGTAAGTTTTTAAACTTTTTCCTCAAATATATATAGCTAGTAGCTTATGTACATCATTGGTAGTAGCTGTGTGCTGCAAGGATCTTTTTCATATTATATAACCCTGCAGCTTTGCTAGCACCAGTTCACATTTGTCTTTTTTTTTTTTCAACTTTAATTTTTATTTATTTTTCTTAACAGTCAGAACATGACATAAAACATGAATGAACAATCACAAGTACTAGTACTCAATTCGCTCTCCATTGCAAGTAATCCTTAGTATCAGCACAAGTCTTTGAAACTTTACAGTTGTATTGAATCTACAGAACGGTCCCACTTCTGCCAAGTCTGAGTAAATTTGTCCATCGAGTCATGGAGTGTAGCCGTCAATTGTTCCATTAATCGAATGTCTTTTATTCGTGCATACCAATCAGCTATTGAGGGTGGTGCTCTTTTCTTCCAGTTGAGAGATATCATGCATTTTGCTGCTGTTAAAAGGTGCATTAGAAGTCTGCTCTCAGATTTACTTAAACCCTGGGGGAAGAGATTCAATAGGTAGACAGCTGGGTCTAAAGGCATGCGATGATCTAGAACCCGGGATACCAGTTTTTCAACTGATCCCCAAAAACCATGAATCAATGGACAAGACCAGAAAATGTGGTATAAAGAGGCATTGCTTTGGTCACACCTCCAGCAGCTATCGGGTATAGATGAGTTAAACTTATGAAGGAGTTCGGGTGTGTGATACCACGTCATCAGTATTTTCATTTGGTTTTCTTTGTATAATGTGTTAACTGAAGTCCTAAAGGTTCTATCCCATATCACCCTCCACATCTGGCCAGGAATCTCTCTCCCCAACCAAGTCTCCCATCTCGACATATAGGCATGTTTAAAGGGACCCCAACTGCTACGGGAGTTCAAAATAGTGTATATGTTAGATATAAGGCCCCTTGTAGAAGTGCCCCGGGAGCAAAGATTTTCAAATTGAGTAGGACCCAAACATTGTTTGGGCCCTATGATCGACATGTAGTAATGAATTATTTGTCGGTGTGAGAAACACAGACTCTCTGGCAAATTATAAAGTGAACGCAACTCGGGGAACGTTCTTGGCTTATGCGTAAGTAGGTTCAGTATATCACGAAAACAAAAAAGGCCTGCTCCCGCCCAGCTACGCATCGTACTAGAGTCCATAGCCCCCGAGAGATGCGGGCTATACAGAAAAGGTGTCATAAGAGAAGCATGCCCCGCCAGCTGAAACTTAATTCTACATTTACCCCAAATGTCCCTGGTAAAAGCCATGGGTCCCAACAAAGTTCCAGAGGGAGTCTCGAAGGGTTTGCCCCATATCAACGAGGCAGGGTGGCAAGGGGCCAACCACAACTGTTCCACCTCCATCCATCTATTACATGCTGGAAGTGTAGACCAATGGGACAAATGGCGCAAATGAGTTGCATAATAATATAGCATGATATCTGGGCAGGCAACACCTCCCTCCCGTCTTGACGCACAGAGAACCGAAGCCGGGATACGGTGTCTCCCTGAGTGCCATATGAACTTCATTAGTAATGATTGGATTCTTTTTAGTGTTGCCACGGGTACTCTAACCGATAGCGTTTCAAACAGATATAGAAAGCGGGGGATAATGGACATTTTAATAGCTGCAATTCTACCCATGAGCGAGATCGGTAGGGCCGACCACTTTTTAAGTTGGGATTCTACCTTATGTATTAGAGGTGGGAAATTGGCTTGAAATATTGTTCTATAACTAGAGGTCATATTAATCCCTAGATAGCGTATGGATGATGTGCGCCATGTATAATTGTATGATTGTTTAAGGAGTTGAAGTTTAGCTTCCGGAATATTTATGGGCAACGCCTCAGTTTTAGTAGAGTTAATTTTATAGCCCGACATTTTAGCGTAGGATGTGATCGTTGCATGCAGGTTAGGGAGAGAGGTAATGGGATTTGTCAAAGAGAGAATCACATCGTCTGCGAACAGGGCAACTTTGAATGGTCTATTTTTAAGCTGAATTCCCATGATATCAGGGTTAAGTCTAATTTGCGCCGCTAGTGGTTCAATACTAAGGACATAGAGCAGAGGGGAAAGGGGGCATCCTTGGCGTGTTCCATTTTTGATGGGTAAATCCCTGGAATGGGCATGAGAAAGGCGAACCAGAGCAGTGGGCGATGAATACAGACCCCTCAGTGCAGTAACGAAAGGTCCCAACAGGCCAAAGTGGTGAAGAGTGTGAAACATAAAAGACCAATCCAACCTGTCAAAGGCCTTCTCCGCGTCCAAACTCAGCAAAAGGGCCTCCATCCTCCCCCTGTTGGCCACCTCAATCAGGTCCATAATACGCCTGGTATTATCTCCCGCTTGACGGAAGCGCACAAATCCTACCTGATCTTTATGAATCAAATGTGGGAGCCATTTCCCAGCCTATCCGCTAAAAGCTTGGTGAAAATTTTTAAATCAGAATTTAACAGACTGATTGGGCGGTAACTTGCACACTCCATCGGGTCCTTTCCCTCTTTTGGAATAACAGTAATGTAGGAACGGAGAATTGATTCAGGTATTGCCCCCCCCCTCCATAAAATGATTAAACAGGGTGACCATATAAGGGGATAGTACATCGATATAGGTTTTATAATAGAGGTATGGCAACCCATCCGGTCCTGGCGCTTTATGTCCCGGTAGTTTTTTTATGGTCTCCTCAATCTCTTGCACTGAAACCTTTTGGTTAAGATCTTCCAAAGCGGTTCGGGATAGTTTAGGTAGTTGACATGAGGAGAGGTATTCATCTAGTGTGTGATTTTGTCTTTTCTGGAATTGCTGTGTGGTGGAGGGGAGGGAGTAGAGGGAAGAATAGTAATTATAAAATAAATCGGCTATTTTAACCGGGTCATAATGGATCACACCGGTGTGATCCTTTATACCATAAGGGGAGTTATTAGTGGTCTGGTCCCTCAGTCTCCTGGCTAGCATCGTATGTGCTTTGTTACTATACTCATAATATTTCTGTCTAGAGTATCTAAGGAGTACCTCCACTTTACCCTGGGCTATGGTTTTTAGTTGGATTCTCAGATCAATTACTTCCTTCAAGAGTAGTTTAGTGGGGTGGGTCAATAATCGTCCCTCTGCCTGTTTCAATTTCCCTTCTAATTTGAGGTATTGGGATTTAGCATCTTTCTTAATCCTGGATGACAATGCAATACATTCTCCTCTGAAGACCGCTTTATGTGCTTCCCACAAAACAGCTAGTGACGGAGATGAGGGGGAGTTTTCAGTGAAATAATGTACAAGAGACTCCCTCAATTTATTTCGCGTGTCTTTGTTAGTCAAGAGGGACTTGTTTAGTCTCCAATGGCACATTTTAGGTGGATTAGGTGTTAATTTGAGATCTATTGTCAGAGGGGCATGGTCGGTCCACGTTATATTACCGATAGATGCGGAGGCCAATGAGCGCAGTGTTATCATGTCCCCAAAGAAGTAGTCTATACGGCTATGGGATCCATGAGGATGTGAGTAAAATGTATATTTCCTATCAGTTGGATTGTCAATGCGCCATAGGTCGTATAATGTGTGGCTACGTATTAATTTCCGGAAACCTATAGAGACACGCTCCGTTTTTGTATTTGTATTTTTGCTATTGGGAGGTACATGAACCAATCTATCTCTAGTTTCTGAGAATGCCATATTAAAATCGCCGCCAATTATTTGGGCCATTCCTCGGTCAGGTTGTAAATGGGCTAGAACCGAGGCCACAAACTTTATCTGGTTTGAATTAGGGGCATATAGATTGCACAACATAATTGGTACTCCCCCCGCACTCCCATAAACAATGGCATATCTGCCCTGCGGATCAATTTCAGATTTAGTTACCTGAAATGCACAGTGGTGGGAGATCAATATCGCTACCCCGGCCGTTTTATTTTTAGCTGTGGCAGAAAACGTAGTAGGAAACCAGCGGTGTGCAAATTTCAGGGACCCCGTATCCGAAAGGTGCGTCTCCTGTAAGAAAACTATATCAGCCTTGGACTCCCGCATCTCTCGGAGGACAAGCCTTCTTTTTAGGTCTGAATTCAGACCCTTTACGTTAAGGGTAAGCAGTTTAACCATTATAAAATAAAGGTGTACCTAGAGTATTTAAGGGGGACATGGATGGGATCGTGGTGGAGACACCTTGGTCTAAATACTTGAATGGGCAGATTCTGGGAATATTATTATGAGGACTTGACTGAGAAGATGAGAGCATACACGTACTGCATATCTGAACACAGGTAATATAACTGAGCATTAACAGAAAAGAAAGAAAAAACATCAGGTGAATATTACAGGACAACTTCCTGTTGTCCTAAAATGAGAGTCGGGTATATTTTAACATAAGTCGCCTAAGGCGACTCCGAAGTGTATTTGCACTACTTAATAATCAAGAAAATCAATAACACGACTCTCTTCTGTGAGGGTACACGTCAGATCTGTGAGAGCAGTTTTCACTCAAAAAACCTGCCCCCAAGAGCCGCAAATTCCCATTAAGGGGCCAAGATTAGTATATATACCATCCCGCATAAAGGAGACATAAGGAGGAAGAATAGGCAGTTGAGCCAAATGATGTATGCTATAGTCACTAATCATGAAGGGTCCTCCCTCCTGGGAGCATTCCGTGTCTTTTTACGCGGTGCAGACTGTTGCCAGGTCTACTGCAGTGGAGGAGGCAGTCCCAATGGTGTGATACAGTCCGGCAAAGATGGTGGATTGATGTTCATCGCGCGGCAGAAGGACTCCAGGTCTTCCGGGTTTCTTAGTGTGGCCACTTTATCTCCTTTCTTGGCTGAGAGACTAAAAGGGAATCCCCACCTGTAGGGAATATGGCTATCTTGTAGAATGTTCAGCAGTGGTCTCAATGCCCTCCTTTGTTGGAGAGTAATCCACGAGAGGTCCTGGAAAAGTTGTATCTTTGTATTATTGTGGGTGATTTGTTTAAGTTGTCTTGCTTTTGCCATAATATCTTCCTTTAGAGGGAAGTCTGTGATGCGGCAGATTATGTCTCTGGGGTTACCAGTCATACTTTCTGGCTTCAAGGCTCTATGAGCTCTGTCCATTTTAATTGGGTGATCTGCTGGACGACGTAGCACTGAGTTGAACACTTTTTGTAGAGTTCCCACTACATCTTCCGTATCTCTTGTCTCAGGGACCCCTCTAACTCTGATATTGTGCCGTCTTCCCCTGTTATCCAAGTCCTCTACATGTCTTTGGAGGTCTCTTATGATGGAGGCCTGTGCAGTAGTGTGGGACTGAAGATGTCTTATAACCGCTCTAGCTTGGTTGTGATCTTCTTCTAACTGATGGATCCTCTGAGTCAAAGCAACCACCTCCCGTCTTGTCACTGCCAATTCTGAGCGACAGGTGTTCTTAATCTCTGTGACCAGCAGTTTAAAGTCCTGTTTAGTAGGCAATTGTTGTACGTATTGCCACCAGTCAGGAGGCGGGGGCGGGGGGTATAGGTGCTCCCGGATTTGATGGGGTGATCCAGGGCTCTGGACCACGCTGCTCCCTCTTTGGTCAGTGTATAAGGACTCGGGGCTGTCTATCAGCACTCTGGAACTTCTTTGGGTCTGCAGGGCTTGTCTCGTTGAGCGAGACGTTCTCTGGGGGCGACTGGGTTCTTCCAGAGCCTGGGTTGCCCAGTTGTCCCCTGTCCAGGCAGAGCTCCACATATCCCTGTCGATAAGATCAACGAGAGCTCTCTGATTGCTCTCACCAT